>CM016619.1:7091094-7139843 GCA_005393395.2 Gossypium australe | reverse complement strand
CAATAATGACAAAACCACCAACATAGACAAGCAAATATAAATGAGTTATAAGTGCAGGTGACCATGATTTTTAGCCAGAAAATAAGTGAAAATGTAAAAGAACAACTTTTATAAGGAAAGAAAATAAAATTTAACTGACCCCATAAGATTGGCTCCGAGGTTGACCTTGAGCTGGACAAAGAGGTCATAGAGTTGGCCAAGGTCAGCAGCATTGCCATGAGAATATAGCACAGTAAGGCGTGCAAATGGGTTTTTTCAAATAAAAGCAACAATCTTGTTCGCACGTTGGTATCAATCAAAAGCACATCCAAAGAAGGATCATCGGCAAAGAAGGGCATCGAAGAAGATGAAACCCACCGTGAGTTTTCCCATTGTCACCCTTCTTAACCTAATACGTGTGGTGGAGATGGTGGAAAGAAAGCAAACTTTGCAGCCAACTGAGAAAACATACACCCCATTCACCCCCCAAGAGATGAGCTAAGACAACTCCAACTCATTGAAAAAGGAACAAGCTTAGTGCATGACAGAAAAGGGGAGGAAAAACAAAATTGAGGTCTTTCAGTACTACTGTAGATTTTTATTAATTTCAAAAAGGAACAAACGCCAAAATTTAGTTCTTTGCTCAGCTGTATTTTTTGTAATTATCTTCAAAACAAGCTTTGATTCGCACAGGATTTCAATTACACGAAGCATTATTGTTAAAGACTTATTACTTTCAAGGGTGTGGGGTATATTTTAGATAAAGCTTAAAGGAGGATGCCAACGCAAAAGGTAAAACATTCATTTTAAATCAGGCTCAGAAATATTACTGTAACTGATGATACCATATACCCAGATGATAAGAAAAACAAAGCAAACTTGTTTGAAAGAATACCTGGATCAACATTAATGGTTTCATATTCAATACCATCAAGTACAATAGTTGAGTATAACGGTAGGGTCCTTTCCCATTAATGAGAACTCCATCTGGCATTCTAAGTTCTTCACCAGACTCAAGAGTTGTTCTCAATGCCTAAAAGAATAGTGTGTCAATTTTTAGACTTAAACTGTAAAAAAAAATGTAGAATGCGGAAGGGTCGGCAGCAAAACAGAGAGTGGAAAACGGAGCAATGTGAATCAAAAGAAGCAGAGCCATATTACCAAAGAAAAAAAACGATATCTTCTTCTTCGCAGCGAAGAATGGGATTTGAATAAAAATCAAATTCCCTTGATGAATCGGTCTGATAGAACTGGCCTTCACTGACACCATCCCTGCATATAGAAAAAAACATTAATAATTAATAAACCAAGAGTGGGAAATTGGGGGGAAATAAAAGTGGGAAATTGGGGGGAAAATAAAGAAGAAGAGATTTTAGGTGGGATTTATGGGGTGGGGGGAAAGGGAAAGAAAAAGAGATTTCATTTGAAATTTTGGGATAAAAACACCTAATTAAAAAAACGACATCGTTTTGCAAAAAAAAAATCTTTATACTATTTAAACTAATTAAATAAATTTAAATTGTATTAGAATTAATATTTTAATATAAAAAATATTTTTTTAATTCCAATTAAATTAAAAAAAAATTCCATTTACAAAACTATAAAAATATTATTATTTTAAACAGTAAATATTAACTCTATTTCAATTAAATTTATTTAATAACACAATGAATAAATAGATCCATTTAATAATACAAAGACTAAAATAGAAATTTGTTAGACTTTCACCTTATTTGATAAGGTAATTCTTTTTTTATTGAGCGAGTATAAATATAAAAATAAACATTAAAACATGACTTAATCATGACTTTCATAGACCATAATGACATTGGACAAACCGACATATTGAAAGATCTAAGCTAAATATAAATCTCAATATTATACAAAATGAGAGGCTTAAAACTGAGCACTCTGTCCCGGACATCAATTTTTATCAAGAATGCTTAGTGATATGTATTTTAATTTGGACGTGATTGTGTGGTTGATTTTTAAGTTTTTTTTTTATTTCTAAATCAAATAACTAAACAAACCAACATTAATGTTTTTTTAAACCGAACCAGTTCAGCCACCAAATCACCAATTTGACCGGTTCGATTAAAAAATTGTTAAAAATTAAAAAATAAAAACCCCAATTCAACTGTCAATTTAATCGGTCCATGCCAGTTACTGGTCTAACCGAATCAAAGCCATTCTTTAGACTAGTAACCCTGGCTAGCTCCCAATCCGGCCAGCCAATATTGTCCGGTTCAAACATCATTGACCAACACTTAAATAGTAAATTGATTTCTAGAATGGTATCATTATCCAGCCTAACAATGAATGAGAAACCAAAAAACCTGGTCAAATCGAACTGATTAATTCTAATTAGATTAGTTCGATTTCTAACACGAGAACGAACATATGACATTCTAATAACCCTACAAATAAGAGTGAAAAAGGCTTGATTAAAAATAGCTCAGTTTCGATTGACATCGGTTAACTGATTTACAAACCAAATCGTTTTTTAGTAGCATTGGCCTCTCCTTCACTCACGTCTTCATTTGATCTACCCTAAATCCTAAACCTTATAATTCTAAACCCAAATTCTAAAACACTCACTCTGAACCATAAACCATAACCTTTAAATATTGGAACCCTAAACTCAAAACCATATCTCATAAACTACAAACCCCTAAACCCTTAACTCCAAACCTTAAACCTTAACTTAATTAGATAAAATTTTAATATTATATATTAATTCAATATTTTAGGAAATTTAAATTAACATTTTCAATTTACTAATTAAACTTTTTCTCTAGAGATGCATGGGTTACCAATTTTTTTAATTTTAATTTTGTTTCCCTAAATTGATTTGTTTCAAATTATGTTATATCAATAATTGTGTTAATAATTTACAAGAACTAGATCAAATTAAAGTTCATATATTCAATTGCACATTAAACCATTGTTCATGTATGCTTCTGGGATTATCCCATTTTGATATTTTATTATTTGAAAAATAATAATTTATATTTATCTTATTTATTATTAAAATTTTAAATATATATAACAGAAATTTTGAAACATTTATATTAAAAAAACCCTAAAATCCTAAACTCCAACCCATAATCACAAAATCCTAAAATCATAAACCCCAAACCCATAAACACAAAACCATAAACCTTAAACAATAAACTATAATCTCTAAACCCTAAACTATAAACACTAAACCTTAAACCCTGAACTAAATTGATTTTTTGCAGCATTTTTATTAAAAACCTTATTCACACTCGAAGCTATTAAGTTATTTTTAATTTGAATATATATAAATATTCGCAAACTGATTATGTAAAAATTTAAGAATATTCATATTTTAAATTCAATTTTTTGGTGCTATACATTTAAAAAAAGGAGGAATTAAGGAAATTTGGGACGTTACACCCTTATACAAAGAGTTAGCCAGAGCGTATGTTGACAAGTCTATCCCAACACTTAGGAAAGTGTCTCCCCAAAACTGTTGTCTTAGGACTAGACAAAAGCCAACTCTTATTCAAGTGTTGCCTTAGGCATACATATCCCAGCCCTTATACAAAGAGTTGGCTAAAAGTAATCTATCGCAACACTTAGGAAAGTGTCGCCACAAAACTGTTGTCTTAGGACTACACAAAAGCCAACTTTATTCAAGCGTTGCCTTAGGCATACATATCTCAACCCTTATACAAAGAGTTGGCCAAATCATAGTCTATCCTAACACTTAGGAAAGTGTCGCCACAAAAGTGTCATTTTAGGACTATACAAAAGCCAACTTTATTCAAGTGTTGCCTTAGGCATACATATCCCAACTCTTATACAAAAAGTTGGCAAAAGTGTAGTCTATCCCAACACTTAGGAAAGTGTCGCCACAAAAGTGTCGTCTTAGGACTACACAAAAGCCAACTCTTATTCAAGCGTCGCCTTAGGCATACATATCCCAACCCTTGTACAAATAGTTGGCTAAAGCGTATGTTGGCAAGTCTATCCCAACACTTAGGAAAGTGTCGCCCCAAAACTGTCGTCTTAGGACTAGACAAAGCCAACTCTTATTTAAGGGTTGCCTTAGGCATGCATATCCCAACCCTTATAAAAGAGTTGGCTAAAGCGTATGTTGGCTAGTCTCTCCCAACACTTATGAAAGTGTTGCCCCATAAGTGTCGCTATAGGCCTTTTTTGTTGTAGTGTGTATATGATTCCATTTAAAATGATGTGTATACGAATTGAGTATTTGGCAAGAAATGGATGCTTATCAATTGAATTTTGAGTTGAATTAATGAACTTTTTGTTAAAGGTAGGATAACGAGAATGTTAAGTTAAATACGATATTGAAGTTCAGTAATGTGATACCATATGTGTGATTTGTTAAAGTTTGAAGTAATATTAAGTATTTGACTTGGAAAGTTTAGGTGTTAAATTGAATTATTTTATTTAAATTTGCTTAAGACTTACTAAGCTAGTAAGCTTACTCCGTGTGTGCTCTTTGTTCTGTTTTATAGACATATACTAGTGGCATAAGCTTGAAGACCTTGCTTACCAATACACTACAATTTGACACATAACAAACGCACACTATATAAGGAGATGCATAGGAAAACAGCGGTAAGTAGATATAAGTCAACGGGCTGTCAAATTTATTCTAGTAGTAGTGCAAAACATAAGCAAATTATTATTGATGACATCGACAGCCTGAGCACCAGCATTTTGATCAGAAATTTAAGCTAAGTCACCCAAGAAAGTTGCGTTTGTATATCGCTGAAATAAAGGCAGGGTTCTGATTGAATCCATTGTCCTTCAAAATCTTGGCAGCCTCAACCATAAGTTGTTTGTTGCTTATTCCATCACCCATGCGCTGATTGTGTACGTTAACCACTGCATCAGTGAACCCCCCAAAGGCTCTATTCCCCAAAACCAGGTCATATGATGTCTCATTGGCTTCACACCCACTTAATAAAATCCCATCATCCTCCTTCAGTGGATTCAACACCATTAACCCATCTACGTAGTGAGGATGGAATTTGAGACTCACATCTTTCCCGAAGATTCCGAAAATCTTTTGGCCAATATTTACTGCGTCGTGTAGGAGGCCTGCTGCTGTATCTATCTCACCATGTATGATATCAAAAGGAAGACTCTTAGCCTTAACCTTAGACGGTTTAGGCATGTTGGGATTTATTGGTGTCGTCATATGCTCACCATCAAATTGTTCTCTCTCTTTTTCAATGAGACCACCACTGTGGCACGAATCTGATAGGATTGTGAAGCTTGCTCCTTCTGGTAGCCGGTTGACAAAACGCCTGAATTCCACATCTGCAGAAACCATGTATATATATATATAGGGTATGAATATGTATATTGCTAAAATAAATATATAAATTCAAACAAAAACCTACCAGTGATAAGATTTAAATCACAAGCCACAATTGCTTCATCATGCTTGAAAGACTGGCCAGGTTGAAAGATTGGAATGCGTGTTCCATGTCCACTGAAGTAGAAAAATAGGACATCTCCTGCTTTAGCATTGCACGCCATTCAATTAAGCGCATATCCCTAATGTTTGCACCAGTAGGCAGAACCGACGACCCTGGCGCATCGGTGAGGACATGAATATCGCTTTCCCTGAACCCAAAGTTCAGGATCGCATCCCTTATGGTTTTCACATCATTGATGCATCCATGCAAGCCGAACTGGGTCTTGGAGTAGTTGCATCCCACCAGAACTGCTCTCTTCGTACCCTTACCCATCCTGCTTTGGTAATTTGACTATTTTGTGTTGCTTGTACCCTTGTATTAATGTGCTGCCACTGTCTCACTAAGAACCTATATATATACACACTAATTTACAGCCTGTGTACTGTCCATTAAGATGATCATAAAGTGGATAGGGTTTTACTTGTTTTTTTTTTGTTTTTAATAATATTATTTTTGGCTAACATGCAATTTATTTAACTACATTAAGTATACCTAACATAAATTTTAAAAAAATAATAAAGACTGTTTTTATAGATGTAATTTAGTCATACAAACATTTCATAAAATGTGATTGACTTTCTACCCATTGTAAAGCATTAATAGGGGTAAATCTTGGAGCTGGCAAGGGGCTCGGGACGTTAATTTTATTTTGGCTTTTTTAAAGTTTATAAAATTTTATATTAGTAAAATAAAATTACACTTTAACTTTTTATAAAAATAATAAAATTTTAATTTAATCATTTAAAAATTATATTTTTATTATAATAAAAATTACAATTTATTTTCACCCCTAAAAAAATTTGATGGTTTTTCCCTGTAAAGCACATCAAACAAAAATACAAATTGATACACCTATTCTCCACTTCAAATAATGCAATTTCTTGGTAGATAGAGTGAATAAAATCACTAAATTATATTTTATGTTATTTAAAATAAATCCAATCTAAAATAAGTCAATTAGATCTATGATTTTTTATTCAATTAGTTGGATTGATTAATTTGATAAAAGAATAAATTAAAATTTTAACTTTAAATAAGTATTAAAAATATTAATAATTAATAAACACATTCATTTCAATTAATTGTATACTCTAGTAAATGGTAAGTTGTTGTTTATTAAATTGAAAAATTAAGTTTGGCCTCCTCTCAACACTATTCATACACCCTTATCCCAAACCAACAGCCAAATATTCTCACAACTACAATCAAGTAAACAAAAATACCAAATAAAAACAAAATGTTAAACTCGAATCTGGAAGATTATATTAGCCACCGAAATGACCTAGCATAACTATTAGAGTTTAAAAAACACCTTGTTTAAAACATTTGTTTTAATTTTGGAAGCCGATTGATCTTTAATGGTTGTTTTGTAAATGTAGGATTCTTTATATATATATATATATATATATATATATATATATATGTATTTTTCAAACCTCATTTACATTCTCATGCAGCAGAAAAGAGATATCAAACATAGTTTTAATGAAAACTAAATTTCATGTATAAATAATTAAAATATGTATTTCGACATCCTAAAGTTTAATTAAATAACAAATTCCTATTACGTAGAGTGAATAAAATATTTTCACAAATTAAGTCATCTTTTATGTCATTTAAAGTAAATCCAATATAAAATAAGGTTGGAAGTCAATTCAATTATATCTATGATTTTCTATTTATTTAAAATAATGTTGAAGTCAAGTTAATTAGATCTATGATTTTTATATATTAATTAGTTAGATGGATTAGTTTGATGAAAAAATAAAATAAAATTTTAATTTTAAATAAGTATTAAAAGTATTAATAGTTGTGAATGAGGTCCTAAAACTTTAAAATTTTCAAATAGTTTAGTGACCAACTTGTAACTTTTTTTTGAAATTGAGTGGCCAAATTAAGTGTAAACTTACTAATTTTGAGTGACTTTGGGTGTAATTTACCCTATGATGAATATGAGTTAACAACCACATTGGACATCCATTAGCAACTTAATGGTCCAATGATTTAAATGATAACTTTCAAATACTTCGATGACTAATTTGTAACTTTTTAAATTGAATGGTCAAAATATAAATTTACTAATAGTCGAGTGACCTTGAGTGTAGTTTAACCTCTCTTATTTGACTTAAAAAATCAAATACAAGATCGACTTTTCCACAATAGCCCAACATCCTATAATTATTGATACCGAAGAAGAAATCAATGACTAAATGAAAGGAATACAATACAGAAAAAGTTAATAACCGAACCCCATGTGATAGCCTGAAGGTCAAGGGTGTTAATTGTCCTAGGTGTGGCTGGAGTTCGAGCCGTGTTAGTTGCGTTTGTTGTTCAGGTTTTGTCCTGTTATTGTAGTTCACCAAAAAAATATAATTTAGGGACATGTGACTAAAGGCAGTAGTATTTTAATTTGATTGTTTTTTTATAGATGTAATTTAGTAATACTTTATTCTTTAGCCGAAAAAGATTTTTTTTATAATTTAATTAAAATTTACGATTATGATTCAATCTGGTGTAGCTTCTAGAGATGACAATAAAGCGGGGTAAGAGCAGATATTACTAAATCTATTACTGCTCCATCATTTGCATGTTGCATACATCCATCCCGTCCCGTCCCATCCCACCTTGCATTATTGTAACTGCTTCATACCTACTACCCAAAAGAAAAAATCCATCCTGTTCCGCCCTGCATCCACTTTTCAAACAAAAAAACCCATTTCTTTCGAAGCGAAACAATTCAAAATCTATTATATAATTTGAGTTTTGTCATACCTAATAACTTCAATCCGAGTTCATAATTGAATACTGAGTTTAGATGGTAATTTGTTTTCCAAACTTTTTGATGTCGTGTTCTTCAAAATGCCTATGAACCGTTTCATCATTTGCCTCTTAAAAAACTTCAAATAAGTTGTTTATACTATGTGAAGTAGCTTTAAAACTGTTTCTTTTTTTTATCTATCCATTACTTATTTGGTGTAAGTGAAAAATCTTTTATGGGTTTGTTTTTAAAAAAAAAAAGTCAAATTTCATCAATTATTTTTTAATCACCATTATCAAATGTGTTTATTAATTTAGCGTAAATATTTTTCATATGTATCATCAAATATTATGATAATTGTTTCATGTTACTTTACTTATTTTTCATATTTTTTTCAACTTAATATTATAATTTATTGTAGGTAACAATAATTAAAAATACATTATTTAAAATTAATTAAAAATTAAATATGTGAAATCACTTGCATGTAACATTAGAAACTAGTTTAGAAGAAATATACCAAACAAATTTTATAATTTAAATTAAATATTTAATTTTTTAACACTTACTTTTTTTTATTTATCAAACAACTTGTAAGTCTAACCTAATTCAAACCAAGGAAACTTATTTGGATTTTGTGTTGCAAATTAAATAAAAAAAAATATTCAGTTTAATTACCAAAACTCCAAAATATTTTTTTGAAGACACCTAAAAAACCCCTCTATAAAAAATAAGGATAATTTGTGATATTTTTCCTCTTAAATAATATTATTTATATTTTTAATTATATTAATATTTTATTTTACTTATTATTGATTTAGAGAATAATTAGAGGACAAAAGAGCTTTAAAATTTATTTTTGACAAGTTTTACAGGTTGGACTTTCAACATTTACAATATAGTTTTAGTATTTTGGTCATAACTTAAGCTACAAATTTTGGTTTTGGGCTCATAATATAGATTTGAAGAAAATTGACATAACTAACTAAATTTGTTTCGCGGATGAAGCACAAAAACATCGGGGAGACATCCAAAGATGTCCTGGAAGTTTGATGGAAAAATTGCCAAAATATCTTGAAAAATTTTGTTTTATATAATTAATGGCACTTTTGTATTTTCTCTATTATATTATTATTTTCCCTATAAATAGACATTATTAGGTTAAGACGAGGGGAGACCTAGACTTAACCGTTCTTAGTTTTATTTTATTTTCTTTATTTTGTGGCCTTTTAAACTCTCCAACTAGTCGAAGGTTTTATCAAAATTTGATTGAATAAATTTGTGAGGCTTAATTTTTGCTTTAATTTTTCTTTGCTCTTTGGTATTCATGCATCTTTTGTTTTAATTACAACTTCTCAGGTTTATTGAATGTTCGGTCGATATTTGATAGCTTAGAATGATTGTTTTGTCAATTAGAATTGTTAAATTCATAATTGTTTAATTCATTCTAATACTAGTGACAAACTGCATAATTCGTTTATGTCGTAGTTTATGTTTATGTGGTGTGAATATGTGATATAGCTAAAATGAATCTCACCGGAATGAGTTTGTTGGTTAGAATTTGGACTCTCTCGTTCTTAATGCTGCCGGTAAGTTAAATCTAGGGCGTTGAGTTACTAGGTTATTTATTGATTAGGAAATAATTTCAAATGAGTTTTCTCTTGGTTATCGAACAATGAGAGGTTGGTTGCCCGACACTGAGTCAACAACTAGAACTAATTTATTAAAGGTATTGAAGTTATTTTTGTATTGATGATCGAATCTTTGAATCAAACTAAGATTTTACTTCTAGCTAGAGTTTCTTCTCATTAATTTTCTTTTCTTTTCTTTTATAATTTATTTTTACTTTGTTTTAATTTTATTTTTAATTTTTAATTTTAAACTCTTTTTATATTTTTCATGTAAATTTTTGTTTTTATAAATCTCTACATCCTTGCATTACTTCAATACAACACCAAAAGTACCAAATGTCAAACACTGACGCTTATAAATAAAATTCTTGCAAAAGAAGCCGTTTTATTTATCATAAAATTATGCATGAAATAGCCATACATGGCGATTACATAAGCTTGAAGGCCTTAAAACACACAGACGTACCATAGTAATAAGCAAACACACACACAGACGCAGTAATGAAGGCTAACTTCAACTTCGTAGTAGTGCACACCGATCGAGCACATTATTATTTAGTTTAGAGTTTCGACCTCTAGTGATCGAAAACCCTGGTTCAAAGCCGGCAGCTTACGCACCTGTAGTGGTGTTGGATTGGTGGCCAAGAAAAGCTGCATCAGCATTCTCATCACTGCAATAAAGGCAAGGGTGCTGCTGTCCAAATCCTAGCTTTTTTATTTCATCCCTAGCCTTCACCACAAGCTGTCTATTGGTTAATGCACCACTGCTCTCCCTGAGGACCTTCAGAACTGTATAGGTAAAGGCCCCAAACGCCTTTCCTTCGGTTTTGTCACTCGCTCGCATATCAAATGAAAACTCATTGGCTTGGCACCCACTTAACAGAATTCCCTCATCCTCCGTCAGTGACCTCAAATTCAAAATATCACGTTCATAATGGGGTAGGAATTTGAGACTCACATTGTTCCCAAAGATTGTGGTCAAAAGAGAGCCAATACCCGTCATATTATCTGCTCCAGTGTTGATGGCATTGTCAACTGCTGTTATGACCAAGGAGCTTTGTGTCGCGCTTATGACGTTGGCTGTTGTTAGTAGGCACTGGTATAAGGTTTCAAGCGAAATGCCCCTAGTCTTGTAATCAACAGGGGGTGCTATACCCCTTAGAGTACTATGGGGTCCAATTTGTTCTTTACTTTTATCAATCAGACCACCACTGTGGCAGGAATCCGAAACGATTGTGAAGCTTGATCCACTTGGCAGTTGCTGAATCAATTGCCCCAAGTCCACGTCTGCACAACCATCGCAACCACCATATGATATAAATAATAGTTTGCTTAGATTGAGAGTATTTTAATAATTTAATTTACCGAGTTGATTACGTACCAAAAATGGGATTGAGATCACAAGGCACAATTGCTTCACCCTCGTTGGAAGGCTGTTGGGGGTCAATGCGGCGCACAAGTCCATGTCCACTAAAGTGGAAAAGCAGGACATCTCCTTCTTTAGCCGCGACCACCATCTTCTTGAGTGCAGCCATAATGTTTGCACGTGTAGGCTTATACGTGGACTCTGGTTCATCAGTTAGGAGCTCAACATTTTCGGAATCAAACCCAAACCTGCTTACGATCATTTCTCTCATGGCTTTCGCATCGTTTACGCATCCTCTCAACTTGTTGATGGTGTTGGGGTAGTTGCATCCGACCAGAACTGCTCTCTTCTTAAATTCGGTGTTCATCTTGCTTCTATTTTGGGTCGCTTGTCTTGTCTTGTGCTTCGGACATTGCACTAAACACCTATATATACACACACATACACACTAGTTTACACTATGCTCACTGACCATACTCTAATAAATAAGACATCATGTTGGTAGGTACAACTGTTTTATTTTATTTTTTTGTTTAGAAAAAAGCATGGCAAATCCATGTGTGTATATATATATATATATATACACACACACACGCAGTTAGTTGTCTGTATAAAAGTAGGATTAATAGAGTGTATTGGTTTATGTAAAATACTTTTAATCTTTGAATGAATGTTAATACATACAATATTTTAGGTCGATAGATAAAAATATTATTTTTAATATTATTTAAAATTTTAAATATTATTTTTTAATATTATGAAATATTTAAAATATATTATTTTTAAAGATATGACCTTTCAAATTTATTATTTGTTTTATAATATTTTAAACGTAAATTTTTAAATTTTTAAATTTTAAATATACTTTTTAAAATTATGATTTTTTAAATTATTTTCAAAGATATTTAAATGTTTTTCTAAATTCTATTTAAAATTTTAAAAAATAATATGTTTTTTTAGAATGGCTCCACCACTTTATTACAAGTGTAATTTTTTAAAATATGTTTTTTAATATAAAATTTTAATATTTAATATTTTATATTTTATTTTGGTGGAGCCATAAGAATGGCTCCACCTCTTGGTTCTCTAGCATATATAGAATGGTGAAATTGTTGTGTTTATTAGGAGAGTTCAAAATTCTGTTGAAGATGAATAATGAGGTATTTTTTGTGTACGTTCTTTTTTATGGTGAAATTGTAGAATGTGATGTTGGTTGTGTATTTCAAGGTTGGCAAAGAGTAGGGTTGCGATTCAAAACAAATATGAAGCTGGAAAAAAATGAAAAGGAAGATCAGTGCGAAAATAGCTATCCGTTGTGGAAGGGCAATGTCCAAATTATTTTACAAGTTTCCAATCTCTATAGAACCGTTCAAATTTTGTGAGATGCAACTATTAGATGATGATGACTTGGGCACTATGATGAAAATATGGTGGTCGACTGGGAGTGAGAACCCCCAACCAGTTGAGTTATTTGCAGAGTTAGCAAACTTAGAGCCTGTTGATAATGTTAGTCCAATAAGTCAACATCGTGAATTTGAATTTGATCTTAATGTCGGATGGACAGACCGGTTGGAATGCGGAGGGACATCGCAGATACCCAAAAATCCAAATTATGGTGGGAGTTCATATAATAACCTTACCCCAGTCCCCGTCTACAAATACATTCGAATGTGATAATAAGCACAGTGGCAGATGTCAGAGAAATGACCAATAATGGTGAAGATTCTGATCAAGATGTTGAAGATTTTAGTGACCACGATGTTGATGAGGTTCTGGATGATATCAATGATGAAGGGCCAAAGGAGGTTGAAGATGTTCACGGCCCTTCATTCAGTAACCCCGAGTCGTGACATTGTTTTATGAAATGAACCTGGAGGCAACATGTTGAACGTAGATCCAGATACAATGCATGCATCCGAGTTCCCTGAGTACGCCAATAAAATACCTGCTCATAGATTGGCGTCAAATTCTTAGTTGGAGAAGTTGTTCGTTGGGAAATGGTTCGAGAACAAGGCAGACTGTGTGTTTGCCATCAAACAGTACAGCATGAAGTTGTCGATTAATTATAAGGTTGAAAGGCTACACTAACATTATATGTTGGGGAATGTTGGAGAGTTGACGATGGGTATGGTTGGCGGGTTTGAGCTGCATTTATACAGAGGACTCAACAATGAAAAATATGAAAAATTAGAAGGACGTCATACATGCATTGTTGCACGGATATCTCAAGACCACCGAAAAGTGGATGCCAAGAGTATTTGCAACTGCATCATGCAACTAGTGAAAGACAGCTCAATCATTCTGTGTCGATGATCGTTGTTTTCGCGATGTCAAAGTCTTAAAATTTATAAAAATAATGATCGAACTTGGAAACTAACTATAACAATGATTTGAGGCAAGCGCACCTATCGAACAGTAGTATAGTTAAAGCAAGGCCGGAATGTCGAATCCCAAAGGAACCAAAAGTACTAATACTAACTCTCTTTCTATTATCTAGACTAAGAATTAAAGTGTTTTTTATCTAACCTAAGATTAACTAAAAACTAATCTAAAGACTCTAAGATAAAGAAGAATGAAATTGTGAAAATAACTTGAGGAAAAACCAATTGATTTAGACGACACCCAAGGAAGAATCCACCTAGACTTCACTTGTTATCTAACTCTGAACCAGACGATTTATTCATTTGACTTGATCCATAAGATTCCCTAATGTATATTAAACCCTCTCTCGAAGCGAATAACGTCTAACCCTAGGTTGATTAATTGAAATCTCTTTCTAACTAAAACCCCTAGAATCATACTAACTCAATCTATGGACTCTCATATTAGGTTTCACCCTAATCCGACAAAATCTCGTCATCCTATCTTTAGGCGTGCGATCAACTCGCTTAATTATGCTAGATCTACTCTTAGGCAGGGACTTTTGCTTCTCCACCTAAGCACATCAAACTTGAATTAATATCCGCAAAATATCAACACAAGAATTAAGAACACATAATTAAGAACAAGTCAAATATTTATCACATAGTTCAGAAAACGATAACAAGATTCATCTTAGGTTTCATCCCCCTCAGGTATCTGATGTTTTAGTTCATAACAATAATAGAAAACATCTCAAAAGAAAAGATAAAACAAAACATAAGAAATCCCTAAAACCCCCTGAAGGAATTGAAGGAGAGATCCTCCGTCTTGAGTATAATTTTGACTTCTTGAGATGAATCAACTGGCTATCTTCGAATAAATTCCCACAACTCTACCTCCTTAGCCTAGCTAGACGCCCCCTGACTAAAAGCCTGGGTTCCCCCTTTTCTGGTCATACTTAGGGGGGTTTATATAGGCTTCAGAATGTGTTTCTTCGCCCCTAAGTATCCAAATCTGAATGAAACTCTTCTTTCCAGTGACAGGGACACGCCCATGGCACACGCCCGTGTAAATTGTGGCACGGCAGTGTGGATTTGGGCCCAGGCCATGTGGATTTCGTGATATGGCCCATTTACTCCGTTTTGGGCCAGTTTTCTATTCTTTTCGTCATCCGGTGCTCTCTTGAGTATAAAACATGAAAACAAAGGATTAAGAGCACCAAATTACATAATTCAAGGCTTAAATCATCCAAAAGTGTGCTAAATGTGGGCTTAAAATATGTTACTTTTACGATTTATCAGTCGACATATCAAATGGATCGGCACATCAAGAGGATCGGCAGTTGGATCAAACGTGGCTTGAGACAAGTTGGAGTGCATGTTATTACCAAACATATCAAATGATATCGATGGTTTCTCTGGGTGATATGAACTCAAACCGCCCATGTCCGGGTGATATGAACTGCTCTGTAACTCATCGCAAAAAGTGTCAACCCATTGGTTCGATGTGTTCAAAGTTTAGTCCTCTGAGTCAGGCTCCTTCATATATTGATCCTCTAGCACCCCCATAGGTTGACTTTCACGTCTGTAGCCGTGATCCGATACTATTATAAGTTGCCCACCATATAAGTAAACGCGCCATCGAGTCATGTACCACTGCATGTATTCAATTGAGAGACTAAAGTCAAACATAGAGGAATGCATCTCAGGCCACCTGTTGTACCGGGCATTACATAGTACTACATAACTTTGATGTTCCACACTCCAAACTGTTGTATGTTTCCCCCTCATGGTCTTACCGTGGACACCAGCAAATTGTTGAGGCTCGACTAGCACAAATTATCTACACCCAAATTGTCACATAACTTGATCGGTGTTGTACCACTCAGCGATTGAGAAGTTGAGCATCGGCGTGTTAATGCACCACACATGGGCTTCGGGGTGAACCCACTGAAGAATAAGGGTTGCAACGTTTGGTGCAAAATACGGTATCCATAAGAACTGTATAATATAACATAATGAGTCAAGTCACATCACATACTGCAAGTGGATAAGTTAAATCAACGTTACTTAAACCATATTAATATATATTACTTTCTCTCCAGCGGACGCCTCTATTATTTGGCGGTAAATGATTAATGTTTGGCTTGCACCAATTCCTGGAGACGTGGCCCATCTGAAACCGAAACAAACATGTTAGTGGTTAAACTTTGGAAAATATTATCCACATTTATGTGTCATTAAATGTTAAGTATAATTTTGTTTTTACCTATTTACAAGTGGCCACGAATATGGTTGGTGCCTAACAGCCACTAGAAACGGCATCCTATATAGAGCCCAGAACTGCAGCAGATCTAGACAACCAGCCATGTTATTAACCCCATATTTTGTTGCTCGGCAAAGCTCATGGTACAATATGGCCAACACTGCCAATCCCCAACTGTAACTATCAGCACAAGAGAAATCCTCCAATAGAAGCAAGTACTTTAAGTGGACCCTATTAGACCTCCCGATCAGCTGCATAATTGTAATGGCCCGTTTTTAGTGAAATCAGAACAGTGGTTTTGGGATCACATATCCGATGTTGTAAAATTTATTTTTATATTATTATGTGGTCTACAACATGTTATAATTAATGTATAAAAATTTCGTTAAGAAATTTTACCGTTTGTATGCTCAATTTGTGAAAAAGGACTAAATCGCGTAAAATGCGAAAGTGGTGTTCTAGTAGCTAAAGGTATTAAATAGCTATAGAACCTTAATGTGGAGGTCCTTATGCGGTAATTAAACCATTAAAGGAGATATTGGATGTACATGGAGTGTATTCATAAAAAGTTAAAATTTGGTAAGGGTTAATAATTTGATGACTAAAGCTAAAGTAAATAAAATAAAAACAAAATGGCCATCTTCTTCTTTCTTTTTCAACCGAAAATATTAGCAAACTAATAGCTTGGAAAGGTTAAATTTTTCATCTAGAAAGTCCCTTTCATGTAAGTGAAATTGGTGTTAGTTTTTGCTGATTTTTATGTTTTTGGAAACCTTGTAACTTAATCTAGCTAAAGAGTGGATTAATTTGCAAAATGGTTTAAATAATAGGGTTTTTCCATGGAAGCATGTTAGTTATTTGTGTAATTTAATGGAAGAAAATGAATCCTTGCTGTGTGTTAAACAACTTTTGTTAAGAGACTTTTGAGGAAAATGTGAAATAGGGGCTAATTTGTAAATTGTGAAATTTATGAGTTAAATGTGTAAAATTGTGATTTGTATGGGCTAAAATAGGGTTATATGGAATTCAACTAGGCTTATAAGTAGATGAAACTGCATAAATTTCGTTTTACGAGCCTAGGAACTAATTTTAAAAGGTTAAAAGTATATAGGCAAAATCCCTAATATGAAATTGGATTGAATTGAATAGAATAATTATTAAATAAGTTAAATTTGATTATATAGATCAAGAAAAGCAACATTTGGGTCTAAATTGAGGCAAAGATAAAATGGTAGATTGATCGATCGTTTTAATCCGTCCAATTACAAGGTAACTTCGTATGGTTAAACATTTAATGTTTATTTATTAAACTGATGAATGATATTATGAAATTGTTCATATTCATTATTGGACTTGGAAATAGAATTTAAATGTTCAAATAAGTACGTCGCAAGATTGAGTACAATCGTATTATGCAAATGACAACGGATAAGACCATGGTTGGACCATGGCAGTATTTGTATGTAAGACAATAGCTGGGCTATAGCATGCAAATGATAAGACCATAACTGGGTTATGGCACTACAAATGTAAGACCATGGTCGGGCTATGGCAATTCACGTGTAAGACCATAGTTGGACTATGACAAAAAGAAAATGATGTACTCATATCCGTAAGCCATTCTCAAATTTGGAAAGACGAGGTAAGTATATTCATCAATACTTAAATAATTTAATGTGTAATAGCCTGTTTTTGGTCAAATTAGAATAGTGGTTTTGGGACCACAAATTCGAGGTCAAAATATTTATTTTATTATTATTTTATTGTTTACAACATGATTGAGTGATTGTGTCAAAATTTTGTTAAGAAATTTTATCGTTTGATTGGTTAATTTGATAAAAAGGAATAAATAGCGTAAAGTGCAAAAGTGATGTTCTATTCGCTTGCCTCCATCGTTATCATAGTTAGTTTTTAAGACTCTGACACACGATCAAATTAGAAGGCATTAAGTGTGTGAAATTAAAAACGAGATAGAGTATTGGCACTGTGTATGCGAGATGATATAATCTTCGGCTTACTGAATTGGAACTGTGTGTGATACTGATATAATCTCGGTTTAATGTATTGGCACTAAGTGTGCGATGACGATTATGTTATGTTTACAAATTGGCACTAAGTGTGCGAATAAAGCAAGAAAATAGCAAAGGTTGATTGAAATGTAAAGTCGAGTGGTGAATAGCATGGTGGTGACTAACTATGTGTTGGAAAAGGTATGTATGATACCTAGGTGGTTGATGACATTTAAAGTAGATGAATGGAATTCTATGTGAGTATTAGATATGGTTAAATTTATGTGAAAAAGATAAATTATCTATGTGATGGTTTAATATGTATATTGATTTGATTCAATGAATTAATTGTATTGTATTTCGAACTTACTAAGCTTTGGAAAGCTTACTGTGTGATTTGTTTCTCTGCTTTGCAGTGTCAGTAAAGCTAGCTCGGGTCCGGGGATTGTCAGTATTCCCTATCACACTATCGGCAACCTATTTTGGTATATTTGGAAAGATGTATATAGTTGAAATATGGCATGTATAAGCTAAAAGTTATGATATGTTTTGAAGTGTTTAACCCTTGCCATGTGAATTGGCTTGGAAGTTGAATGATGTTGAATTGAAGAATGAGCTATGAATGTGGTATATTTCATGATTTTGTTGATTGAGAAAGATGTGATTAGAAGATACATTTTGGCATGGATTATATGATGCTTGAATTACATATGCTTTGAGATGTATAATTGTTACTTTGAATGAGCTTAGTTGTGATGAAAATGATCATGGAAGTAGATGGTATAGTTGGTGGTTTAATAATATATGAAATGGTGTGTTTGAATACATTTAGAAGCATGAACTGGCATTGTTTTGAAGCTTGTTGGTAAACCCTTGTGCGGGTGGCAAATTGGCCTTGTAAATGGCCTGTTTTGCCTACACGGTTATAGCACATGGGCGTGCCTAGTGACCGTGGGATAAAGTCAGTAGCTAGCCCAAGTATGCATGACCATGGTACACGGACGTGTTTAGTAGCCATGTGAATAAGTCAGTATATTGCCTAAGAGTACACGGCCTTAGCACAGGGCGTGCTTGGTGGCCGTGTGGAGAAGTCAAAATACATGCTCTATTTTGGCACGGTCTGGACATATGACCTCAACAGTATTGAAGAATATTTGAAAATTTGAAAACTTTCATTGGTGCTTGGTTTAGTTCCAACCCCTTTCTAACACGTGTTTAAGGTCTCGTAGACCTAGATAAGGGACTATATGCTTATATTTATGTATGTTTGATTTACGATTGACTTTGTGTCTTGAAATGATTTGTGAATGTTCCGATGATTAGGTAATGCCTCTTAACCCTAGGCTGGCGACAGTTACGGGTTAGGGGTGTTACAATGTTCAGTGATGATATATTGATATATTCTTGAGATGAATTTGAGCATCTCGAACATTTGAGAATTGTGTTACAGACTCTGCGTGATAAACAATTATTTTCTAAATTTAGTAAGTGCTAATTTGGCTTCGAGAAGTTGGATTTTTGGGACATATTGTTTCAGCTGAAGGCATCAGAGTTGATTGAGAAAGATTTCAGCGGTTGTTGACTGGAAACACCAAGAAACATTTCTGAGGTTAGAAGTTTCTTGGGATTAGCGGGCTATTATCGAAGATTTGTTAAAGGTTTCTCCATGATAGCTACACACCAATGACTCGGTTGTTACAGAAGGATGTAAAGTTTGAGTGGCCTGAGAAGTGTCAACAGAGTTTTAATCATTTGAAAGCACTGTTAATTGAAGCACCAGTTTTAGTTCAACCTAAGTCAGGTAAAGAGTTTGCGATTTTTAGTGATGCGTCATTGAACGGTTTGGGATGTATTTTGATGCAAGAAGGCAAAGTGATATCATATGCTTTCAAACAGTTAAAGACTCACGAAAAGAATTATCCTATACATGTTTTAAAGTTGGCTGTAATTGTGTTTGCATTGAAAATTTGACAACACCATTTGTTCAATGAAAAATGCCATATTTTCTGACCACAAGAGCTTGAAGTATTTGATGTCTTAGAAAGATTTGAATTTGTGACAGCGAAGATGGCTCGAATTGTTGAAGGATTATGAACTAGTGATTGATTACCATCCAGGAAAAATATTTGTTTGCTTTACAGGCAATGAACACACAGTTGACTTGGTCTAATGATGGTTCGATTTTAGCTGAGTTAAAAGCTAGATCGATGTTTGTGTAACAAACTTGTGAGGCTAAAAAATACGATAGTGATTTTCAAGCTAAAAGAGCGATGTGCGAGTCAACTTCTGATTTAGAGTTTCAGATCGGATCTGATGATTGTTTATTATTCAGAGGTAGAGTTTGCGTACAGAGGAATTCCGAGCTTATACAGAAAATTTTGCACGAAGCACACAATGGTAGTTTGTCTATGCATCTGGGGAGTACTAAAATTACAGTAATTTGAAATAGACATACTAGTGGTTGGGTATGAAACGTGACATTTCTAAGTTTGTGTCAAAATGTTTGATTTGTCAGCAGGTCAAAGCTGAACATCAAGTGCCTTCAGGTCTATTGCAACCATTAATGATATCAAAGTGGAAATGAGACAGAATTTCGATGGATTTCGTGTCAGGATTACCTCTGTCTCCGAGAAAGAAAGATGTTATCTGGGTCATTGTTGATCGGTTGACGAAGTCTGCACATTTTATTTCGATGTGTACAGACTTCTCTCTGGACAGATTAACTGAGTTGTATATTTTTGAGATTGGAAGATTGCGCGGAGTACCGAAATCCATCATTTCAGATAGAGATTCGTGATTTACATCTCGATTTTGGAAGAAATTGTAGGAGGCTTTAGGTAAGCAGTTGCATTTTAGCACTGCATTTCATTCCCAAACCGATGGTCAGTCTGAGAGAGTGATTCAAATTCTCGAGGATATGCTTCATTGCTGTTTTTTAGAGTCTGAATGTAATTGGGAAAAACATTTACCGTTGGTTGAAGCGTATAATAACAGTTTTTAGTCAAGTATTAAGATGGCACCGTACGAAGCTTTGTATGGTCAAAAATGCCAAACTCCATTATACTGGACTGAGCTCAGTGAGAAAAAGATACACGTGGTTGATTTGATCCAAGAAACCGAAGAGAAAATGAAAGTGATTTGTGACAGTTTGAAAGTCGCTTCAGATAGACAGAAATTGTACGCAAATTTGTAGCGTAAAGACATTGAATTTTAGGTTGGCGATAAAGTGTTTTTGAAAGTATCGCCTTGGAAAAGAATTCTCAGATTTGGTCACAAAGGAAAGTTGAGTCTGCGATTTATCAGACTGTACGAGATTATCAAGAGAATTGGGTTGGTGCCTTATTGACTTGAATTACGATCAAAGTTGGAGAAGATCCATAATGTGTTTCATGTTTCTATGTTACGAAGGTACTGATCGGATCCTTCACATATAATTTCTCCGACCGAGGTTGAAATTCAGCCAGACATGTCGTATACCGAAGAACCGATCGGAATTTTGGCTCGTGAGATCAAAGAATTGAGAAATAAAAGAATAGACTTAGTGAAAGTTCTTTGGCATCATCACGGGATTGAGGAGACTACTTGGGAACGTGAAGAAACCATGAGAAAATAATACCCTAATTTATTTTCTGGTAAGATTTTCAGGGACGAAAAATTTTTAAGGAGGGAGAGTTGTAATGGCCCGTTTTTAGTGAAATTAGAACATTGGTTTTTGGACCACAAATTCGATGTCGTAAAATTTATTTTTATATTATTATGTGTTTTACAACATGTTAGAATTAACGTGTAAAAATTTCATTAAAAATTTTTATCGTTTGTATGTTCAATTTGTGAAAAAGGATTAAATCGCGTAAAATGCGAAAGTGGTGTTCTAGTAGGTATTAAATAGCTATAGAACCTTAATGTGGAGGTCCTTATGTGGTAATTAAACCATTAAAGGAGATAGTGGATTGACATGGAGTGGATTCATCAAAAGTCAAAATTTGGTAAGGGTTGGTAATTTGATGACTAAAGCTAAAGTAAATAAAATAAAAACAAAATGGCCATCTTCTTCTTTCTTTTTCAATCGAAGATATCAATAAACTAAGAGCTTGGAAAGCTTAAATTTTTCAGCCAGAAAGTCCCTTGCATGTAAGTGAAATTGGTGTTTGTTTTTGTTTATTTTTATGTTTTTGGAAACAATGTAACTTAATCTAGCTAAAGAATGAATTGATTTGAAAAAGGTTGAAAGACTAAAGTTTTGCCATGGAAGCATGTTAGTTGTTTTTGTAGTTTAATGGAAGAAAATGAAACCTTGCTGTGTGTTAAACAACTTTTGTTAAGGGACTTTTGATGAAAATGTGAAATATGGGCTAATTTGTAAAATGTGAAATCTATGAGTTAAATGTGTAAAATTGTGATTTGTATGGGCTTGAATAAGGTTATATGAAATTTGGCTAGGCTTGTAAGTGGATGAAATTGCATAAATTTCGTTTTACAAACCTAGGGACTAATTTGTAAAAAGCTTAAAAGTATAGGGGCAAAATGATAATTTTGCCCTATATGAAATTGGATTGAATTGAATAGAATAATTATTAAATAAGTTAAATTTGATTATATAAATCAAGAAAAGCAACATTTGGGTCTAAATTGAGGCGAAGATAAAGTGATAGATTGATCGATCATTTTAATCCTTCCAATTACAAGGTAAGTCTGTATGGTTAAACATTTAATGTTTATTTATTAAGTTGATGAATGATATTATGAAATTTTTCATATTCATTGTTGGACTTTGAAATAGAATTTAAATGTTCAAACAAGTATGTCGCAGGATTGAGTACAATCGTTTTATGTAAATGACGAATTGACGGATAAGACTATGGTTAGACCATGGCAGTATTTGTATGTAAGACCATAACTGGGCTATGACATTCAAATGATAAGACCATAATTGGGTTATGGCACTACGAATGTAAGACCATGGTCTGTGTAACATCCTAGAATTGGGCCTAGAAGAATTGGGCCCAATGGGCCTTGAGCATAGTAGCGTTTAAATTTTTGAAGAATAAGAGAACGGCTTGTTGGACCTATTAGATAAGTGATTTTGACGGTTAGAGGGCTTCTATGAAGTCCCGGGATTGAACATTGGCTTTGGGAAAATTTTGTTTTTTGGTGAAAAAAAACCCTGGGAGTTAGTAGGTAGGCTTTAAGAATAAAATATGGAGGAAAATGACACAAGTGGAGTGTGTGGTGTAGTGGCAAAGTGACGCCACATAAGAGGCAAGGGGATGACGCCACAAGGAAGGAAGGAGGTCCAAGGTTCAAGTCTTGGCTCTTACATTTTGGTTTTCTTTTTAAATGGACTTTAGAATTTGGCTGTAGATTTATATTTAGTTGCGCATGGTTTAAGACACAAGAGGAGCTTGTGGCAAAGTGGCTAGCGGCATAGATTAAGCTACAGGGGAGCCTGCGTTCGAGTCTCATGACAAGTAAGGGAGTATTTATTTTGCGGATTGGACGGCAAGAGTTTCAATTGAATTTAAACTCTACTAACGAAGGGATCCCACATCGGAAAGATACAAAGAAGGAAGGTGAAGTGCTAGCTATATAAAGAGCATTCCAGGAGGAGAGTTAACATACCTTGGTGGGCGTTTGGGCACAGGAGTGGTCGCAGTGTGGTTTAGCACCAAATTCCTATCAGGTGTGTAACTCTCTCTACTCTAGTTGTAGAGCGACAAATGCCGAAGTGCCGGTTACGGCAATAGTAGCCAACGAGCGTGCGAGCGCACATGTGGGGTTTCAACGCGATAGTTGAGGCCATCAGTAGTATTCTTGTAGGTTGAGGCTGCTTGGGCCACGATGGGCCGAAGTGGGCCCAATTGAATAAAATTGTATGATGGTGTAGTATATAGTGAACTAGACTAGGTGAATCTAATATACGTGGCTAGATTTGTGTTAGGTGGGCCACACGAGCGTGTAGGCCTAAATGGGCCGTAATCGGGTGTTAGGCCCAATAGTCCGGTACGACCAGAAATGGTAGCTGAGTCGCTCGGGGCAACAATAGGCCTTCAGAAAGGCCATTGTAGGTGCAAAACTACTGATATACCCTTGGAAGGGTAAAATACCAAAATACCCCTGAAAGGTAAATTACGAAAATGCCTTTGGCAGGTAAAATTACGGTTATACCCTTAGAGGTTGATTAGCGTGATTATGTTGTTTTATGTCTATCTGATTATGATGGCAATTCATGTTATACTTATATTTGATATATGTTTAGCATACATGACATACTGCATTCACGAATTATTATGTCATATTACATGGGTATGATAAGAGGAGGGGGAAGGTATGATTTTCAGACTGTCACCAGTGCTTTGGTACCACATAGTGGGTTGGCCTCGCTTTCTATGATATTGTGACTAAGGCTCAGTGGTTTGGAACCACCAGTGGTTTAGTACCACAAATATTTTTGTGACTTATCCCAGTGGTTTGGTACCATAGTGGGTTGGCCCCACATACCGATATATGGGGTTGTCATCAGTAGTTTGGTACCACAAAGTGGGTTGGCCCCATATGTTATTTGTGACTTTGGTCACTAGTGGTTTGGTACCACATATGTTATTTGTGACTTCGGTCACCAGTGGTTTGGGACCACCAATGGTTTGGTACCACACGGGATAGAATTGGGAGCTTCGGATGGTTAGGTTTTGGGTTGCATGGCATGCATATTTGCTTATGAAACTGTGTAAGGGCTTATTATCTTCGGGATGGGGAATGTACACACTGAGTCTCGGTGACTCACCCCTTCCTTTACATTTTGCAGATGATTCTTAGATAGCGGATATGGAGCCGGGACGGACTCGAGGTAGCCATGCACAATATTTTGGGTATTTGTTTTAATTTATTATTTCGAATTTACTTTGCTTTAAATTTCGGTTTTCGTTTATGTAATAAGGCCATCTAAATTTTATTTTTGGTTTATTTATTATGTTAAATACCTTTGAATTTGCGTTAAACATGGAAGCATGATTAAAAAGGAAAAGAACCTATAAAATGAATGTTTCACAAACTTTAATGACTTTTCGAGATTTTTCCAAAAATTTACCATCGGGTAAGTAGCGAACATGTGACAACAATGAGTTAACTCGATTTTCTTTAAAACAAACTTTGAAATGATTTTAGCAAATTACCTAACTCAACTTCGGTTTCCATAAAATGAAACATTTTCTTGACAATTTAAGTAAACAACTTGTTTTCCAAAAACGATTGTTCCCTGTGACATGCTGGATTCGGTCGTAGCGTTTTGACCGGTTTTGGGGTGTTACAGTCGGGCCATGGCAATTCATGTGAAAGACCATAGTTGGACAATGGCACAAAGAAAATGATGTACTCATATCTGTAAGCCGTTATCATATTTGGAAAGACGAGGTAAGTATATTCATCAATACTCAAATAATTCAATGAGCTCTGTGATAATACTAGGTGATTCGAGTTAATACGAATTAGTACATGTATTTGTGAGAGTTACAGAAATTAATTCATAGTGGATGAAGTTATGCATGATTAACCTAATTTCGGTTATGTGTTAGGCTATGGGCCGAATTAAAAATTTACCTATGTATTAATTAAGCCAAATTAAATTGTGGATGATTTGGTAAGTGTATTTATTGATTACACAAACTTACTAAGCTTAATTGCTTACTCTGTTTTAAATTTCCATGTTTTATACTGATTCGGAAGCTCGCTTGATTCGGAAGTGTCAGAGATCGCGTCACACTATCAAATTCACATTTTGGTACTTTGGACTTTTGATGTTTTGGTTAAATGGCATGTATAGGTGGTTAGGCTATTGTGGCCTATTAGTCTTATTGTGTTTTTTTTATATATCTATATGAGTTGGCTTATTTTGATATACTTGAATGTGTAAATATGTATATATATAACTTTGTGCTATGTGGTGTTTTGGTTGCTATGTGGATGCCTTGTGATAAATTGGTATTTTGGCTATCAAATAGTGGAAATTAAGATGTGGTATACATGTTGAAATTAGGCACATCGTCTCATATTTGAGTTTAACCATTTAGGTATATTTTGAAAGTAATCTTTTGAATGTGCTTATGAATACCATGATGTATGAATGGTTAGTGTATGATATAACCTTGTTGTTAGTTGGTTTGGAGTGTCTATAATGCTTTGGTTATATGTGCATTGTTAAGATTAGGTTGGTACCACTTTGGGTGAGAAATATGGCTTGGAAACTAGCCTATTTTTGTCCGCACGGGCTAGCACACGGGCGTGTGTCTCGACCGTGTGTGACATATGGCCAGGTTACACGGCCGTGTGTCCCCTGATATTTCATTGAAACCAAGTCAGTAGCTTCATACGGCCTAGCACATGGGAGTGTGGCTTGGCCATGTGGCACAAGTTAGTATACCCTCTAGTTTTCACATGGTCTAGCACACGGCCTGGCAGACGGGCGTGTGAGGTCATTTCGAAGGGTACATGGCCTGGCACACAAGCATGTGGTCTGGCCGTGTGATCCAAGTCAGAGAGTTACACGGGGTCGGACACAGGCTGGGACACGGCCATGTGATTCCATTTCGAATGCCCACACGACCTGAGGCACGGGTGTGTCTCTTAGCCGTGTGAGACACACAGCCTGTCCACACGGGCGTGCGTCCCCTGCACTTTAAAAATTTTCCATGATTTTCCAAAAATTCTTTGATTTCTCGGTTTAGTCCCGAACCACTTTTTATGTCTATATAGGGCCTCGAGGGCTCGTATTAGGGACTATATGAATTATTCTTGAATGGTTTCTAATTGTTATTAAGATGGTATTCGAATTGTATGCTTAGTTGAGATATAAGTACGGTAATACTCCGTAAACCTATTCCGGTATCGGATACGGGTTAGGGGTGTTACAATAATATATGCTCGAGCAGCACACATCACCTCGTGCTCAATGGCAATGCTCGATAACTCCTTAAAATTTGCTCTTAACCATGCCAATGCCAAGCATGTGAAATTCTGTTCCTATCACTAAGGGACCGTCCAAGCAATCTGTGACAAGTACTAAAGGTTCCAACATTTTGCTTCGGCTTGTGACCACAGCACCATCAACTCGTAACCCAAGTTGCATAGCGATGTCTTCCAATGTGATAGTGCACTCCTCGCACGACATAATGAAGGTGTGGGTCTTTGTACACCACCGCTCAACCAAGGCGAATATTAAGTTCTCCCTCAGGTCAAACCTTCGGATCAATGCAACATCCCCAAATCCAGCCAACTGTAAGTATGGCATGATCCGCTCGTCCAAATTGCACTTAGGAAAATGAAATTGCAACCTCAAAACCCGATACCCATCTTGTATGGTAAATTTTTTATAAGAATATGATAAATCAATTATCTATATAATTTAAACATAAAATTATATATTGAAGAGTAAAATTGAAAGGTTGAGAAAACAATTATACTATACCAATGTAGTGCAACAGTCCGATTTATCCCTAGTTGGAACAGTGGTTTTGAGACCATAAATCCGAGTCAATAAAATATTTTAATATTATTTTCTGTGCTTATGATATGTGATTAAGCATGTGGTAAAATTTCGTTAGTTAATTTGTCTGTTTGTGTGTTTAATTTGAGCAGATGACTAAATCGCGTAAAAGTTAAAAGTGGTTTTTGTTTGATTAATGGCCGAATT
Organism: Gossypium australe; assembly: GCA_005393395.2. Lineage (NCBI taxonomy): Eukaryota > Viridiplantae > Streptophyta > Magnoliopsida > Malvales > Malvaceae > Gossypium > Gossypium australe. The sequence continues at coordinate 7,112,312 of CM016619.1, read as the reverse complement.
GATATGGTTTTTAAATATTGGGGGATTTATAATGTAAATAGACCAAATTCTAAGTTAGTGGATGGAAAGGCTATTAATATATATGTTTTATAAGTTAAAGTTATATTAATATTATATATATCATATGTTTTATAATAAAAACAAAGTTAAAAGAAAATTAATGCTCATTTTACTTGTTCTTCCACCGAAAACAAAAAGAAAATGAAATAAAAAAGCATCAAGGGTGAAACACCCCAAACCCGGCCCACGAGCTTTGACCAGATTTGGTATGTTCCTCAAGTAAACCGGTTCAAAATTCTTTTGTTACTTAGGTAAAACTTGGGTGATTTTTAAAAAATGTTGTTTGGGTTGGGCTTGAGTTGAAAACAAATTTATCTTATTTTAAAACCCATTTATTTAAGGTGACAAAACATTTAGAGTTAATTGTAAAAGGAATTTACTTAAACTTTAATTGATAAAAATCCATAAACATAATAAATAAAAGAAAAATAAAGTAAACCACAATGGCCTTATTATATCAATGATCCCAAAGTAAAACTTAAAATACTTAAAATAAATTGAAAGTCCAAATCATAAATTTCTTGCGATGCATGGCCACGTTTAAGCTCCTGCCGACCCGGTCCATTACTGCTCATCACCTGAAAAATATTCCCCAACGGGGTGAGTCAACAGACTCAATGTGTACACAACACTAAGTCATAATAGAATCAGGCATACAAATGATACACATTCAAATCCATGATTACAAGTTATGATGCATTCCCAAACCCAAACCTAATTGTCCATCCGCTACACACCCCCGTACCTGCCAGTCACACCGTGGGGACTACTAAGTCGACCCTCCTTCCGCTACACTCCAAATTGCGGTCTTAGGTCACCGCATTCGTGTTCTTAGGTCACCACGTTCAGATTACTTTGGTCTTAGGTCACCACTTTTAGATTACTGTGGTCTTAGGTCACCACTTTTCACTTCCCCTTTCAAACAAACCCATATGCCCATAACATATTATGTAATTACATGCCCAAGTTCACATTCTTATCATATTCTCATGTTACGAATAACATTTTTCATATTCCTAGTAGAAGTAGGAAACGTACCTGAGTACTTAGTACCATATCATGGTACCTTAGCCACTTTCATATTCTTAATATCACATATATTATTTAAACACAGCCATACAACGTATTATGAAATAGTGTGGGGGTACACACCTGATTTGCTTAACGAATTCCTTGAAATCCCGAAATCTGATCTACTGCCTTAGGTCTCAAATTCCTACATTTGATTAATCACTTGCTAATTTAATAAAAAGCCATTCAGCCATAAATCCAAATCCTAGTAGGATTAGTATTCTTAAAACTTACCTTGAAATTCTCAAATCCCGAAATCCTTGTATCCCTCTGTCGAAATCCCTATAACTACATGTTAGATCAATTTCTAACATTTATTCACAAAAAATAACCCTTAGCCGTATGTTAAATATGATTTACCTTAGATTCTTAAATCCTGAAATTCACCAAATAACTAGGGAACATGCGGCTTATGGTGTACCTTCGGGAAAAGAACTTCTCCTTCCTTGTAGTCGACACTTAGTAAATCCCGAAAGATCTCTTCGGTAACAGATATTAAGGGTATTAGAATCTTAATTTCGACAGCCTTAAAAGAAATAGAATGAGAATCTAACCTAATCTTACCCTTACTGAAGAATTTGATGGAATTCTTGCTTGAACCCTTAGCAGTATTCGACTATGGCTTTGATGTAGATAACAATTTCGGCTCTTAAGGCTTAGTGAGAAATCGACTAGGGCTATTGGTATCTTTGGCTTTTGATTGTGTTTGTAATAGAAGAAGAAAAGAAAAGAGAAAAAGAGAATAATGGCAGAGAAAATTCGGCAGAGAGAAGAGGAGAAACTTTAGAGAATTTCGGCAGAGGTTTTCTTGAAAAGAAAGAATGAATGAAGAATAGCCTTACTCTTCCTTTTATAGCCAAAATTACTAGCTAGAGTCCTTTACTTGGCCACCACTCTTCTATTTTGATAGCTTTATCCCTTGATTTATCACTTTAATAAAACTTAATCCAATAATTATCTCTTATCTCTTAATAAAAATAATACTAATAATAATCCTCTTTTATCTCTTCCTTATCTATCAAAATAAAAGAAATAAATCCATATTTATCCATCTATTATCTCTTCAAAAAAAAATAATCCAATTTAAATCCCTTATTTATCCCATTAATTGCAAAAATTTAAAAGGGAATAAAACTCCCTTTTTCTAGAAGCCTTGCCGTCCACTCCTCTGCTTCTGGAAGCAAAATAAAATTTCTTTTATTTGCTTCTCATGTGACTCGAACCCAGGCCCCCTCCTCTTGCACATGGCGCCATTTCCATAGGCCCTAAGTGACATCTTCAGGCCACTTTTCCAAGCCTGTTTGTGTGCCAAATTTTACCAACTTTTTCTTTTAAGGCCTCTTTGCCCTAATTTCCTATTTTAAACCTTAAAACTCGACATTTCTAGGTCATTTCTAAGTTTCCAAAAATTTTCGTTCGGCTCTTTAAACTTGACATTTCCTTACATTTCTAAGTTTCCAGAAATGTTATACTTTCCTCTTTTGAATCATTTCTAAATCATTTCCTTACATTTCCTAGTTCCCAAAAATGTTCACTTTCCTCTTTTAAACTTAACATTTCCATACATTTTCAGGACATTTCCCTACATTTCCAAGACAAGACATTTCCTTACATTTCCTTACATTTCCATACATTTCCATACATTTCCTGACATTTCCATACATTTCCATACATTTCCTTACATTTCATACATCTCCTTACATTTCCTTATTTCTAGAATTCACATAACACATTCATAATTCATAAAACATGCCATTTTACCACATGGTTCCTTGTGTCATGCTTCACACGGAGTTTCTTTTAAAGCCTCATTTACCTAGCTCCCCTTTTTACTTAAAAACCAATAATTTTCCAAAGCTTTCTTCTTCCATCCTAGAATTCTAAAAACCCTTATTACACTTCCAACACTGCCAAAACCTACTAACTCATGAATTAGGCACGAACGCATAACCCCTAATCTAGGATGTTACAGTTCTACCCTCCTTAAAAATAATTTCGTCCTCGAAATTAATTACTAACAGTCGTACAATCCTTCTCACCGCACTATGCTTACGTTGCGCACTCTGATCTTAATAGAACCATCATACTTTCTAGGCACAATCTCTAAGTTTACGTCCCCTAGAACTCATTTCTAACGTTGCGATTTAATCCGAGTAAAAAGTTTTATGAATTAGTCCTTATTTCACTTATTACCCGCAAAGAAGTTTTATGAGAAGAATTTTAGGAGTGGTTCTTTCGTATTCATACATGCACACAGTCTTCACATCCATACATTCATCAATCAATTATGAACTTTCGGTCATTCAGAGAAATGTTGTAGTTTTCATTGTTGTTGTTTTTCCACTACCCAGGGGTATTTTCGTAATTTTCCCTATAGGAGTATTTTCGTAACTTGTCAAAATAAGGTTCCTTGGTGATTTTGTCAATAAGGGTATTTTGGTAATTTTGAAATCCCGAGGGTATTTTGGAAATTTTGAAATTACAGGGGTATTTCGGTAATAAACTAGGGTAAATTTATAAATCTTAATAAATCAAGGGTATTTCAAAATTTGCAAAACTTGAGGGTTCTTTTTGAGAATTTGTTTTCCAAATCGGTGATGTTGCAGAAATTTTAAAAATCAGGGTCATTTTGGTAATTGTGGTAAACCAGGGGTAGTTTCGTAATTTTCCAAATCGGGGTATTTTGGACTTTCACAAAATTGGGTTTTTTGCATACTTTTACAAAATAAGAAAATTTTATTGAAGTCAAGGTAATATGGTAATTTTAAAAATCAAGGGCATTTTAGTAATTTTGCAAATAGGGGTATTTTAGTAATTTTCATAAATCAAGAATATTTTAGAAAAATTTTATGGAATAGCTTTTATGAATCAAAAGGGTAATTTAAGAGGTTTTAAAACTATGGTTTTTATGAAAATACGGCTATTTCCTTTTCGGGTTTTAGTTAGGGGTTTAGCCCATGAATAAGTCATCTTGGTTAGGGTGAACCGAAGCTACGCACCAGGTAGGATTCGAGTGGAGAGGAGGTGAGTCACGCGGACTGCTTAAATACCAAGCTCCTACCGAATACCAATCCTAGACATGCGCACAATGGTTGCCACACCCTAACTTGGCGACTTAACCACAGGTTTGGTTTATTAGGCATTTAAGTCTTATGTAAATATTGGGGTAAACTAGTCCTAGGGTTCACATACTTATCATACTATTCTACGTTCCATTCCATTTCTACCCTTCTACAAATCATAATATATTTCACACAAAGGATAGGGGTACTTACCTGGTGGACTTCAGGTCGGAGACTTAGGTGCCATGCCAGAAAAAACCTGCTTATTTTCAAAAACTCATTTGGGCTCGATTTGAAAACGTTTTGGGCCTTAAACCCAAGGCCGAGGGTTTGAAACTGGGCTCTGATACCAAACTAAAATACCCCAAACCCGGCCCACGAGCTTTGACCAGATTTGGTATGTTCCTCAAGTAAACCGGTTCAAAATTCTTTTGTTACTTAGGTAAAACTTGGGTGATTTTTAAAAAATGTTGTTTGGGTTGGGCTTGAGTTGAAAACAAATTTATCTTATGTTAAAACCCATTTATTTAAGGTGACAAAACATTTAGATTTAATTTTAAAAGGAATTTACTTAAACTTTAATTGATAAAAATCCATAAACATAATAAATAAAAGAAAAATAAAGTAAACCACAATGGCCTTATTATATCAATGATCCCAAAGTAAAACTTAAAATACTTAAAATAAATTGAAAGTCAAAATCATAAATTTCTTGCGATGCATGGCCACCTTTAAGCTCCAGTTGACCCGGTCCATTACTGCTCATCACCTGAAAAATATTCCCCAATGGGGTGAGTCAACAGACTCAATGTGTAACACCCCTAACCAAAACCGATTGCAATCATATACACCCAATCATGTGCAAACCAATTACTCATTCAATTCATATGTATCAAATGATCATTAAAACATTATGGATATATCAAAAGATCAAGGATAATATAAATCACCACAAGTACATGATCATATATCCTTTTTGACATGTACTATTACAATTCCTATATTACAACCAACACTTGATGATGTATATATATATATATATATATATATATATATTTACTAGAACATACATAGATACTAACAACATGATCAAGCACAACCAATTCAATCCCAAGCATAGAAATATGGCCATTTTCGCATGGCATTTGTATATACATTTGCAAATAACATGTAAATTTGTTCTAGGAAAGCTAGCTTATACATGCCACAATATTAAGTTCATTACAAAAGTGTACCAAAAGTTGATAGTGTGCTTGAATTACGACGGGGATTCCCGATGTTTAAGCTGCGACTTCAAGATCTAAAATACCCAGAAATAAACACTCCAAGTAAGCTTAGATAGCTCAGTAAGTTTAAGCAAGAAGGTAAAGTACACAAATATGCATTTCATTATTTCTTTAGTTTTCAAACTAACTATAGAATAATTCAATCTATCAACATGTAGCCAAAACTAACATTCATCAATCCCATATTCATTCAATCCCAAATCAAAATCGAAGCAACTATATAGTCACATGCTTCATGGTCAATTTAAATTAACTTACTTAATTTCGCATTAAGATGATAAACCATTCACCAAACATACCTGACGCCTTTATTCACTCTTAATAATTGCCTCTATTCTTACCTTTTTCTGATCTCGCACAAACAGTGCTCGGTGATTATATTTCCGCACACATAGTGCCTTCCGACCGATATCGCACACACAGTGCTCGGTGATTAATTTTTCGCACACACAGTGCCTTTCAACCGATATCGCACACACAGTGCTCGGTGATTAATTTTCCGCACACACAGTGCCTTTCAACCGATATCGCACACACAGTGCTCGGTGATTAATTTTCTGCACACATAGTACCTTTCAACCGATATCGCACACACAGTGCTCGGTGATTAATTTTCCGCACACACAGTACCTTTCAACCGATATCGCACACACAGTGCTCGGTGATTAATTTTCCGCACACACAGTGCCTTTCAACCCATTTTCTCATCAAAAGTAGATATATATATCATTTTAATTTCAACCATATATATACCCTTACAATTAAAAGTTCAAACAACTTCTATCTTTTTTTTTTTTTCACCTAATATCACATTTGGCCACACCTATATATATATATATATATATATATATATACACTAAAATAACTATTCAATTCCATCACCTATTTCCAATATTCATATTTAATTACTACTACTCAAATCACAATTGTTTATCCAAACCAATGCCACCGATTATCACATAGAAGCCATCCACACATTCAGCTAACATGGATGTTAAACCCCAATCCACATTAAATTCAACAATTGAAGAGAAACAAATTTCAATATGCTTAATTCAACTAGTCAATAGATACACATACTTACATACATATAATAGACTCCATTCAAACAATGTATTTTAATATTCCCATGCTTCATTCGGCAATTCCACTAATAATTCATTAGCACATCTTATACTTCTCATTTTCAAATATAACAAATGTTTTTCATGTCATAATCGGCTTAGTGCAATTTCATCTATTAATTCACTTTTCATCTTCATTTCATATAATATAAAATTTCATCAACCCAATTGCTTATAACTTACCTTGAGAGCCGATGAATTTGAGTGTTCCGGCTACTCGTCCAATTTCGTTTTCCCCCGATCTAAACTCCTTTCTTTGTGAACTTGATCTAATAAATTTTAAATTTAAGCTCAATCAACACATTTTTCATTCAATTTCATCCAAACACATAAATGGGCAAATTTACCAATTTATCCCTCACATTTGAAATTTTTACAATTTAATTCCTATTGCATAAACACAAATCATACAAAATTTGGACATAGTCCTTTAGGGCCGAATACCCTTCATGCTTATATAAGCCCCTACAATTCATTTCTTTTGCATTTTGTTCTCTCAACCATTTAATATTATAATTTCATGCACCATACTCCTTCTCATCCATTCTTCCTACACAAAATCTATTAATCCCAAACATGCATTCAATATTTATTTATCAAGCATGACATTGTATTAGTTTACCCATCAATGGCCGAATATAAGGCATGCTTAAAAACTGAAAATTTTGACATGGGTTCGATAAGACTCATGGAAATGAACTTAAAAATGCAAAAACTTTAAAAATTTAAGGTCAAATGCTAACCTTATCTTAGCATGCAAGAATCAGAAATGGAGATGCAAATTTCTCTTATCTCCCTTCTTGTTTCGGCAAAAGAAAGACCAAAGGTGGGAGATGAACATTCTCCACTCACTTTTCTTTTCTTTATTATTAATTATCTTATCACATTTGTTTACTAATATCATTCCACTAACATAATAAAATATAATATAATAAATAGTCTCATCATTATGCCGTCCATCACCTTGTTTTAGGATTAATAGACATGCAAATCCACACCACATGAATACAATTCAATTAAACCCTCATACTTCAATAAAGGCTACATTTACCACTTCAACAATTTGGTCCTATTTCTTACTTCGAATCTTTAAGAAATCAAATTATCTAATGATGTTCTAACACATGCTTAAACATATATCGAAGATATAAAATAAAATATAATAATTATTTTCTAGCTCGGATTCGTGGTCCCGAAACCACCTTTCCGACTAGGGTCATTTTTGGGCTGTTACACAATGTGTACACAACACTAAGTCATAATAGAATCAGGCATACAAATGATACACATTCAAATCCATGATTACAAGTTATGATGCATTCCCAAACCCAAACCTAATTGTCCATCCGCTACACACCCCCGTACCTGCCAGTCACACCGTGGGGACTACTAAGTCGACCCTCCTTCCGCTACACTCCAAATTGCGGTCTTAGGTCACCGCATTCGTGGTCTTAGGTCACCACGTTCAGATTACTATGGTCTTAGGTCACCACTTTCAGATTACTGTGGTCTTAGGTCACCACTTTTCACTTCCCCTTTCAAACAAACCCATATGCCCATAACATATTATGTAATTACATGCCCAAGTTCACATTCTTATCATATTCTCATGTTACGAATAACATTTTTCATATTCCTAGTAGAAGTAGGAAACGTACCTGAGTACTTAGTACCATATCATGGTACCTTAGCCACTTTCATATTCTTAATATCACATATATTATTTAAACACAGCCATACAACGTATTATGAAATAGTGTGGGGTACACACCTGATTTGCTTAACGAATTCCTTGAAATCCTGAAATCTGATCTACTGCCTTAGGTCTCAAATTCTTACATTTGATTAATCACTTGCTAATTTAATAAAAAGCCATTCGGCCATAAATCCAAATCCTAGTAGGATTAGTATTCTTAAAACTTACCTTGAAATTCTCAAATCCCGAAATCCTTGTATCCCTCTGTCGAAATCCCTATAACTACATGTTAGATCAATTTCTAACATTTATTCACAACAAATAACCCTTAGCCGTATGTTAAATATGACTTACCTTAGATTCTTAAATCCCGAAATTCACCAAATAACTAGGGAACACGCGGCTTATGGTGTACCTTCGGGAAAAGAACTTCTCCTTCCTTGTAGTCAACACTTAGTAAATCCCGAAAGATCTCTTCAGTAACAGATATTAAGGGTATTAGAATCTTAATTTCGACAGCCTTAAAAGAAATAGAATGAGAATCTAACCTAATCTTACCCTTACTGAAGAATTTGATGGAATTCTTGCTTGAACCCTTAGCAGTATTCGACTATGGCTTTGATGTAGATAACAATTTCGGCTCTTAAGGCTTAGTGAGAAATCGACTAGGGCTATTGGTATCTTTGGCTTTTGATTGTGTTTGTAATAGAAGAAGAAAAGAAAAGAGAAAAAGAGAATAATGGCAGAGAAAATTCGGCAGAGAGAAGAGGAGAAACTTTAGAGAATTTCGGCAGAGGTTTTCTTGAAAAGAAAAGAATGAATGAAGAATAGCCTTACTCTTCCTTTTATAGCCAAAATTACTAGCTAGAGTCCTTTACTTGGCCACCACTCTTCTATTTTGATAGCTTTATCCCTTGATTTATCACTTTAATAAAACTTAATCCAATAATTATCTCTTATCTCTTAATAAAAATAATACTAATAATAATCCTCTTTTATCTCTTCCTTATCTATCAAAATAAAAGAAATAAATCCATATTTATCCATCTATTATCTCTTCAAAAAAAATAATCCAATTTAAATCCCTTATTTATCCCCTTAATTGCCGAAATTTAAAAAGGAATAAAACTCCCTTTTTCTAGAAGCCTTGCCATCCACTCCTCTGCTTCTGGAAGCAAAATAAAATTTCTTTTATTTGCTTCTCATGTGACTCGAACCCAGGCCCCCTCCTCTTGCACATGGCGCCATTTCCATAGGGCCTAAGTGACATCTTTAGGCCACTTTTCCAAGCCTGTTTGTGTGCCAAATTTTACCAACTTTTTCTTTTAAGGCCTCCTTGCCCTAATTTCCTATTTTAAACCTTAAAACTCGACATTTCTAGGTCATTTCTAAGTTTCCAAAAATTTTCGTTCGGCTCTTTAAACTTGACATTTCCTTACATTTCTAAGTTTCCAGAAAGTAAAACTTTCCTCTTTTGAATCATTTCTAAATCATTTCCTTACATTTCCTAGTTCCCAAAAATGTTCACTTTCCTCTTTTAAACTTAACATTTCCATACATTTTCAGGACATTTCCCTACATTTCCAAGACAAGACATTTCCTTACATTTCCTTACATTTCCATACATTTCCATACATTTCCATACATTTCCTGACATTTCCATACATTTCCATACATTTCCTTACATTTCATACATCTCCTTACATTTCCTTATTTCTAGAATTCACATAACACATTCATCATTCATAAAACATGCCATTTTACCACATGGTTCCTTGTGTCATGCTTCACACGGAGTTTCTTTTAAAGCCTCATTTACCTAGCTCCCCTTTTTACTTAAAAACCAATAATTTTCCAAAGCTTTCTTCTTCCATCCTAGAATTCTAAAATCCCTTATTACACTTCCAACACTGCCAAAACCTACTAACTCATGAATTAGGCACGAACGCATAACCCCTAATCTAGGAAATGTGGGACATTTGAGTAGAGATCGATCTAGATCACAATTGAGTTCTAAAGCTCCGGCAACTTCAATAGCAAGTGTTGGAAATGTTAGATTCGAACGACCCGAGTGTAAACATTGTGGCAAAAAATATCTAGGTAGTTGTAGATTGAATGACAAAGCTTGTTTCAGATGCAGGTCATTAGAACATTTCATCCGTGATTGCCCAGAGTCTGTTGAGCAAGAAATTACCCGAAATCCAAGATCTGATAACGCTCTAGTGAGAAGTAGACCTTTCCGAAATGCAAGAAATGTCAGTGGTAGTCAGAGGACTACGAAAGATATTGTTGCGAGATCCGAAGCTAGAGCGCCAGCCAGAGCGTATGCTATCCGAGCTCGGGAAAAAGCTTCATCTCCAGATGTTATAATGGGTACATTTACTCTTTATAATACTTCTATGATTGCATTGATAGACCCTGGTTCTACACATTCGTATATATGCATGATCTTAGTATTCAGTAAAACTTTTCTTGTAGAGTCTACCGAATCTGTTTTAAAAGTATCAAACCCCTTAGGTAAAAGTGTTTTGGTTGATAAAGTATGTAAGAACTGTCTGTTAATATTTCAAGATATATCTTTCCCTGCTAATTTGATGCTATTACCTTTTGATGAATTTGATATTATTCTGGGTATAGACTGGTTGTCAGTGCATGATGTAGTTGTGAATTGTAAAAGAAAGATTATTGATTTGAGATGTCTGAATAATGAAATAGTTAGGGTTGAGTTAAATGATTTGAATGGATTGCCTGCTGTAATATCTGTATTGAAAGCTCAGAGATACGTGAAAAAGGGATATGAAGCGTACTTTGGTTATGTAATTGATTCGAAGGTTTCTGAAAAGAAAGTTGAATCAGTGCCAGTTGTATTTGTGAGTTTTCTGATGTATTCCCTGAAGAACTACCAGGATTGCCTTCGATACGTGAAGTCGAATTTGGTATTAATCTGTTACCTGGTACAACACCTATTTCAATAGCTCCGTATAGAATGGCACCAACAGAATTGAAAAAAATTAAAGTCACAGTTGCAAGAGTTGACTGACAGAGGGTTCGCTAGACCGAGTTTTTCACCTTGGGGTGCTCATGTTCTGTTTGTGAAAAAAAAAAGATGGTACGATGAGAATGTGCATTGATTATTGTCAGTTGAATAAAGTAACCATAAAGAATAAATATCCGTTGCCTAGAATTGACGATTTGTTTGATCAGTTAAAAGGAGCTACTGTATTTTCTAAGATTGATCTGAGATCGGGATACTATCAGCTACGAGTGAAAGACTCAAACATTCTGAAAACTGCTTTTAGAACGAGGTACGAACATTATGAGTTTTTAGTTATGCTATTTGGACTAACCAATGCTCCTCTATTTTTATGGATTTGATGAATAAAATCTTCAGACCGAACCTAGATCGATTTGTGGTGGTGTTCATAGATGACATTTTGATTTATTCACGTGATAAGGTTGAACATGCTGAACATCTGATAATTGTGTTGCAAACTCTAAGAGAAAAGCAATTGTATGCAAAATTCAGCAAATGTGAATTTTGGTTACACGAGGTTAGTTTTCTGGGACATATTGTGTTAGCTTCTGGAATTCGAGTTGATCCGAGTAAGATTTTTGCTATTCTGGATTGGAAACCTCCGAAAAATCTATCTGAAGTCCGTAGTTTCCTCGGACTAGCTGGTTATTATCGTCGGTTTGTAAAAGGATTCTCGACGATAGTACTCCGTTGACTAAATTGCTTCAGAAAGAGGTTAGATTTGAATGGTCCGATAGATGTCAGAAAAGTTTTGATCTGTTGAAAACTTTATTAACTGAAGCTCTAGTGTTAGTACAACCAGAATTGGGTAAAGAATTTGTGATATACAGTGATGCTTCATTGAATGGTTTGGGATGCATACTGATGCAGGAAGGCAAAGTTATAGCCTATGCCTCGAGACAAATGAAGCCTCATGAAAAGAATTATTTGACTCATGACCTTGAGGTAGCTGTGATTGTTTTCGCATTAAAAATTTGGCGACATTATCTGTTTGGTGAGAAATGTCACGTATTTTCTGATCATAAAAGTCTGAAATATTTGATGACCTAGAAAGATTTGAATCTGCATCAGAGAAGATGGTTAGAGTTGTTGAAAGATTATGATCTTGTGATAGATTACCATCCCAGGAAATCAAATGTTGTTGTTGATGCACTAAGTAGAAAATCATTATTTGCACTGTGTGGTTTGGATGCTCAATTAAATTTGTCTGATGATAGTGCAGTGGTAGCTGAGTTGAAAGCAAAACCGTTGTTTTTACAACAGATATGTGATGCTCAGAAAGTGGATAATGAATTATTAGCAAAACAAGCTCAGTGTGATTCGAATTCTGAATCTGAATTTCAAGTTTTTGATGATTGCTTGAGATTTCGAGACCGTATCTGTGTTTCGAGAAATTCGGAGTTGATTAAGTTGATTTTGAGTAAAGCACATAACAGTCGTCTATCTGTTCATCCGAGAAGTACAAAGATGTATCATGATATGAAGCAATATTATTGGTGGTTTGGTATGAAACGAGACATTTCTGACTTTGTTTCAAAATGTTTAGTCTGTCAACAAGTGAAAGCAGAACATCAAGTTCTGACAACAAAGTTTTGTAAGTTAATTTGTTTGTCTGTGTGTTTAATTTGAGCAAATGACTAAATCGCGTAAAAGTTAAAAGTGGTTTTTGTTTGATAATGGCTGAATTGATGTTGTTTTTAAATATGGGGGGATTTATAATGTAAATAGCCCAAATTCTAAGTTAGTGGACGGCAAGGCTATTAGTATATATGCTTTATAAGTTAAAGTTATATTAATATTATATATATTATATTTTTTTATAATAAAAACAAAGTTAAAAGAAAATTAGCGCTCATTTACTTGTTCTTCCACCGAAAACACAAAAGAAAAAGAAAAAACAAAAGCATCAAGGGTTTCGGCCATTTCAAGCTTAAATTTAGATCAAGAGCCGAAGAAATTGGTCTTAAATTGCGGAAAAGCGAAAATAATTGAGTAGCTGTATTCATTCTCGTTAAACCGAACTTGAGGTAAGTCAATATACAAATAAACGTATTTGTATTGAATTATGTATGTTCATATGACTGTTGTTAATGATGAATGCTTATGAGATGTTGTATACATGAATTCTGAGATAAGATCGACTTAGTGACAATGTCCGAGAAGTTTCGTACGAACCTAAGAACAGATAGGATTAGCTATGTCATGACATAGGTGTCTGTTTTATTTAATCATAAAAGACCACGTCCGGGACATTGGCATTGATTCGAAATTTTGTGCAAGACCACGTCTGCGACGTTGGCATCGATATGAGCTTTACGTGTAAGACCATGTTTGGGACATCGACATTGTCTTAATTCGTATAAGACCCTATTGGGGACAGTGGCATCGATATCTGATTACATGTAAGACCACGTCTGGGACGTTAGCATTGTACGACTATTCTAAGTATTCTGTATATCCTATTAGATTCTGAACGGTTCAACGGGCAAATCTGAGTTATGAATGATTACGTGAATGTATATCCATTTCAGGTACGTTCGATAAGTACTTGAGGTGTGTATGGAAGGTAAGTATCTATTTGAACTTACCCAAGATAAATATATGCCATGGAATGATGAGCTATGTATATATGGTATTTGAGTTGAGTAATGTGATAAATTATGGCTAAGTAAGTGAGCCAAATGCTATATGAGATGTATATGCTATGAGAACCATTATGGTCATTGTATAAATATGGTATGTGCATTTTTAAGTTAAGTTTACTTGTATATGACTTACTAAGTTTTTGTAAGCTTTCTCCGTGTGTGTTTGCTCTGTTTTATAGATCGTCAAAGCTACTGAAAGCTCGGGCCCGTCGAGGATCGTCATCACACTACCTAAGTTTATTTTGGGTATCTTTTGAAATATGTATAAAATTAGATATGGCATGCATAGACTAGTTATTTTGGTTATCTTTGAAATGTGTATAAAGTAGCCATGAGAAGTGGTTTATTAAGTGTTGGTAATATGCATTTGTGAATATGATATATGATGCATGTTTTGGTATGTCATGATGGCAATGAAATAGCCTTATGAATGGTAATCTTAGGGGTGAATTGATGCCTTAGTAGTTTAATGAGGTTATGGTTGAATTATACTTGGATTTACATGAAATTGATTGAATAAATTAGCATAGTTAGAAATGAGTTTGAATGGAATAATATGATGACCATTTGGTATGTTTTTGGTTGCCATTTGATTGTGGAAATTGTAAAAAAAAATAGAAATAAAAAAAAATTTGCGTGGAAACCCTTTCGGGAAAAACCACGGGCAGATGAGAAGAAAATTCACTATGTCAAATTCAAATCAAATACAAGAGGAATAGACCATGTCTCTTTATAGGCTTATAAAGCCATATTCTAATAGGAGTAGTAAGATTGAAACTCCTTATTCTAATCAATATCAAATAGATGGAGTTTAATAAGGTTTAAAAACCTTATTCAAAATAAAATAAAAGAAGTGTAATTCTATAGGGATTCTTCTTTATTTTATTTAAATAAGAATTTGGGTCACTTAATTCTAACAATCTCCACCTTGACACGAATTCTCAACAAACAAGTTCTTCATCGCGAACTTTCAACGAACAAGTTCTCCACATCTTCCATAAAACCCCTTAAGGGTTTAACTTTAACAATGAACACCAACCAAGTCTAAGCAATGCTCAAACTTGGTTATAGGAAGTGACTTAGTCATCATATCAGCAGGATTTTCATGAGTACTAATTTTGCTCACAACAATATCACCACGAGCAATAATATCACGAACAAAATGATACTGAACATCAATGTGTTTTGTTCTCTCATGAAACATTTGATCTTTTGTAAGGAAGACGGCACTCTGACTGTCACAAAATACTGTGCTGATTTGAAGGTCTTCATTGAGGTCACTAAAGAGTCCCTTCAACCAAATAGCTTCTTTACAAGCCTCAGTAATCGCCATGTACTCAGCTTCAGTGGTAGACAAAGCGACTATAGTTTGCAAAGTAGCTTTCCAACTGATTGTACAACCTCCAATTGTAAAGACATAACCAGTGAGAGATCTTCTTCTATCAAGGTCTCCAGCAAAATCAACATCAACATACCCAATGACTCCATCTCTAGTTCTTCCAAACTGTAAGCAAACATCAGTAGTACCTCGTAAGTATCTTAAAATCCACTGAACTACTTTCCAATGTTCTTTACCAAGATTCGCCATGTATCTGCTAACTGCACTGACTGTATATGATAAATCTGGACGTGAACAAACCATAGCATACATGAGAGATCCCACTGCACTAGAGTATGGAACATGTGACATGTACTCAATCTCATCATCTGATTGTGGAGACAAAACCGATGAAAGTCTGAAATGGGCTGCTAAAGGAGTACTAACAGGCTTAGCACTCTGCATATTAAACCTGCAAAGAACTTTCTTAATGTACCCCTTCTGACTTAGGTACAATTTATTTGCTTTTCTATCTCTGAGAATCTCCATACCAAGTATCTTCTTTGCTGGTCCTAAATCTTTCATCTCAAATTCTTCACTTAGTTGGGATTTGACCTTTCTTATCTCTCCTTTATCTTTTGCTGCTACCAACATGTCATAAACATAAAGAAGTAGATACACAAAAGAACCATCACTGTTTTTCTTAAAGTAAACACAGCTGTCAAAACTACTTCTTTTAAAATCATGAGAAGTCATAAAGGAATCAAACCTCTTATACCACAGTCTTGGTGACTGTTTCAAACCGTAAAGAGACTTTTTCAGCAAGCAAACATAGTCCTCTTTTTCTGAGACTGTAAAACCCTCTGGTTGTTGCATGTAAATATCTTCCTCAAGCTCTCCATGCAAAAATGCAGTTTTTACATCTAACTGCTCAAGCTCCAAATCTTGCATAGCCACAATACCAAGCAAAGCTCGAATCGAACTATGCTTCACAACTGGGGAGAACACATCTGTGAAGTCCACTCCTGGAATTTGACTATAACCCTTTGCAACAAGCCTTGCTTTATATCTGGATTCTTCAACTCCTGGAGTCCCTTCTTTCTTTTTAAACACCCATTTACAGCGAACAACCTTTTTACCTTTAGGAAGTTTCACAAGATCCCATGTTCTATTTTTATGAAGTGATTCTATTTCCTCTTGCATAGCGAACATCCACTTTTCTGAGTCTTCACAGCTAACCACCTCAGAATAATTAGACGGATCTTGGTTTGCATCTATATCTTCAGCCACATTTAAAGCATAAGCAACTAGGTCAGCCTCAGCATACTTCTTTGGAGGTTTAATTTCTCTTCTAGTTCTGTTTTTGGCGATAGAGTATTTTGGTGAAGAAGCAACTCTATTCTCAATTTTTGTACTGGCTTGAGGAGTTGAGTCTGTATTAATCTGATGCTCCACCTGCTTTTGGTTTTCTTTATTGGAAGAGTCTTTAAGAGATAAGTTAGGTAGCATAGCAATTTCATCAAAAACAACATCTCTGCTAATCACAACTTTTCTATTTTCAGGACACCATAACTTATACCCTTTTACACCATCTTTATAACCAAGAAAAACACATTTAACGGATCTTGGTTCCAATTTTCCATTATTAACATGAGCATACGCAGGACACCCAAAGATCTTTAAATCAGAATAATTAGCAGGATTACCAGACCATACCTCTTGTGGAGTTTTTTTCTCAATGGCAATGGATGGAGATCGGTTGATCAAAAAACATGCAGTAGAGGCTGCTTCGGCCCAAAACGACTTTGGTAAGTTGGCATTTGACAGCATACATCAAACCTTTTCCATGATCATTCTGTTCATTCGTTCTGCAACGCCGTTTTGCTGTGGAGTATGACGAACTGTTAAGTGTCTTACGATCCCTTCTGACTTGCACAGTTTATTAAACTCATCAGAACAAAACTCTAAGCCATTGTCTGTGCAGAGGTATTTTATTTGTTTTACCGTCTATTTTTCAATCATAGTTTTCCAAGACTTAAATGCGGAAAACACATCACTTTTCTGCTTCAGGAAGAATGCCCAAACTTTTCTGGAAAAATCATCAATAAAAGTTAGCATATAATTAGCTCCACCTCTCGAAGGCACTCTTGATGGCCCCCACAGATCAGAATGAATATACTCCAATGTTCCCTTCGTGTTATGGATTCCTCTGGTGAATCGAACTCTCTTTTGCTTCCCAAAAACACAGTACTCACAGAACTTCAGTTTGCAAATTCCTTGCCCATCAAGAAGTCCTCTTTTGCTCAATTCTGCCATGCCATTCTCACTCATATACCCTAGGCACATATGCTAAAGTTTAGTAATATCATCATCTGTCAAAGAAGAGGAAGCAACAACTGCATCATCAATAACAGTAGAACCCTGCAAAACATATAACTTGGCAGTCTTTCTCTGCCCTTTCATCACAATGAGGGAACCTTTGGAAATCTTCAACATCCCACTTTCAGCTGTGTATTTGTACCCTTTTAAATCAAGAGTACTCAATGAAATTAAATTTCTCTTCAATTCTGGAACATGCCGTACGTCACTAAGTGTTCTGACAACTCCATCAAACATCTTAACTTTAATTGTTCCAACACCTGCGATTTTACACGAAGCATTATTTCCCATCAAAACAACACCTTCAGATACCGTTTCGTAATTTGTAAACCAATCCCGATTGGGACTCATGTGGAAGGTGCAGCCTGAATCAAGTATCCACTCCTCGCTCTCTTTAGAATTGTTGACAGAAGCGACTAGAAGTTCACCATCACTGTAGTCTTCAACAATATCAGCTTCACCAGAATTTTCTGGTTGTTTTCCCTTTTGATTTGCAGCCTCCCTTTTAATCTTAATCTGTAGCTTGTAGCACTCAGATTTAATGTGCCCTTTTTTCTTGCAGAAGTTACAAGTTTTACCTCTGTTTGAAGACTTTGACCTACCCTTAGATTTACCGCGAGGATTTCGTTCCTGTGTCCTTCCACGATCATCATCAGCATTCCGATCTTGTCTCCCACGAACAATGAGACCCTCTCCCTGAGAGTCAGTTTTAACCACAAGATGCTTCATCTTATCATACGAGGTCAAAGAATCATAAACCTCATCAACTGTGAGAGACTCGCGGCTATATAAAATCGTGCCTCTAAAGGTTGAATAAGACGGGGGCAACGAACAAAGCAGAATCAACCCTAGATCTTCCTTATCATACTGAACCTCCATGGCCTCCAAGTTTGAGAGAATTTCTTTAAATACTGTTAAGTGTTCGTGCACAGACGCACCTTCCTCCAAACGATGAGCATAAAGACGTTGCTTCATATGCAACTTGCTAGTTAAAGTTTTCGACATACATATTTGTTCTAGCCTCTTCCATAATGCTGCGGCAGTCTTCTCCTTCATCACATCCTGCAAAATTTTATTAGACAAATGCAGATGTAACTGTGTTAGTGCCTTTCGATCCTTGCGCTTCTTATCTTCCTCCGTCAATGTCGAAGGCATCTTATCTACCCCTAACAGGGCTTCCTCTAATTCCATCTGTGCAAGAACTGCCTGCATCTTTATCTGCCACAACGCGAATCTGGTGTTGCGATCCAACAGCGGAATTTCATACTTCAAAGAAGCCATTACCGTGATCGAGATGAAAAAACCAGAAGCTCGGATACCAATTTGTAAAAAAAAAATAGAAAAAAAATGAAGAACACACAGATTTTACGTGGAAACCCTTTCGGGAAAAACCACGGGCAGAGGAGAAGAAAATTCACTATGTCAAATTCAAATCAAATACAAGAGGAATAGACCATGTCTATTTATAGGCTTATAAAGCCATATTCTAATAGGAGTAGTAAGATTGAAACTCCTTATTCTAATCAATGTCAAATAGATGGAGTTTAATAAGGTTTAAAAACCTTATTCAAAATAAAATAAAAGAAGTGTAATTCTATAGGGATTCTTCTTTTATTTTATTTAAATAAGAATTTTGGTCACTTAATTCTAACAGAAATAGTATTGCTTGTGCTTGTAGGTGTGACCCCATTATGGGTGGCAATTTGGCTTTACAAGTAGCCTGTTTTGCCTAAACGGTCATGGCACACGGGCGTGCCTAGTGACCGTGGGATTAAGTCAGTATCGAGTTAAGTGTGCACGGTCAAGGCACACGGGCATGCCTTGAGGCCGTGTCGAAAAGTCAGTATGCATGCTATGTTTTGGCACGGCCAAGACAGGGGCGTGATTGGTGCCCATGGAAGACACACGACTTGCCCACACGGGCGTGTGCCCTGCATAACTTAGAAAATTTTTAAATTTCTGAGATTTTTTATAAGTATTCGGCCTAGTCTCGGCCCTACTCTAAAGCATGATTAAGGTCTCGTTGACCTATTTAAGGGACACTTTGTTTACGATTGATATATGATTGTGTGTAATGTCTGTAAAAGTTTCTGATCTGTCCGGTAACGCCTTTAACCCTAATTCGACGACGGACACGGGTTAGGGGTGTTACACGTAGCCATTCTAAGTATTTTTTATTTAAGTTAAATTAAATGAGTAATGAAATATTAATAATAGAATGATGATTTATCATAAAATTTTAATAATAACACGTAGAGATCAAATGTGATTATTATGTCCTAATCATAGTTAAGCATTAAAACAAAGGGCAACCATATAACTACAAAAAGTACATAAAACAAAAAAAAAGTCCTAAAAAAACATAGGTCGTATGGGTAAATATAAAAATAAAAAAAGACTTATTTTTATTAAATCGATATCTATAATAATTCATAGAGTCTTACAAATAATATAAACGCATATTCAAACTTGAAAATTTATCTTACATACGATATAGATATATATATATAATATATATATATATATATATATATATATATATATATTCACTCATTAAAGACAAACGTAACTTTTTTGTACCCCACAAATGGAACCAAGAACAGTAACAAGGCAAAATTAAGTAGAAAGGTCGTCATATTAAAAAAATTAATATATAAATTTACGAATGTGAAAAAAATTTATAGCTAATACGTAGAGATCAATTACATGCAAAAAAAAGTTAAAAAGGGATAATAACAACCAAACAGGGATCAGTTTCATGCAATCAAAATGATTTTTTTATTTAATTTATAATTAATTTTACTGTTTCGTTAATACTCGATGAAGTGTAATCCGTATTTACTCTAGAAGACATTTTAATATCTGCATAATTTAAAAAAATACATAAAATATAATTAAACGAGATACAATAAACTATAAAATAGAAAAATACAAAAGAAAAACTATAAATAACTTACTTTTTTTTTTTCTCTTTCTTCCTTCTACAAAATATTTGAAGGGGGACAAAATCCCACATTCTTAAATAGGATGTTCTTATTCTCTTTTTTTTTTTGAAAACTAACAACCTAATAACTAATCACATCGCTAATGTCACTGACACGATGTGACCAGTTATAATATATATTTTTAATTTTTTTAATATATATAAATTTTTAATATATATTTTTAATCTTTTTTTAAAAAAATAAATCATTATTTATTTTTTTCAAATCAATTCAATTTTCACTTTTTTAAATAAAATATTATTTTTTTAATTTTAAATAGAATTTAAAAAAATGTTTGAATATATTTAAAAAATAAATTTAAAAACTCATAATTTAGAAAAATTATTTTAAAAATGATATTTAAAATTAAAAAATATATTTAAAAATTTTAAAATATACATTTAAATATTATAAAACAAATAATAAATCTAAAAGGTCATATCTATAAAAATAATATATTTATAATATTTATAGTATTAAAAAATAAAATTTAAATTTTAAAAAAATATTATAAAACATTTAAAATATACATTTCAAATTTTATAAAACCAATAATAAA
>CM016619.1:6621663-7088492 GCA_005393395.2 Gossypium australe | reverse complement strand
AATATTACAAAAAAAAATAAATACGAAAATGGGGTGCACTTTTGAAAAATTACCAAAATGGTATAAAGAGGGTGGTCGCGCCTCTGGGCAGCGGGCGGCACCACCCTCTGACACCCTACTCTGCCACTAAAAAAAAACAGAATAAAAAAAAAAAAACTGAAATCAGAGAAAAAAATCTGACTTACAGGTGCAGCCTCTGCCATAGGCGGCACCGAAGGTGCCTCTGGCAGAGGCTGCACCCCTTTGACAGGGACCGCTCGGGGTGTGGCTAGGGACCTTATAATGGCCCCCAAATCAGCTGAATTTGAAAAGGAAAGGAAGAAAAGAAGAAGAAGAAGAAGAAGAAGAAGAAGAAGAAGAAGAAGAAGAAGAAGAAGAAGCAGCTTCACGCTGGCGCCGGAAAAAAGAAGAGAAGGGAGGAGGAGGAGAAAGAAGAAAGAAAGAAAGAAAGAAAGAAGAAAAAAAGAAGGAAAAAAATATAAGAAGTATGTAATTTTTTTTTTTAAATATGGATGATGATTATATTTTTATATATTATTATTTTTTTGATTAGTGTTAGTTTAGGTTAGGTTAACCAGTTTAGTTTAGGTAGGTTAGTTGTATTATTAGTTTTAATGTTAGTGTAGTTTATGTTAGTGTAGGTTAGTTTAGTTATTGTTAGTTGTATTATTTAGGTTTGTTTAGTTTAGGTTAGTTGTATTATTATTTGTTTAGTTTAGTTAATGTTAGTTTAGGTTATGTTAGGTTAGTTTAGTTATTGTTAGTTTTATTATTTAGGTTAGTTTAGTAGTGGAGTTTAGTTTAGGGTTTAGGTTAGTTTAGTAGTTATTATTAGTTAGTTGTATAGATTAGTTTAGTTTAGTTTAGTTTAGTTAATGTTAGTTTAGATTAGAAAAAGTGTTTAAAAATTACTTTAGTTAGTTAGTATTATTATGAAATAGTTATTATATATTAGTTTAATTTGTGAAATAAATTTAGTTAGTAGTTACTATTAGGTTTGTAAAAAGTTAGTAATTTAGTTTGTAATATAGTTAATATTATAATTAGTTAGTTATAAACCCTAAAATGATAATTTAGTAGTTTGTTCTTAGGGTTTAGGGTTATTATTAAGATTAGTAACAGATATTAGGTAAAATTATATTGTTAGTAGTTGTTATTTATTATTACTATACTTAGTTAAAAACCCTAATAATTGTTAGTTATTATTATTATGATTATTTACTAAAAAGTTTAAATATTAACTGTGTGTTATAGTTAATTAGTTAAACCCTAAAATAATAAATTGTTTATTATTATAGGTAGTTAGTTAAATACCCTAAAATAATAAATTAGTTAGTTAGTTAGTTAAATACATTAAAATAATAAATGAACTCAGTTAGTTGGTTAGTTAGTATGTATATTGTGTATTACTAAAAAGTTCCAATATTAATTATATTGTTAGTTATATAACTATAGATAGTTAGTTAAAAAACTTAAAATAATAATTTTGTTGGTTAGATTGTAATAAAAGTTATTATGAAGTTAAAAAATAATAGAACAGTAATTATTATTTTAGTATATTGGTAGTAGTAATAATTATAAGTAAAAAACAATGGTAGTTAAAGAAATATTATTTTAGTTGTTGTTAGTAAAAATTATTATATTATTTTTGTTATATTATTCTGTTGGCATGTTAATTTTTTGTACTTTAATGTAAAATTAAATTTTATTGTAGGTTATCTGAGAGGGAAATGGCTCGATTGATTAGTTCAGATCTACACATATCTGCCGCAGCTAATGATTTGGTAATGCATTGTTATTTATTAATCGCGGTATATATTAACAAAATAGGTACATAATAATTTATGTTATAATAATAATTTTTGTCTGATTTAACACTTTCAGGACTCGTACCGTGTAGTAAGGGGCCGTGTGAATGGTTTAAGAAATCCCTCAGATGAACGATTGATACCGTACATTGAGCAAGCTGGATTTGGGTCAGTAGCACTGATACAGACGTTTGAGTTGCGGTATGATTTAATATCCGCACTAGTCAAGCGGTGGCGCCCGGAAACCCACACTTTTCATTTCTCATGTGGAGAGTGCACAGTCACGCTAGAGGATGTTGCACTGCAGCTTGGGCTCCCAATTGACGGGAGTCCCGTTATGGGCGTCAGTGCGATAGCTGACCCATTCACACTATGTCAGAGCCTACTAGGGCACCCGTACGACGATGGCGGAAAATATTTTACGGGCTTGAAGTTTACATGGCTGAGAGCGAAGTACGGACATTTATCAGCTGATGCCACTGCAGCCGAGTTGATGTGCGCTACTTGAGCGTATATTATGTACATCATAGGGGGTGTACTGATGCCCAATGCAAATAACAATACGGTTCATATTCAGTACCTACCCCTATTGGCTGATTTCGGCCATGCTCGCTCGTATAGCTGGGGCTTCGCTGTGCTTGCGACGTTGTACCGTGAGCTTTGTCGGACGACAGACCCAAAGACCGTAGACATAGGCGGATGCCTTACGCTGTTGCAGTCATGGGCTCTGTATTGGATGCCATTCTTGGCATCAGTAACCCACCAACCATATGTATATCCGCTAGTAAACAGGTGATAAAATATAACTTGTTATTAATTGACAATTTATTTATATTGATTATATTTGACTTGAAATTTATTTTTGTAGGTGGAGTAATTATCCGGGTATAGGAGGTCGTACACTGTCCCGATATACCGGCTTATAATTGAGCAACATGCCGTGGAAGGGGTAAGTGATTCCAATATTGGTTATTTGTTAGTTTGTATATCTTACGCACACCGTGTTAAATTTTGACAATGTTATTAATCGTACAGTTTATATGGATGCCATATCGTCGACCGCAAATTGCAGCCGTTATACCCCCGTCTAGTTATATTCACTCATACATGTGGTGCACAAATGCACCAATTTTGTGTTTTAATGTAGTCGAATGGTATCATGCGGACCGAGTGTTGCGGCAATTTGGTTGCGTCCAATATATCCCCGATCCGCCATGCCAGGTAGGAGAGGTTCATGGTAAAACTAAGAGAGGGAAACAAGGCTTGGATTGGGGGGTTATACACAGGCAATTTATTGCGGTGTGGAATGACAGTATGTCCCGTATACCCCAGATGGATATGACTTCCGATTGTCAACCTTCATTAGAGTATATGCAATGGTACACTAGTATGGGGAAGCCATATATACTCGGGGGACAGTCGACTGTAGTCCCCCAACACATGCAGCGAGCTGGGGTGTACGAGGCACCGGTTGATATGGAGGTCGAGGCATCTGCAGATCCTGATCCCGAGCCAGAACACGAGCAGGAGCCAGAGCCGCAGCCCGAGCAATCACATTCGCATTCGGATGCACATTCGTATCATCCGGATGTGCCGGGCTATGACTACTTCCCGGGCTCATCAAGAGGTGGATACCAATATGGGATGGATATATTTGGATCGTACACACCCCAGTACAGCACTTCCGGCTCGTATCCACTGCATAACATTAGGCCTCCTGGGTCATATCAATTGCATCAGGACACTCCTTCTGGCTCGAGTTCATCTATGCCGTTCGAGCCACAGGATTTTTCGGCCATGTTTAGTACACCCCCACCTAGACCCCCACCTGGACCCCCACCAGAGACTGAAGAGGATGTTGGTCGTTGTGGGCACCTACGACGTGATCGTCGACCACCACAGAAGTATACACCTAGGACCACACCATTGAACCATCAATTTTAGGTGTTTCTTGCGGTTTTGATTTTCTGCTGATTTGTATTTGTAAATATTATAATGTTTGTACCTTATTTGTATAAAAATAACTTGATTTTTTAGAGCTTTAAAATTTCGTAACAATATTTGTCCATGCGATGAAATGTTCAAGTTTGATTCATGTTCATGTATATATATGTTATTAGTAGCCATGCGAAAATATGTAGATATGTTTGGATTGTTTTGGTTGATAAGTAAAGTGAATATGCAAATGAGGTTAAGGATATGGTAATAAATGATAAGCATGTCATTTTGATTTATAACACACCTAAAATAAATATATGTTATAATGATATATATATATATATATATATTATATATGCTGAGATAAGTTTTAAGTTTATAAATGCCATTAATATTCACATGGCTTATTTACATTTTCGCAATAACTAAGGCATTTTCTCATGGCTTATATACAATTAACCAAAAATACAACATTTATTATACTACCCATAGCGCACAAAATATAAATCCATACAAATCCATATTCATACAAACCCGTACATGTGATTTATTTTTTGCAATTTAGCCCTAGTTATTCAAAAACACAAAAAATCTGAATACAAAATATGTTAATCTGAATAATGTCAATTTGCACTCCCTCGTGACGATTGGCCAACATGATAGTTTCGCTGCGGGCATTTACTTCGATTATGACCACCTAACCTGCATATTCCACAATGCCTATCGTCGGATTTCTCCCTAATGTCCATTTCATTACGGATTCTGGATGATTGAGGACGACCTCTCGGATTCCTGCGTAGCGCTCTGTCAGGGACAATCTCAAAAGTCGTCCGAGGCACCTCCCATGTAGACATGTCGGGCAGGACAGGGAACTCATTTTCCCAGACACGCAACGTACGCTCCAGCGTGTACACTTCATTCACAAATTGTTCAACATTAAGGTTCGCTTTAGCACACGCTGCCACGACATGTGCGCATGGATAATGAAGTGTTTGGAACCTCCTGCATTCACACTGTCTATTCCGAAGATCGACTCCATACGACCTAGGTGGCAAACCGGGTCGACGACCAATGGACTCCGTAACTCGAAAAGTTTCCATACGTCGTGAATATATTTCTACAGTCATCGACCTCGCAATCCGACGGTTTGCAATCAATGCATTCCTGACATCTTCCACAAACAGGTGTCCGGCATCCATCTGGTTGACTTGTTGTTCACCCATTCTTGGCATCAACGTGGCCAACCTATAGAATGTAGCCGAGAAGACAGATGAAATTGGAAGATGTCGTGTTTTTAGCAACACAGCGTTGACCCCCTCCACCAAGTTTGTGGTCATTTGACCATAACGAAAGCCCTCATCAAAACTTTGAGCCCATTGCCACGGCTCTATGTTGCCTAACCACGCTCGAAAAGATTTGTTCGTTTGACCTTCCATTTGACTCTCAAGTCGAGTCATTCTTTGGTTAAAAATATGTGGCTCCAACTCGTACGCTGTATACATTTTAATAAAAGATAAGTTACGGTCAATATATAACATAAAAGCATTAAACTTGAATGATTGAAAAAATTTAAGGCTACCTTTTACCAATTTTCACCACTTGTCTCTTCCACTCTGCATTTTTATAGTCTCGAAGGAAGTTAGCCGCAATATGACGGATGCAGTAAATAGATCTCCATGGCACATCGGAACGCCTAATTGCGGCAATTAATCCTTTCCCTCTATCGGAAATGATACAAATATTATAGTTGCTTATAACATACCTCCGCAGGTTGGTAAGGAAAAATTCTCAGGATTCCATATTCTCCTTATCTACTATGGAAAACGCTATTGGGAGCACATTCCTATTGCCATCTTGAGCAACCACAATAAGTAGGATCTGTGTATATTTTCCGTATAGCCATGTCCCATCAACCTGCACAAACGGCTTGCAATGTGGAAATGCCCGCACACATTGATCAAACGTCCAGAACATCCAATGAAAAATTCTTTTCCCCGGCTGTAATTGGTCATCTGGGCCGTAATAAGGTCGTGTCTGCAACTCAATCACAATTCCCGGTACGTACTCTCTCATAGCAGCTATCCATCCCTGCAGCTCGTTATACGATGGGTCGTAATCTTCATACAGCTGTTCCATTGCCATCTGTTTAGCTATCCATGCTTTTCGATACGATACTCGATACTGAAATCGTGCTTGTATTTCAGCAATCAGTACCGAAACTCTAATGGTTGGCATGTCCTTCACCATTGGAAGGATACACGTACAGATGGTTTTTGAATAAAGTTTTTTATGATCTTCTGTCAGACGTGTTGATCTGCATGTATGCTGTCCAACAAATTTTCGTATCTCCCACATCTGTGAATTTTGAATAAACGCAGCTCGTACCCGCCAATTGCAGCCTTCCGCTGCCTTCCAACATTTCCCAATATAAACTGTCAGTTTGGACACTTCCACTTTGTAATCTGCTGATATATCCATGCTATACCGTTTAATAGCAGATACGCACTCTTCTTTACTTTCGAATCTCTGGCCTACGAATAACTCATGCTCCGAATTTACGGTCAGCCGATGAGCAGGATATATTTCAGGGTACTCCGGGAACTCAGCTACACGCGCTGCGTCGGGGTCTATGAGCGACATGTGTGGCCCAGGATTATTGTGTATCATAATACATCCCATCTGGTTCCCGACCGAAGACGCGCTAATGTTTCCATCGCCATTCGCGTCTTCGGCGTCAATATCATCTGGTATATCGTCCATATCGGGATCGCTGTCACTATTGACCTCTTCCTCACAATGATCACTACTGTCGTGTCCATCATCACCAACCACATCAATATCTGGTGAAATATTAAGATCGATATCGATCCCACGTATATTCGAATTGGCACCAACATATGATATTGGAGGCACTATGCACTGTTCTTGAGCTCTATGTTCTTCACCATATGCAGTGCTGTCTTCATTTCTCTCGATACCAATACCCGCAAACTCAACAAATAAGTGAATCGATGCATTTCTGTTACTCCCATTTCCACAGTAAAGAGCGATCATTGTCTCAACGTCTTCGTCGTCTACAAGTTCCATTTCTGTGAATTTGATTGGATCTGCCGAAATTGGAAACTTGTAGAAAATTCTTGAGATCGTTCTCCCACAACGTCTAACAATTTTTTCGTTTATCCTTCGCTTCATATCATCCAACGAGACATTTCTATTAAATCTCATTGCTATTTGTTGCCGACATTCAAATATGCATCCAACGGTTGTTGTCAAGATGATTCCATCGAAATAAACACATATGAAAAACCGATCATCCATCTTTAATATTCAATCTGTTAAAAAATAAACAAAATTGCTTACAAAAATTCCGACCAATATTTACTATTCTTAAACAAAAAACATAATGTCATAATGTTTCAAATATATAAAAACTTTCAAATATATTAAAAATTTAGAACACAAAATTATTTAATATAAACACAAACTTACGAACAGATCAAAACTAAATAATAACAAAAATAATATTTACGGCTCCTTACTAACAATATTTACTCATACTAACTAAAAATATGATATAGTAACTAAATATTAATATACTAATATAGTCAATATATGATTTTAGTGTTTTTAGGGTTTTTAACTAACATAACGTATTATCATACTAACAACAATATACTAAACTAACATATTAGCTAAAATATTAATATACTAACTAACATATTACTCATACTATTATTATTTTAGGGTTTTTAGGGTTTTTAACTAACATATTAAACATACTAACAACAACAATATACTAACTATTAATATATTAACCAAGTATATATTATTTTAGGGTTTTTACGATTTTTAACTAACTAATATGATACTAACTAACTAACATATTAACTAAAATATTAATAGTAGAAACTAATATTTTAATTATACTACTAACAATATATTATTTTAATTATACTACTAACAAATTAACTAATAATATTTTAATATTTTATTTTAGAGTTGCTAACAATATACTATACTACTAACTAAAATGAGGTTTCTAACTAAAAATAATAATAACTCACTAATTATATTATTAACCTAATCCTAATTTACAATAGTTATAAACTAAACTTACAACCACAAATACTAAAAATAAAAATCAATATAGATAATATATCATATCATATAACAACAACAACAATATCTTTCATTATTAAAAAAAAAATTTATACATACTCTTTCTTTTCCTCCTTTCTCTTTCTTCTTCTTCTTCTTCTTCTTCTTCTCTTCTCAGCTGCTAAAATTTTGGAGCTTAAAAAGGGGGGGGAGGGGCGAACCTGGTGATGCCTCTGCTAGTGGCACCATGGGTGCCGCCTCTGCCAGAGGCACCTTCGGTGCCGCCTATGGCAGAGGCTGCACCTGTATATGTCAGATTTTTTTTCTCTGATTTTAGTGTTTTTTTTTTGTTATTTCTGTTTTTTTTAGTGGCAGAGTAGGGTGTCAGAGGGTGGTGCTGCCTCTGCCAGAGGCGCGACCACCCTCTTTGTACCATTTTGGTAATTTTTCAAAAGTGCACCCCATTTTCGTATTTTATTTTTTTTTTGTAATATTTTTGTAAAAAACCCCTGGGGTTTTTATACCAACTTTCAAGGAGAATAAAACAAAATAATAATAACTTTAAAGTTTATTTAATGGCATAATTGGATATGTTTTTTTTTTTTAATTTGGGGTCGATTTTGCAACGATATGTACAGGTTGGTAGGCACATTTTTTTTATGTTGAATAACTAATTATATGGTATAAAATATTTGGCTCGTGGTATATTTTTAATTTATTTAAAATATAATGTGCATGATTTGTAAGAATGGAATATGAAATATGATGATAGGATTATTAAAATATTAATTATATAAAGAATTACAGAAGTATATAAACTTTAATTTTGTAAGTATTTTGGTAAGGCAAGAGTGGAAAGGGCTCTGGCGATGAAAGAAGTGATTAAGGGCTACGAGAGCATATCTGTACAGATGGTGAATTTCAACGAATCTCTGATTTATTTTAGCAGAAATACAAGTGAGGAAGACAATGCGCGAACTGGGAATTAGAATGTCTAATAATCCAAAGAAATATCTTGGATTACTAACGATGGTCGGAAGAAGAAAGAAGAATGCGTTAGTAAATTTAAAGGAAAGGTTCATTAATAGAAAAATAGAAGCATTGAGTGTACACAATTTATCAATAGGGGGAAGGAGGTATTTATCAAATCCACTTTACAAGTCATTCCAATTTACGCAATGCAATGTTTTTTTATGCTAGTTTCTTTATGTGAGAATTAGAGATTATGATGTGCAAATTCTGGTGACTGCAATTCGAAAACAAATAAAGGAATCCATTGGTGCAATTCGCGTTCTATATGTACCTCAAAGGCAAAGGCACAAGGGGGAATTGGTTTTAGAGATCTTTCTATTTTTAATAAAACCCTTTTAGCGAAGTAGGGTTGGAAACTAATTACCAGTTCTACCAGTTTAGGATCTCACCCTTCTTTTACCTAGGGGAGCATTTGGGGTGCTCGTAGCATTTTGGAAGATGGTACTGCCTGGAGAATTGGGAATGGCATGACATTGAATATATGAAAGATACTTGGATTCCAGGACTTGGAGACGGGAAGGTAAAAATTCAGAATATTGACATTAGATACTCGAAGGTTGCAGGCCTCATTAATAGTGAGACTAATACCTGGAAAATAGATCTAGTAGAAAGATTGTTCATGAAGGAGCAAGTCGAGTTGATTTTAACCATTCCATTGGTGAAAAACTCTTATCCAGATGCTTTAATCTTAAGGGGTGATAATACGAGAGATTACTCGGTCAAAAGCGAGTACAAGTGGTGCATTTCTGGCGGCCAAGACGGGACAAGGGATGATAATAATTTACAAGACATTGCTACAAAAAACTATTACACAAAGCTCTGGAACCTCAAAATTCCAAACAAAATCAGAATACACCTATGGAGGGTTTCTAATAATTTTTTGCCTTTGCTAAGTAATCTAAAGTATCGAAGACTAAGGGAGGAGGCCCTCTGCTCGATCTGTAAGAAGGAAGACGAAACGGTGGACCATCTTTTCCTTGACTATGCTTTTATGAAACAAGTGCTTTAGGAGATAGGAATGGTACCCTCGCACACAAACACAAATCAGGGATGGAAAAATTGGTTAGTGTATGTTTTCGGAAACCGTAACAGTTTGCAAAGCATAAACACAGCCATTGCATATTGGGCCATTTGGCAAAATAGGAACAAGTTATATCATGAAGGTAAAAGAGAAAGAGTATGTGAAGTTGTCAGTTTCATTAAGGCATATATTGCCGAGTTAAAACAGTTGGAGGAAATCTCTGTGCTCCGAAATAATATTGAAGAAATACAGTGGGAACCTCCGAAGGGAGATCAACTAAAAGTTAATTTTGATGCCTCTTTCCAACAGCAGACTCACAAAGCTGTTTTAGGATTGGTTATGGGCTCATGCATTTACCCGATTGAAAATGTCCAAGACCCAACAACAGAAGAAGCACATGCAAGTTTACAAGCAGTTATCTTTGTGGAAGAAATGGGCTTTGGCGATGTTTGTATAGAAGGCGATGCACTCACGGTCCTGAAAAGAATTGAAAAAATTGATTTTAACCATCCCACTGGTGAACAACTCTTATCCAGATGCTTTAATCTTAAGGGGTGATAATACGAGAGAATACTCGGTCAAAAGCGAGTACAAGTGGTGCATTTCTGGCGGCCAATACGGGGGACAAGGGATGATAATAATTTACAAGACATTGCTACGAAAAACTATTACACAAAGCTCTGGAACCTCAAAATTCCAAACAAAATCAGAATACACCTATGGAAGGTTTCTAACAATTTTTTGCCTTTGCTAAGTAATCTAAAGTATCGAAGACTAAGGGAGGAGGCCCTCTGCTCTATCTGTAAGAAGGAAGACGAAACGGTGGAGCATCTCCTCCGAGACTATGCTTTTATGAAACAAGTGCTTCAGGAGACAGGAATGGTATCCTCGCACACAAACACAAATCAAGGATGGAAAAATTGGTTAGTGTATGTTTTCGGAAATTGTAACAATTTAGTGACCAACTTGTTTTTAAATTGAGTGTCCAAAGTGTAAATTTAGTAATATTTGAGTGACTTTTGGTATAATTTATTTTGTGATGAATATGAGTCAACGACCACATTAGACATCCATTGGCAACTTAATGGTCCAATGACTTAAATGATAACTTTCGAATAATTCGATGATTAATTTGTAACTTTTTAAATTGAATGGCAAAATATAAATTTACTAATAGTCGAGTGATCTTAAGTGTAGTTTAACCTCTCTTATTTGACTTAAAAAATCAAATACAAGATGGACTTTTCCACAATAGGCCAACATCGTATAATTATTGATACCGAAGGAAGAAGAAATCAATGACTAAATGAAAGGAATACAATACAGAAAAAATTAATAATTGAACCCCATGTGATGGTTTGATGGTCAAGGGTGTTAATTGTTTTAGGTGTGGCTTGGGTTTGAGTCATATTAGTTACGTTTGTTGTTCGGGTTTTGCCTTGTTATTGTAATTCACCAAAAAAGATGTAATTTAGGGACATGTTATTGTTATAAAAAGATGTTTTTATAGATGTAATTTAGTAATACTTTATTCTTTAGCTGAAAAAAATGTTTTTTTTATATTTTATTTAAAATTTACGATTATGATTCAATCTAGTGTAGCTTCTAGAGATGATAATAGAGCAGGGTGAGAGCAAATATTGCTAAATCTATTACCGCTCTATCATTTGCATGTTGTTTACATCCATCCCGTCCCATCCCGCCTTGCATTATCATAACCACTTCATACTTACTACCTAAAAGAAAAATCTACCCTGTTTCGCCCTGCATCCACTTTTTAAACAAAAAAAATCAATTTAATTCGAAGCGAAGCAATTCAAAATCTATTAGACAATTTGAGTTTTGTCATACTAATAACTAAAATCCGAGTTCTATATTGAATACTGAGTTTAGATGGTAATTTGTTTTCCAAACTTTTTTATGTAGTTTTTATCAACATGCCTATCAACCATTTCATCATTTGCCTCTTAGAAAACTACAAGTTGTAAGTTGTTTATACTATGTAAAGTAGTTTTAAAACCATTTCTTTTTTATCTATCCGTTATTTATTTTGTGTAGACGAAAAATGTTTTACGGGTTTGTTTTTTTTTAAAAAAAAGTTAAATTTCATCAATTATTTTTTAATCACCATTATTAAATGTGTTTATTAATTTAGCGCAAATATTTTTCATATTTATCATTAAATATTATTATAATTGTTTCATGTTACTTTACTTATTTTTCATATTTTTTCAACTTAATATAATAATTTACTATAGGTAACAATAATTAAAAATATATTATTTATAATTAATTAAAAATTAAATACATAAAGTCACATGCATATAATATTAGAAGCTAGTTTAAAAGAAATATACCAAACAAATTTTATAATTTAAATTAAATATTTAATTTTTTAACACTTACTTTTTTTCTAATTTATCAAACAACTTTTAAGTCTAACCTAATTCAAACTTATTCATATTTATTGTTTAATTACCAAAACTCCAAAATGTTTTTTGTAGACACCTAAAAACCCCTCTATAAAAAATAAAGATAATTGTGATATTTTTCCTCTTAAATGATGTTACTTATATTTTTAATTATATTATTTTATTTTATTTTATTTATTATTGATTTAGAGAATAATTGGAGAAAAAAAGAGTTTAAAGTTTATTTTTGACAAGTTTTGCGGGTTGGACTTTCAACATTTACAGTACAGTTTCACTATTTTAGCCGTAACTTAAGTTACAGATTTTGGTTTGGGGCTCATAATATATAGATTTGAGCAAAATTGACATAACTAACTAAAGTTGTTTCTCAGATGAAGCCCAAAAACATCAAGAAGACATCCAAAAATGTTCTAGAAGTTTGGCGAGAAAATTGCCAAAATATCTTGAAAAATTTTGCTTTATACAATTAATGGCACTTTTGTATTTTCTCTATTATATTAATTTTTACCCCCATAAATAGACATTATTAGGTTAAGACGAGGGGAGACCTAGACCTAGCCGTTCTTAGTTTTATTTTGTTTTATTTATTTTATGGCTTTTTAGACTCTTCATCTAGTCGAAGGTTTTATCAAAATTTGATTTAATAAATTTGTGAGACTTAATTTTTGCTTTAATTTTTCTTTGTTCTTTAGTATTCATGCATCTTTTGTTTTAATTACAACTTCTCAGGTTTATTGAATGTTCGGTCGATATTTGATAGCTTAGAATGATTGTTTTGTCAATTAGAATTGTTAAATCTATAATTGTTCAATTCATTCTAATACTAATGACAAACTGTATAATTCATTTCTGTCGTATGTGGTGTGAATGTGTGATATAGCTAAAATGAATCTTGCTAGAATGAGTTTGTTGGTTAGAATTTGGACTCTCTCGTTCTTAATACCGTCGGTAAGTTAAATCTAGGGCGTTGAGTTATAGGGTTATTTATCGATTAGGAAATAATTTCAAATGAGTTTTCTCTTGGCTATTGAACAATGAGAGATTGGTTGTCCGACGCTGAGTGTAGTTGTCTTCGGCCGTGGTCGTTTAGGAATTTGTTTGCGAATATTGAAAGAAGTTTAAGGCGAATGGCTGAGGTTCGGATTGAAGTCACAAATTGAGGTAAGAATGGAATGGCGAAAGCCTTGGCTAAAGCAGGTTTGTCGAGGAATACCTTCTTTAGAGCATATTGGTAATCGGTTTTGGGGTCATTATTTTTCTGGTTGTTTGATTGATACAATATTTTCATTTTAATATTAACTTATAATTGTTAGAGAGATATATGTTAAATTATACTTTCATTATAATTTAAATCATATAATTTTGAGTTACACATTTACTATTTTTTCAATAATATAAAACTAAGAGTTACTACTATAAAATAATGCTTGCTGGTTTGTCCATTGGGGAGGAGGAGGAGGCGACGACGATTCCACTAGGTTTAGAAGGACTAGATGGTTGGGTGTCCTATGAGCATTGTTTTGTGGGCTCCTTTCTGACATCAAGTGTGATCAATTTCCCATCAATGAAAGTGACATTGGCAAATGTATGGCATCCGATTGGAGGCATTTCAATTTCTGACTTGAACAGGGGTCGCTCTCTCTTTCGGTTGTATCACAAGGTGAAATGTGGATAGGATTGAGGCTGGTGGTCCGTGGACTTTTAACTCCCAACTTCTTGTTATGCATCGTCTACGGGGCAGGGAAGATACTATGGTTCCTCTGGTTACCATTGATTTCTAGGTTTTAGTTCATGACTTGCCCCATGTATAACATCCCAAAAATCGGGTTAGTGAAAGCAATAGTGGTTACATCCTGAGTTTGAGTTAAGATTTTGAAACAACGACAAGTGTTGTGTTTGTGTCTATGAGTTAACAAAAAGATGTTTATTATAGTAATTTTTTTTTTATAAATTACGAGATGAGGGCAAAGCCCTAATAGTGACACGACTAGTGCGACTCAAACCTAAATCACATTTGAGACGATAAACTCCTTTACCATCATACCAACACACAAGTTCCATATCAATTTTTTTTTTTTACTATACTAATTATGTAAGTCTCAGTGGTCAATAAATTAATTTATTTCTATTTCAGTACTAATTATTATGGTGTAATTGTTATTAAATTTTATTAATTTATGCATACATATAATTAAGTTGTTACTTATTTTAATTTTTCATTTTGACCTTATTAGGAAAAATTAATTAACGCGATTTAAGGTACAATATTTAACATCTATTAACAGATGTGATTTAATAAAAAATTAACGTATATTATATTATATTATTTTTATCTATTTGTGGCTCCTTACGACTTTCTTTGTTGTGGTTCTGGTCTGCGTCGCTTGTAGTCTTTAATTCGATCGTTGGTTTTCGCGATTTGGAGTGTTGGGATTGTGGTAAGGTTGCATGAGAGGTCTGTGAAGCGCGTAATTCTTTGTCGACGAACAGACTGTCGTAGGAATCGTTTCTTCTTTAGGTACTAAAATTGCTACTGTGGATCCGCATCGAAAAACAGTAAGGTGTGTAACGATAAACTTGAAAAACAGCAATCGACGAAAGTCGAAAAAGTGCACTATCGATGACACACGGTCGTGTGCGAGCCGTTTGGCCACATGATCTGGGTCAATTGGGCCGTGTGGGCCACACGGGCGTGTGAACTTATTTTCTGAAAAATTTCATCTTGGCCAAATTTAATTTGTAAAACGTAATTAGTCTCTTCATAGGGTCTGCATAGCTTAAATAGGACTTAAAAACAAGGTATCTATGAATATGCTTCTTTGTTGATGTGTTAAAAGTATATGTATTATATATTCGTATGATCTGATACTGTTAGTTATGGAGGTATGTCTTGATTCGCTTTGTCTGTATAAGCGTGTATAATGTAAGATCATATTAATTTGTATTTCTGAATCTGTTATATAACCATGCATGTGATTTCATGGCTGGACTGATGTGTTTCTATAAGGTTAAAAAAATCTATTCTGTAAAACATGGACTTCCATGTCTTTTGTTTCTGTTAGTGTACGTCAGCATGTTCTACATGCTCACCATTCTAATTCTGTACATGCATGCCATGACACATTACATGGGGTTTGGATAATGTTAAAGGAGGAAGATTCTGTAATGGCAGTTTAAATCTCTGTGTAATTCAGTGGCTTGATCACATATATTTGATTTGGCAGTTTAACTGCATATTGCTAAGCCATCGTTGTCAGGCAACCTGGGGTGGCGGGTCATCATTGTCGGGCAACCCAAGATGACTTAATTGGTGTGTTTTTAGATGGAAAAGTTTTAGGGAACTCTATTTTGGTGTGTAGTAGAGTTGGGTAGGACATTTTCTAAAAAAATCCGCATTATGATTTTTTGAAATACCGTATTGGCATAATCATACATATCCAATTATGTTTGATTGATTGTTATGAAATTTTCTATGATTTTCTTATTTATTTATTGTATTGTATGTGACCTTAGCTTGAGTTTTAGTTATACACTAAACTTAATAGCTCATCCCCTTGTTTTTTTTTTTTTGACATTTTAGGTAATCGATAAGTTAGAGTTGGATAGTGCGCGGGTGATCGGATGGTTTTATCAGTTATTTTTTAAGAAATGGTGATTTTTGTAATTATTTATTTTGGACTTCTGGGGCTATAATCTGTTTTTGGGTTTTGTTTTGGTTTCCATTTAATTCGTCGATATTGATATTTGCGAATGTGATACTGCTAAATCTTTCTAGGTTAGCAATTTAAAATTTTGATTTTCAAAATTAAATCTCAAAAATTTTTCTTCTAAAAACTAAATAACTACTAAAGAGTTTTTTTGTAAATAAACAAATGGTTTTAACGAGTGTTTGCCTTAAACTAGAAATGATTTGTCAAAATAGATATCATCCAAACGCACAATTTGAAATTTAAATTATGAGTTTTAAGTGAGTGTTTTCTGAACTTAAGTTTTTCTAAACGTTTGTGAAAATTTTGCCACAGTGTATATTTCTGAAACGCGTTTAGTTTGATCGACAGAAAGGCTTTTAAACAAGTTGAATGTAATTCCTCAACATCAAGTCAGAATTTTTAAACCGAGTTTGGGGTGTTACAGTTGGATTGTTAAGTTAATAATTATATAAAAATATATTAAAGCGTATAAAATTACACTAGTTTCACACTTGTGTATGCAAATCTCTCCCCTTTTAATATATAAAATTAGTTATATCTTTTAAATTAATGTATTTAATATTATTTATAAATATATTTCTTTATACACCTAACTAATATAAATAAAATATTAAATACGATTTGAAGTAATGAAATAAAACAAATTTTATACTAAAGCGTATAAAATTACTTTAGTTTCACACTTGTGTAAGCAAATCTCTCATCCCTATTTGCTCTGGTCACTACTTCTGGCGACGAGATTAATTTCAGTGAGATAAATAGCTGTGACGATTGACATTAATTACTATAGCAGTGAGAGTAGTTACTAGAGTGATAAGATTAAAATCAGTAGTGAGACGTGTGTTGGGATTCAAACGCAACAATGACAGTAAGATAGATTATAGATTTATGGTAAAATGCAAAATGACCACTATGGACATTAGACTAAAGTAGTTTACACCCATCCATATGTTTTTGTACGAGTAATACTTTACTGATAAAAACATCATATTTAATATTTCATTTATATAAATCATGCATATCTTTAACATAAATTAAAATTTTCTAACTATTTGTTTTATGTATGAATACTTTTAATCGTTTAATAAATGTTAATATATACAATATTTTAGATCGATATGATAGAAATATCGAATCAATTTGAAAACTTAAATGCATGAAAAGTGAAATAATATCGATAAATTTAATGGTTAAATTGTTAAATTAATAATCATACAAAAATATATGAAAGCATATAAAATTACTTTAGTTTCACACTGGTGTAAGCAGATCCCTCCCCTTTTAATGTATAAAATTAATTATATCGGTTAAATTTATGTATTTAACAATATTTATTAATATATTTCTTTATACACCTAACTAATGTAAATAAAATATTAAATACGATTTGAAGTAATGAAATAAAACAAATTTTATAAATAAAACTATTAAAATTGTTGAAAAATATGGAAAACGTTGAATGGGATCAATGTAAACATTTTCAATCACTCTGTGAATGCCTCGAACTTTTGGTACCCTGCACTCCAAGCCTCCTCACTTGAGGAATCCATTATGGACACCTTGTTCATTGGTTCAGAGTGATCGATGTTCGTCCGCATATATCCTTTGTCTCCGACTAGGAAGAATCTCTTTCAAGATGAAGATCTTGGATTGAAACCTGTCATATTTGCCACAAGCCGTTTAAGGTATAGTCAAGCCTTTTAACCATGAAATCACTCTCCTAATGCATGTTATTTGGAAGGTTATTGATGAAGATTGTTGAACACCTTGAGTTTCTCCACTCCATTTTTCTAATGGCCGGCCCCCTTTGGTTATAACAATCCGGAACCTCCCTTAATCTAACTTATTATAAAATTAAAAAAACTCTAAATAAGACAATAAAAGGTTTTATTTATTTATTTATTTATACCACATGATAGCATGATGAACATTACAAACAGGCATGAATAAATAGACATATACTAGTGGCATAAGCTTGAAGACCTTGCTTACCAATACACTAGAATTTCACACATAACAAACGCACACTATATAAGGAGATGCATAGGAAAACAGGGGTAGGTAGAAATAAGTCTACAGGCTGTCAAATTTATTCTAGTAGTAGTGCAAAACATAGCACATCATTATTGATGACACTGACAGCCTGAGCACTAGCATTTTGATCAGAAATTTAAGCAAAGACACCCAAGAAAGTTGCGTTTGTATTCTTATCACTGCAATAAAGGCAAGGGTTCTGATCGAATCCATTGTCCTTCAAAATCTTGGCAGCCTCAACCATAAGTTGTCTGTTGCTTATTCCAGCACCCATGCGCTGATTGAGTACGTTAACCACTGCATCAGTGAACGCCCCAAAGGCTCTATTCCCCAAAACCAGGTCATATGATGTCTCATTGACTTCACACCCACTTAATAAAATTCCATCATCCTCCTTCAGTGGATCCAACATCATTAACCCATCTACGTAGTGAGGATGGAATTTCAGACTCACATCTTTCCCGAAGATTCCGAAAATCTTTTGGCCAATATTTGTTGCGTCGTGTAGGAGGCCTGCTGCTGTATCTATCGCACCATGTATGATATCAAAAGGAAGACTCTTAGCCTTAACCTTAGACGGTTTAGGCATGTTGGGATTTACTGGTGTCGTCATATGCTCACCACCAAATTGTTCTTTCTCTTTTTCAATGAGACCACCACTGTGGCACGAATCTGATAGGATTGTGAAGCTTGCTCCTTCTGGTAGCCGGTTAACAAAACGCCTGAAGTCCGCATCTGCAGAAACCATGTGTGTGTATATATGTATAGGATATGAATATGTATATTGCTAAAATAAATATATAAGTTCAAACAAAAACCTACCAGTGATAATATTTAAATCACAAGCCACGATTGCTTCATCATGCTTGAAAGGCTGGCCAGGTTGAAAGATTGGAATGCGTGTTCCATGTCCACTGAAGTAGAAAAATAGGACATCTCCTGCTTTAGCATTGCACGCGATTCTATTAAGTGCATCCCTAATGTTTGCACCAGTAGGCAGAACTGACGACCCTGGCGCATCGGTGAGGACATTAATATCGCTTTCCTTGAACCCAAAGTTCAGGATCGCATCTTTTATGGTTTTCACATCATTGATGCATCCATGCAAGCCGAATTGGGTCTTGCGGTAGTTGCATCCCACCAAAACTGCTCTCTTCGTAACCTTAGCCATCTTGCTTTGCTAATTTGACTATTTTATGTTGCTTGTACCCTTATATTAATGTGCTTCCACTGTCTCACTAAGAACCTATATATATATATATATATATATATATACACACACACTAATTTACGGCCTGTGTATTGTCCGTTAAGATGATCATAAAGTGGACAGGGTTTTACTTGTTTTTTCTTTTTTAAAAATAATATTATGTTTTGGCTAACATGCAATTTATTTAAATACGTTAAGTATACCTAACATAAATTTTTAAAAAATAATAAGGGCAGATTATGTTTTTATAGATGTAATTTAGTCATACAAACATTTTTATTCTTTAGCCATACAAACATTTCATAAAATGTGATTGACTTTCTACCGATTGTAAAGCACCAGGGGCCTAAGGGGGCGGGGAAAGCCCGGGCTTCTCTAAAACAGGAAATTTTTAAAATTTTAAATTAGTAAAAATAAAATTGTACTTTGGCCCTCTATATAAAAATGAGAAAATTTTGATTTAATTTTTTAAAAATTACATTTTTACTATCGTAAAAATCTAAAATTTATTTTCGCCCCAAAACTTTTTCTGATTTCTCCACTTCAAATAATACAATTTCTTGGCAGGTAGAGTGAATAAAATCACTAAATTATTTTTTATTTCATTTAAAATAAATCCAATCTAAAATAAGTCTTTTTTTATTCAATTAGTTGGATGGTTTAATTTGACAAAAAAATATAATTTTAATTTTAAATAAGTATTAAAAATATTAATAATTAATAAACACGTTGATTTCAATTAATTGTATACTCTAGTAAATGGCAAGATGTGGTTTATTAAATTAAAAAAGTTAAGTCTCACCTCCTCTCAACACTATTCACACACCCTTATCTCAAACCAACAACCAAATATTATCACAACCACAAAAACACCAAACAAAAACAAATAAAAAAAAAAGGAAGAAAGTGTAATCTCTCTAAACGGGCCTAAACGTTAAGCTCAAATCCGGAAGATTACATTAGCCACGAAAATGACTTAGAAAAACTTTCGGAGTTTAAAAACAATTTGTTTAAAACATTTACTTTAATTTTGGAAGCCGGTTGATCTTTAATAATTGTTTTGTAAAAGTAGGATTCTTGATATATATATATATATATGTATTTTTCAAACCTCGTTTACATGCTCATTTAGCCAAAAAAAAAGATATCAAACATAATTTTAATGAAAATTAAATTTCATGCATAAATAATTAAAATATGTATTTCGACATCCTAAAATTTAATTAAATGTCATGGATGCTATATAATCCTTAATCTCCTGTTCAAATAAAACAATTTCGGTAGAGTGAATAAAATATTTTCACACGCTAACTTATTTTTTATGTCATTTAAAGTAAATCCAATTTAAAAGAAGGTTAAAACTCAAGTCTAGATCTGTGATTTTTTATTTATTTTTTATGTCATCTAATTAGTAAACCCAATCTAAAATAATGCTGAAGTCAAGTCAATTAGATCTATGCTTTTTTATTCAATTAGTTAGATCTATTAACTTGATGAAAAAATAAAATAAAATTTTAATTTTAAATAAGTATTAAAAAATATTAATATTTGTGGAGAAAGGATTGTATGAAACTGTGATTCTACGTCATCCCTATCCCTTTCCAATAGAAGAATGACAAATCAGATTTTTTCTCCTAATTTTTGATATCGTGTTCTTCGACATGCCTATGAACCGTTTCATCATTTGCCTCTTAGAAAGCTACAAATAAGTTGTTTATACTATGTGAAGTAGTTTTAAAACCGTTTCTTTTTTTATCTATCCGTTGTTTATTTGGTGTAGGCGAAAAATATTTATGGGTTTGTTTTTTAAAAAAAGTGAGTCAAATTTCATCAATTATTTTTTAATCACCATTATCAAATGTGTTTATTATTTTAGCGTAAATATTTTTCATATTTATCATTAAATATTATTATAATTGCTTCATGTTATTTAACTTATTTTTCATATCTTTTCAACTTAATATTATAATTTACTATTGGTAACATTAATTAAAAATACATGATTTAAAATTAATTAAAAATTAAATATGTAAAATTGTAACATCCTGAATTTTTGGGCCTATGCGTTTAATGGGTGAATATGTTTAATATGTTAATTTAAGTAATAGGGGTCCAAATTGGGCTCAAAATTAGGCAAAGGCCT
Source organism: Gossypium australe (assembly GCA_005393395.2). Classification (NCBI taxonomy): domain Eukaryota; kingdom Viridiplantae; phylum Streptophyta; class Magnoliopsida; order Malvales; family Malvaceae; genus Gossypium; species Gossypium australe. The sequence goes on along the minus strand of CM016619.1, from coordinate 7,067,066 downwards.
TGATTAAAATTATTTGTTTGGGCATTATAGGGTTTAAAAGGTAGTATCTATGTTTAAAATACCAAAGTGGGCTTGTGGCCCAATCTTAGGAGGTGACGCCACACAAGGGAGTAAGGGGCCCAAATTTCAGTTTCATGGAGCCCAATTCTTTTAATTTAAGTTAGCTAAATTTTGGGCATTAGGATTAGGTGGAGTGGATGGCAACAAGGCTAAAATTTAGGGGTTTTAATGTTTAAAATATGTGGATAATAAGCAGATAAAGGCTATTATTTAGGAATTTATTTTATGTGGATAATAAGCAGATAAAGGCTAAAATTTAGGGATTTTAATGATTAAAATATGTGGATAATATGCTGATAAAGGAGGGAGGAGTTAGAGATAATTAAGTCTCTTTTAGATGAGCTAGTAGATTAAGATAAAGGAGAAAAGATAGGATTTATCTGCAAGGTTAGGTAAGTGCTGAAATTTCTATAAATAGGAGGAATATCTCTTCAATTTCGGCATTTGGGTTTTTCTCTCATTCTTTTCTCTTCTTCTTTGAGTAAAAGCCGAAAACTCCTAAAGTTCCATCTTCTTCTTCATTCTCTACAAAAGCCGAAATCTCTACGCCTAATCCCTCATCTTCACTTTGATTCAAAAGCCGAAACTCTTTCCATTCTTTTTCTTCCTAGCCGAAATCTTCAAGTCTCTTCCTTGTTTTCTTTTCTTCTTCTCTTTTCCTGTCAGAAACCGAAACTCTTCACTCAAGTATTTTAAAAGCCAAAGACACATCAGCCTTCTCTTCTTCATACTTTTTTCGAGATTTTCCTAAAAGCCGAAATCCCTAGATCTCATCTCCTGTGATTGCCGAATTGCTTCTGTGGTGCCTACTTGTGCCGAAATCTGAAGGGAACTTTAGTGGAGTCAATCGCATAGATCTCTAAGTTATAGATCAGTAGCACTCGAATCGTGTTACTTTCTAGATTTCAAGGTAATAAGATCTATTAGTTTCAACGTGTAAATTCGGGATTTACTAACCCTTGGCCGAATATAGGAGAGGCCCTATTTTCACATCTTTCCGGCTTTTTGAGCAAAGTTGTAGATCGGTCTAGCAAGGGTATCGACATTAATCAGGTGTGTAACTCTCCACACCATTTAGATCTGTTTGATTAATATATGATTATAAGTCTTATATGTTTTGATAAATGCCGAAATCCCGGCATAATGACGGAAACCCAAAGAGGGTAAAAGCAAATCACCAGGTTAGTGAATGTTCTGATTAAATGATATAAGAATAATGATTTTATGTGATTGCATGGGTTGGGTTTGATGAAAGGAGGAAGTTATATGTTGTAGCGGTTTTTACCGTGATCTGTTGTAGCGGTTCCTTACCGTGATCTGTTGTAGCAGCTTTTGCCGTGATCTATTGTAGTGGCTACGGCCATGATCTGATGATGAGCAGCACGACTGCCATCAAGGCGTGTAACGGTGTGGGTTGATTGTAGAAATCCCCAATGGTGTGAATGGCTGGTACGGGGGCGTGTAGCAGATGGAAACCTAGGATTTGGGTTGGGCTTTGCATATTATTTTTGTGCTATGTATGTTAATTATTCTGTTTTATGGGGCTAAAGCCCAAATCTAATGGTGCATGACGGTTGCACACTGAGTCTCGCGACTCACCTTTTTAATTTAACACTTTTAGGTGACACCTAGTGCATCGGACCTGGCTGGAGAGGAACGCGAGGTGGCCATGCAAAAGAGAGCAATTGGATTCATCTAAAATGCTTTAGTCTGTTATTCTATATTTTGCAGATTTTAAGTATGGTTGTAATAAGGCCACGGGCCACTAGACTATTATTTTTGATTGGGTTATGTTGGGTTTTTAAGTTTTATGTTTTCAATTAAGTTAAGACATGTATGAAATTTCAGTTTTTATTTAAAAATCCATCAAGATAATTTATAAATTAATATTTTATACTTTAATGAATTCTTAAGCTTTCGGAATAAAGGTTTAAACCTAGTAATTGTTTTCCAAAATGCGACATGTTTTGTGAACTCCCTTAAGTGACATACCAGATCCGGTCATAGCGTTTGGGCCGGGTTTGGGGTGTTACAAAAATCACGGGCATATGACATTAGAAATTAGTTTAGAAGAAATATGCCAAACAAATTTTATAATTTAAAATATTTTTTTGAAGACACCTAAAAAAAACCCTCTATAAAAAATAAGGATAATTTGTGATATTTTTCTTCTTAAATGATGTTATTTATATTTTATTTTATTTATTATTGATTTAGAGAATAATTAGAGAAAAAAAGAGCTTAAAGTTTATTTCTGACAAGTTTTGCGGTTGGGCTTTCAACATTTATAATACAATTTCAGTATTTTGGCCATAACTTAAGCTACAGATTTTGGTTTTGGGCTCATAATATATAGATTTGAAGAAAATTGACATAACTAACTAAAGTTGTTTCGCGGATGAAGCCCAAAAACATCATGAAGACATTCAAAAATGTCCTAGAAGTTTGACAAAAAAATTGCCAAAATATCTTGAAAATTCTGCTTTATATAATTAATGGCACTTTTGTTTTTTTCTCTGTTATATTATTTTTGCCCTATAAATAGAAATTATTAGGTTAAGATGAGGGGAAACCGAGACCTAGCCGTTCTTAGTTTTATTTTGTTTTCTTTATTTTGTGGCTTTTTAAACTCTCTGTCTAGTCGAAGGTTTTATCAAAATTTAATTTTGTAACATCCTAGGAAGGGCCTATGCATTTTCCAGATCAATTGTATGAAATGACAAGTCTTAAGTATTATGAATAAATTTTTGATACTTTTGGAAACCTAGAAATGAATGAAAATGGAAATGAAAATGAAAATGGAAATGAAAATGGAGATGGAAATGGACATTTTTGGAAACTTAGACATTTTTGGAAACTTAGACATTTTTGGAAACCTAAACATTTTTGGAAATGATCCAAAAATGGAAACTTGAACATTTTGGGAAACTTGGATATATAAGAGATAAATAAAGGAGTTTTATTCACATAAATATGTGAATAATAAGAGATAAATAAAGGAGTTTTATTCACATAAATATGTGAATAATAAGAGAGAAATAAAGGAGTTTTATTCACATAAATATGTGAATAATAAGAGATAAATAAAGGAGTTTTATTCACATAAATATGTGAATAATAAGAGATAAATAAAGGAGTTTTATTCACATAAATATGTGAATAATAAGAGATAAATAAAGGAGTTTTATTCACATAAATATGTGAATAATAAGAGATAAATAAAGGATTATTTTCTAATGAGATAATTGAGGAGATAATTGATGGATTAAAGGCTTTTATCTTTTAAATAAAAGAGATAATATTATCAAAAAGAGGAGTGGTGGCCAAGTAAAGGACTCCTAGGCTGATAACTTTGGCTATAAAAGGAGGACAGGAGGGCTACTCATCAACATTTTCTCCCTCTTCCTCTCTGCCGAAATTCTCCCTAGGCAAAACCCCTCTCTGCCGAATTTTCATTAAGCAAAAATCCCTCTCTTTTTCTTCTATTTTCTTCTCCGTTCTACTGTTAAGCTGAATCTTTGTGGATTCTAAGAAAGAGGGCAATCATCCACAACATCAAAAGGGGATTTTTCGGGAAATCTAAGGATCTAAGGTAAGGATTATAAATATAAATATGTGGTTAAAGATTATGATTCACGTTTTCAAAGTTAGATCTAATCTAACACGAAGTTATAGGATTTCAACAGGCTTATAAAGGAATCCTCTTCAGATTTGGAATCCCATCATAAGGTAAGGGATATTCGGCCAAGGCATAATTTGTTTAAGTGTTTTCCATTATTTCAAAAACCGAAAACTGACATGGTTACATACCTAGTATTAGCCGATTTCAAGGAAGAGGAATTCTAGCAACTGTTGGGACTTGATTAAATCAATTTGGCAACTAGGTAAGTAATTCTACTTCTAGTAGGATTTGGTTTTAAGACCAAATAGGTTTATTTATATGTTTTAATTAATGGCCGAATATAGGAGTGAAAGATCTAGATCGGTAGATCGCTCTACGAGAATTCACGGAAACTATTAAGCGAAAAAGGTGTGTACTCTTACTAACTTTCAATAAATTGCATGGCAATCATTAGATATGTAAATATGTAACAGTATGTGAATGTGGCTAAGCACCACAAATGTGGTAAGAAGTACCCAGGTACGTTTCCTACTTTTGATAGGATTGTGAATGTGATATATTTTGAACATGTGATTAGTAACATGAATGAAAATTAAGTATGTGAAATATGTTATGAAATAATTGGGGCATTCGGGATATTTGTGGAGGAAGAAAGTGAAGGTGATGACTACGGTCTCACCAACGTAAAGTGGTGACTACGGTCACATAAAGTGAAAAGTGGTAACTTCGGTTACATCCAGTGAATACAGTGTCTAATGACACAACATAAGTGGGCGATGAGCACGTCGACTGCAGCGACTGCCTTCGATGGTGTGTAGCGGATGGAGGGTCGACTTAGTAGTCCCCGTGGTGTACAGGTTGGTACGGGTGGTGTGTAGCGGATGGACAAATAGGTTTGGGTTTGGGTTGCATCATCCTTTATTTTGTATGAACATGATATTGATATGACTTGTATGCCTGATTTGTTGGAAATTAGTACTATGTACACATTGAGTCTGTAGACTCACCCCGTTGGGGAATTATTTTTCAGGTGATGAGCAGTAATGGACCGGGTCGGCAGGAGCTAAAGGTGGCCATGCATCGCTTGAAGAAATTATTTGGAATTTGGACTTTATGAAATTTTAGTACTTTATTTTGGGTTTGAATGATGTAATAAGGCCATAAGGCCCAGTTGGATTTTCTTTATTCCTGTTTATTTTTATTTGAATATGATACAAATTATGTTTGATTAAAGATAAGTAAATTTATTTCTTTTAAAATAATAAACCCAAAAATTATTTTGTCACCTTAATAAAAATTGGATTTATAAATTAATTAAATGGGTTTCCCAACCTAAGCCCAACCCAAAACCATATTTTAGAAAATTATGCAAATTTTCTCTAAGTCATTTAGAACATTGAAAACCGATTTATTTAAGGAACATACCAGATCCGGTTCAAGCTCGTGGGCCGGGTGTGGGGTGTTTCAGTTGGTATTAGAGCCCAGTTTTAAAACTCTCGGCCTGTGGGCTCAGGCCCAAAACGTTTTCAATTCGAGCCCAAATGAATTTCTTTGAAATAAGCAGGTTTTATGGCATGGCACCTAAGTCTCCGACCCGCAGTCCACCAGGTAAGTACCTTTAACCATCTGTGTGATTATGTGAATTATGAATTGTAAAAGGGTAGAAAAGGCATGGAACGTAGAATAGTGTGATAGGAACTTGAACCCTAGGATTAGACTACTCAAACACTTGAAACTCATAAGACTTAATGAACTTAACAAACCTATGACTAAGTTATTAAGCTAGGGTGTGGCAACCCCTGTACGCATGTCTAGGATTGGATCCGGAAGAGCCTGGTATTTAAGCAGTCCTAGTGACTCACCTCCTCTTCGCAGGTATCCTACCTGGTGCGTAGCTTCGGTTCGCCCTAACTCAGAAGGCTCAGTGGTGTGGCAACCTCTGTGCGCATGTCTAGAAAGGTCGGTGAGAGCTTGGTATTTAAGCAGTCCGCGTGACTCACCTCCTCTTCATTCGAATCCTGCCTGGTGCGTAGCTTTGGTTCACCCTGACCAAGAGGGCTCGGTCATAGGCTAAACACAAAGAATAAAACCCGAAAGGGACTTAGCTGTTTTTCTTTTATAAAAAAAAAATGTATAACCAAAATTTAGTTTTAAAACTCTTAGAAACTTATGAGAACTATTTTACAACATTTTCTTCTGAAAAAAAATTTCCGATTTATGAAATTACAAAAATACCCCTAGTGGTAAAAAAAAAATACCCTTGGTTTATAAAATGACCAAACCACCCATAGTTTTAACAAAATTTCATTACTTTATCAAATGTTCAAAAAACCCTAATTTGTAAAATATCAAACTATCTTGATTTTGGAAAATTACAAAATTGCCCCTAACTTACAAAATTACCAAAACGACCCTGATTTCCAAAATTTTTGCAATATCATTGCTTTGAAAAGTGTAACTCTCAAAGGAACCCTCAATGTTTTACAATCTTGGAAAATATCCCTAACTTAATAAATTTTACAAATTTACCCTGATTTTTGGAAAAATTATCAAAATACCCCTGAGATCAAAAATTACCGAAATACCCCTGGATTTCAAAATTCTTCCAAAATTTCCCCGGAACTTTAGAAGTACCAAAATACTTTCGTCAAAATCACCAGGGAACTTTTTATTTTTGAAAATTTACGAAAATACCCCTGTAGGATAAAATTACGAAAATGCCCCTGGGTAGTGGAAAAGCAAAATAACGAAAACAACAACAAGAATTACAACGTTTCTTTGAATGAACGAAAGTTCATATTTGTTGATGGATGAATGAATGAATGCAAGACTGTATGCATGTATGAATACGAAAGAACCACTCTTAAACTCTTCTTCATAAGATATCATCGCGGGTAATAAGTGAAACAAGAATACTAATACATAAAATTCCTTAATCAGATCTCGTCGATAATGAGCTCAAGAGGACGTGGTCGTCGTGAAAGAGGTAGAGGAAAGATGACTGTTAGATCGGGACAAGGTTCTGACAATGAGATACCACCACCACCATCACCCCCAGCTGTCAATGTTGAGTAGCAGGCTCAGACATGGGAAGATGCCGTGTCGCAGGCTGTGCTGCGAGTTTTGGAATTGGTGGCTGGTGCAGGAAACAATTCAGGAAATCGTAAGTCTGTGCCTGAGCGGCTCCGTGCTAATGGAGCTGAAATGATTAGAGGAGTATCGGGAGTGGCACCCAGTACAGCTGAGTACTGGTTGGAAGCAACTGAGCGCATCATGGATGAGCTCGACTTGACCCCCGAGGAGAAATTGAAAGGGATGACGGCACTGTTACGCGATGAAGCGTATCAATGGTGGTTAACCGTTCGGGACGGTGCCACGGCGGAAGATCTGACCTGGGAATATGCTAAGGAAGCATTTCAGAAGAAGTATGTGGGAACCAGGTATATAGATGAGCAAAGGAAGGCTTTTCTGGGGTTGGTACAAGGAAGTAAGTCTGTCACCGAATATGAAGCGGAATTCTTGAGGTTGAGCCGATATGCCCGAGGAGTAGTGGCGACTGGGCATGAACGCTGTGTTCGTTTTGAGGACGGACTTAAGGACGATTTGAGACTTTTGATAGCACCGCATCAGGAGCGGGAATTCTCTGCCTTGGTGGAAAAGGCTAAAGTGGCTGAGGGAATTAAGGACGCCACCAAGCAGGCTGTGGACAGAAATAAGCCCAAAAGAGGTTTTGGGCCATCTGGAAAAGGCCACAAGAGGCCTAGAGTTGACAGGCCACAAAGTCAACAGGCTGGTACGGGCTGGCAATTTCGCCCTTGTGAACATTGTGGAAGGAAGCACGGGGGAGAGTGTTGGAAAAAGGCGGGACGATGTCTCAAGTATGGGTCCAAGGACCATATGATTAAGGATTGCCCCAAGCTATTAGATGAGAGCCAACCAGCAACTCAGAATGCTAACCAGGCTGGTAGAGGCGGACAGCAGCCTCAAAGAGGTCGTGGGTCGGCCAACAGAGGTAGTGGCAGAGGCCGTGGAGCTCAGGGCCGAGGTGCAGCTAACACCGAAGCAAGGCAACCGGGTTTGGTTTACGCGGTTCGCCGGAGGGAAGAGAGAGACGCGCCGGATGTTATAACCGGTACGTTCTTTATTCATGACAAACCCTATTTTGCTCTTATTGATGTGGGCTCAACTCATTCCTATGTTGCATGTAGTGTGGTTGAAACACTAGGCCTAGACTCTGAACTTTCTGATAGGCAGATAACTGTAGTAAGCCCTTTAGGCCAAACGGTGAGGATAGATAGGATCTTTCGGAATGTACCCCTAGAGATTCAGAGAGCGAACTTTCGGGCTGACTTAATGGAATTACCCTTCGGAGAGTTTGAGCTTATACTTGGAATGGATTGGCTAGTAGAGCATCGAGCCGTGTTGGATTGTGCGGCTAAACGTATGGAACTAAGAACCCCGGAAGATGAGGTAGTAGTGATGATCGGAGAAAGGAGGAACTACTTGTCTAACGTAGTTTCGGCACGAGGGCCGAGAAAATGGTTAAGAAAGGATGTAAGGCATTCTTAGCCTTCGTGAGTGCGTTAAGAGGAGAAGAGGAAAGTGTCAAGGGAGTTAGAACAGTAAGGGATTTTGAGGATGTATTTCCGGAGGAGTTGCCCGGAATACCCCCAGATAGAGAAGTGGAATTTGGAATAGATTTGCTACCAGGAACAGCTCCTGTGTCAATCGCTCCCTACCGAATGGCACCAAAGGAGTTAGTGGAGCTCAAGGCTCAAATCCAAGAGTTGTTGGATCGTGGGTTCATTCGACCCAGTGTGTCTCCGTGGGGAGCACTGGTTCTCTTTGTGAAGAAGAAGGATGGAACTATGCGGATGTGCATAGATTATCGTCAGTTGAACAAGCTGACCATCAAGAACAAGTATCCTTTGCCAAGGATAGATGACTTGTTCGACCAACTGAAAGGGGCAGCTGTGTTCTCAAAGATCGACTTAAGGTCGGGGTATCATCAACTGAAAGTGAAGGAGACTGATATTCATAAGACCGCTTTTAGGACAAGGTACGGTCATTTTGAGTTTGTGGTGATGCCGTTTGGGTTGACGAATGCACCAGCCGCGTTCATGGATATGATGAATAGGGTTTTCCAACCCTACTTGGATAGATTCGTCGTGGTGTTCATCGACGACATTTTGGTGTATTCCAAGACGGAGGAGGAGCACGATGAGCATCTCCGAGTTGTGTTAGAAGTGTTAAGGGAAAAGAAGCTTTATGCCAAATTCAGCAAGTGCGAATTTTGGCTCAAGGAAGTGGCGTTCCTAGGACATGTGGTATCCGCAAAAGGAATAAGAGTGGATCCTAGGAAGATCGAAGCAGTGTTGGATTGGAAACCACCTAGGTCGGTGGCTGAAATCAGAAGTTTCTTAGTCTTGGCAGGCTATTACAAAAGGTTCGTGGAAGGATTTTCGTCAATAGCCGCACCTTTGACAAAGTTACTAAGGAAGGAAGTACCGTTTGTGTGGACGGATAAGCAACAGGAGAGCTTTGAAAAGCTTAAAAAGGTGCTGACAGAAGCTCCGGTGTTAATTCAGCCGGAGGCAGGTAAGGACTTCGTAGTATATTGTGATGCTTCGCACACAGGGTTAGGCTGTGTGCTAATGCAAGAAGGAAAGGTAGTCGCTTATGCATCTCGACAGTTAAGGCCGCATGAGGTGAACTACCCAACTCATGACTTGGAACTCGCGGCAGTGGTTTTCGCCCTCAAAGTTTGGAGGCACTACCTTTATGGAGAAAGGTCAGTAATTTACACGGACCACAAAAGCCTTAAGTATTTGTTGACTCAGAAGGAGTTGAACTTGAGGCAACGAAGGTGGGTGGAGTTATTGAAAGATTATGACTGTTCGATAGAATACCATTCGGGCAAGGCGAATGTGGTAGTTGACGCCCTAAGTAGGAAGGTTGTGTCGGATTTAAAGGCTTTGTTCGTTCACTTAAGTTTGTATGATGACGGAAGCCTGTTGGCAGAGTTACAAGTCAAGCCAACCTGGCTGAAGGAGGTGAAAGAGGGACAGTTGGTGGATAAGGACTTAAGTACTAAGTTACAGCAAGTACGGCAAGGAGGATTAAAGGATTATGGCGTCAATGATGAAGGAGTACTGTGCTACAAGGAAAAGGTTTGTATGCCGAGGGATAAGGAGTTGAGACAAAGGATTCTTCGGGAAGCGCATGGTAGTCCTTATGCTATGCATCCCGGAGGCATCAAGTTGTATAGAGATCTAAGGGAACAATTTTGGTGGTCAGACCTGAAACGAGAGGTGACTGAATTTGTGGGGAAATGTTTGACATGTCAGCAAGTAAAGGCTGAACACCAAGTCCCATCAGGATTGCTTCAACCAATTGAGATTCCCCAATGGAAGTGGGAAAGAATTACCATGGACTTAGTTAGTGGGCTTCCCCTTACGCCCACTAAGAAGGACTCGGTATGGGTGATAGTGGACCGTTTGACCAAGTCCGCACATTTTATCCCTGTGAGGATCGACTATTCCCTTCAAAAGTTAGCCAAGTTATATGTGGCGGAGATCGTGAGGCTACACGGGGTACCGATGTCGATCATCTCCGATAGAGACCCAAGGTTTACGTCTCGATTTTGGAAAGCACTTCATCAAGCATTAGGCACTAAGTTAGACTTTACTACGACTTTTCATCCACAATCAGACGGGCAGTCTGAACGGGTTATACAAGTGTTGGAAGATATGCTAAGAGGCTGTGTGATGGATTTCCGAGGAAGTTAGGAAGATTACTTGCCTCTAGCTGAGTTCGCCTACAACAACAGCTATCAGGCAAGCATTCGGATGGCACCATACGAAGCATTGTATGGAAGGAAATGTAGAACACCAACTTGTTGGATTGAGTTAGGAGAACGCCGCGTTTTGGGTCCAGAGTTAGTGGCGGAAACTGAGGAGAAGGTGGAATTAATTCGGGCACGGTTGAAAGAAGCTTCTGATAGACAGAAGTCATACGCAGACCTTAAGAGGAAAGAAATTGAGTTTGAAGTAGGAGACCAAGTGTTTCTAAAGGTCTCACCTTGGAAGAAGGTTATGCGGTTCGGTCGCAAAGGAAAGCTAAGCCCAAGGTTTATAGGGCCCTATCAAGTACTGAAGCGAGTTGGGCCAGTGGCATACCAATTGGAGTTACCACCAGAGTCGCATCAAATGCACGACGTATTTCATGTGTCCATGCTACGTCGCTATCGATCGGATCCGTCTCATGTGGTACCTGTTGAAGAAGTGGAGTTAAGGCCAGATCTATCCTACGAGGAGGAGCCGATTCAGATCTTGGAACGTGACGTGAAAACACTACGAAAGAAGTCGGTGCCTTTAGTCAAGGTGTTATGGCGCAATCATGGATCGGAAGAAGCTTCGTGGGAGCCATAAGAGACAATGCGACAGCAATACCCTCAATTGTTTAGTTAGGAAATTTCGAGGACGAAATTTTATTTAAGGGGGGTAGAACTGTAACATCCTAGGAAGGGCCTATGCATTTTCCAGATCAATTGTATGAAATGACAAGTCTTAAGTATTATGAATAAATTTTTGATACTTTTGGAAACCTAGAAATGAATGAAAATGGAAATGAAAATGAAAATGGAAATGAAAATGGAGATGGAAATGGACATTTTTGGAAACTTAGACATTTTTGGAAACTTAGACATTTTTGGAAACCTAAACATTTTTGGAAATGATCCAAAAATGGAAACTTGAACATTTTGGGAAACTTGGATATATAAGAGATAAATAAAGGAGTATTATTCACATAAATATGTGAATAATAAGAGATAAATAAAGGAGTTTTATTCACATAAATATGTGAATAATAAGAGAGAAATAAAGGAGTTTTATCCACATAAATATGTGAATAATAAGAGATAAATAAAGGAGTTTTATTCACATAAATATGTGAATAATAAGAGATAAATAAAGGAGTTTTATTCACATAAATATGTGAATAATAAGAGATAAATAAAGGATTATTTTCTAATGAGATAATTGAAGAGATAATTGATGGATTAAAGGCATTTATCTTTTAAATAAAAGAGATAATATTATCAAAAAGAGGAGTGGTGGCCAAGTAAAGGACTCCTAGGCTGATAACTTTGGCTATAAAAGGAGGACAGGAGGGCTACTCATCAACATTTGCTCCCTCTTCCTCTCTGCCGAAATTCTCCCTAGGCAAAACCCCTCTCTGCCGAATTTTCATTAAGCAAAAATCCCTCTCTTTTTCTTCTATTTTCTTCTCCGTTCTACTGTTAAGCTGAATCTTTGTGGATTCTAAGAAAGAGGGCAATCATGCACAACATCAAAAGGGGATTTTTCGGGAAATCTAAGGATCTAAGGTAAGGATTATAAATATAAATATGTGGTTAAAGATTATGATTCACGTTTTCAAAGTTAGATCTAATCTAACACGAAGTTATAGGATTTCAACAGGCTTATAAAGGAATCCTCTTCAGATTTGGAATCCCATCATAAGGTAAGGGATATTCGGCCAAGGCATAATTTGTTTAAGTGTTTTCCATTATTTCAAAAACCGAAAACTGACATGGTTACATACCTAGTATTAGCCGATTTCAAGGAAGAGGAATTCTAGCAACTGTTGGGACTTGATTAAATCAATTTGGCAACTAGGTAAGTAATTCTACTTCTAGTAGGATTTGGTTTTAAGACCAAATAGGTTTATTTATATGTTTTAATTAATGGCCGAATATAGGAGTGAAAGATCTAGATCGGTAGATCGCTCTACGGGAATTCACGGAAACTATTAAGCGAAAAAGGTGTGTACTCTTACTAACTTTCAATAAATTGCATGGCAATTAGTAGATATGTAAATATGTAACAGTATGTGAATGTGGCTAAGCACCACAAATGTGGTAAGAAGTACCCAGGTACGTTTCTTACTTTTGATAGGATTGTGAATGTGATATATTTTGAACATGTGATTAGTAACATGAATGAAAATTAAGTATGTGAAATATGTTATGAAATAATTGGGGCATTCGGGATATTTGTGGAGGAAGAAAGTGAAGGTGATGACTACGGTCTCACCAACGTAAAGTGGTGACTACGGTCACATAAAGTGAAAAGTGGTAACTTCGGTTACATCCAGTGAATACAGTTTCTAATGACACAACATAAGTGGGTGATGAGCACGTCGACTGCAGCGACTGCCTTCGATGGTGTGTAGCGGATGGAGGGTCGACTTAGTAGTCCCCATGGTGTACAGGTTGGTACGGGTGGTGTGTAGCGGATGGACAAATAGGTTTGGGTTTGGGTTGCATCATCCTTTATTTTGTATGAACATGATATTGATATGACTTGTATGCCTGATTTGTTGGAAATTAGTACTATGTACACATTGAGTCTGTAGACTCACCCCGTTGGGGAATTATTTTTTAGGTGATGAGCAGTAATGGACCGGGTCGGCAGGAGCTAAAGGTGGCCATGCATCGCTTGAAGAAATTATTTGGAATTTGGACTTTATGAAATTTTAGTACTTTATTTTGGGTTTGAATGATGTAATAAGGCCATAAGGCCCAGTTGGATTTTCTTTATTCTTGTTTATTTTTATTTGAATATGATACAAATTATGTTTGATTAAAGATAAGTAAATTTATTTCTTTTAAAATAATAAACCCAAAAATTATTTTGTCACCTTAATAAAAATTGGATTTATAAATTAATTAAATGGGTTTCCCAACCTAAGCCCAACCCAAAACCATATTTTAGAAAATTATGCAAATTTTCTCTAAGTTATTTAGAACATTGAAAACCGATTTATTTAAGGAACATACCAGATCCGGTTCAAGCTCGTGGGCCGGGTGTGGGGTGTTTCAAATTTAATAGATTTAGTGGTTGATTTTAATAATAATAATAATAATATATTAAATTTTGAGATTTTGTCTTTTGAGAATACTCCCTCAACCGTCCCACTTTTTCTATTCACCATCCTCACGTCTCTCTCTCATTACACTCATCTTCTCAATTCTTTTCCATTTTTTGGTCTTTCTTAGTTTTGTTTAATTTGTGGCTACCAATGTACTGCTCTAACATCTTCTTCTTTTTTCTTAATTTTTTGTTATTCTTTCCTTTTGTTCTCTGGAAACAATTTTACTCTCATCTGTTGGGTGTTGTTTATCTATTATTTTATTTTATCTATTTGTCACTCCTTACGACTTTCTTTGTCGTGGTTCTGGTCTGTGTCGCTTCTAGTCTTTAATTCGGTTGTTGGTCTTCGCGATTTGGAGTGTTGGGATTGTGGTAAGGTTGCATGGGAGGTCAGTGAAGCGCGTAATTCTTTGTCAACGAATAGACTGTCGTAGGAATCGTTTCTTTTTTAGGTATTGAAATTGCTACTGTGGATCGGCATCAAAAAACAGTAAGGTGTGAAACGATAAACTTGAAAAACAGCAATCGATGAAAGTCAAAAAAGTACACTATCGATGCCACACGGTCGTGTGCGAGCCGTTTGGCCACACGATCTGGGTCAATTAGGCCGTGTGGGCCACACGGGCGTGTGAACTCATTTTCTGGAAAATTTCATCTTGGCCCAATTTAATTTGTAAAACGTAATTAGTCTTTCCATAGGGCCTGTATCGCTTAAATAGGACTTGAAAATAAGGTATCTATGAATATGCTTCTGTGTTGATGTGTTAAAAGTATATGTATTATATATCCGTATGATCTGATACTGTTAGTTATGAAGGTATGTCTTTATTCGCTTTGTCTGTATAAGCGTGTATAATGTAAGATCATATTAATTTGTATTTCTAAATCTGTTATATAACCATGCATGTGATTTCATGGCTGGACTGATGTGTTTCTATAAGGTTAAATAAATCTATTCTGTAAAACATGGACTTTCATGTCTTTTGTTTCTGTTAGTGTACGTCAGCATGTTCTACATGCTCACCATTCTAATTCTGTACATGCATGCCATGACACATTACATGGGGTTTGGATAATGTTAAAGGAGGAAGATTCTGTAATGGCAGTTTAAATCTTTGTGTAATTCAGTGGCTTGATCACATATATTTGATTTGGCGGTTTAACTGCATATTGCTAAGCCATCGTTGTCAGGCAACCTGGGGTGGCGGGTCATCATTGTCGGGCAACCCAAGATGACTTAATTGGTGTGTTTTTAGATGGAAAAGTAACAGCCCAATTATGACCCTAATCAGAAATAGTGGTTTCGGGACCACAAATCCTAGCCGATAAAATAATTATATATTATATTTGGTGTCTATGATTTATGAGTGTGCATGTGTAAAAATTTTCGTGAATTAATTTGATCGTTTGTGTGTTTAATTTAAAGAAAAGGACTAAATTGCGTAAGAGATAAAAGTAGCCATTTATTAAATTAAGTGGCTAAATTGATTTGTCTTCTTTTGTACGAGTATTTAAGTTGCAAATTGACCTTTTTATGTGGATAGTGGACGGCATTGAGCCTTTATAATACATTAATATAATTGTTTTATATGTTAAAATATATTAAGGATTAAATAAATATTATAAAGGCATATTATAATAAAACAAAAAGACAAAGCATTTTGCATGTTCATCTTTTTGTTCTTGGGACAGAAACTAGAAAGAGATAAGAAGAGAAAAAGCTTCAAAGAGTTTCGGCACTTCTTAAGCTAGATTAAGGTATGATTCGGTTTTAGTTTTTGATAATTTTTACGTTTTTGAGATCGTTGCTTTGAGTTTTAGTTAGCTCATGTGTAAATTTTTGAAATGGTTGTCTTTTTCGTGTGATGCCATTGAAGGGAGTTTGATGTTTTTGTTGATTAATGGTGAAATATTGGTTGTATGTGTTAGATTAACAAATGTGGTTCTTGAATTTTTGATGAAATTAGGTAATTTTGATTTAATTGAAAAAAATAAAATTTTTAGAGGTTGGAATATGAAATAAATGAGTTGTATAGGCTTGTAATGGGAGGATGGAAATTCGGCTCTAAAGAATGGTGGCCAAATTTTTAGTATTTTGTGAGTTATGTAATAGGTACTAAATTGTAAAAATTGTAAATGTCAGGGGTAAAATGGTAATTTGCGTAATTATGTGTTTTTAGATTAAATTGAATGAAAATGTATTTGAATAGGTTTAATTTGAAATTATATAGATCAAGAACAAAAAGAATAGGGATCGGATTAGGGAAAAGCAAAGTTAAACGAATAGCCGGGAAGCTTAATCCGACAATTTCTGAGGTGAGTTTATAAGCAATTGAAAATTATTCGAATGGTTATTATAATGTAATATACATGTTCAAATGAATTAATGGATTTGATTATTCAAATTGCCGAATGAGATATGGAAATTTTAAAGTGTGTTAGCCGAATATAGTTGATTATGTACATGTGTATATGTATATCTTTTGAGATGGAATGGATCTTAGTATGAAGTTTTGACATATTTGAGTTGGATGTATAGTTAAGGATCAAATAGTAATTAAGTGCGGACCTTGAAACAGGTGATTGTTGTGATTGAATAATTAATTATGTGTATATATGATTGAGACCGAATGTGATGGTTGGACACAGAAAGAAGGATTTGATTTGAATATGGGTACTTAGGTATGTTATATGTACAAAATGTGAATATATAAATATATGTGTATAATGTGATCAAGAAGAGGAGATCAATTTATTGACACTGTGGGTGTGAATTATTATACCGAGCACTGTGTGTGCGAGATCGGTTATGTCGAAACCCTCCTTTTTTGAAAAAAACGATAATGAACTTTGGGTTTTGAAAACGAATAAAATAGGAGTCGCCATCGACCTTCTATTAGGTGTGATCGGATCACCTTTGTTTTAATAAAACATTTCGATTTACTAAAACAGTGCTTTTGGTCTACGAATATTCCAGAAAATAGATTCTGGAGCCGGTTACGTGCGAGGAAGGATTAACACCCTCGCAACGCCCAAAATCGGTACCAAATTGATTAACCAATGTCCTGATGTCGAAAAGTTTGAAAAGATTTTGAAATTTTATTTTATTTTATTTTATTTTATGATTTTTAAACAATTTGATTGAATATCGATTTTTCCTTATTTCGAAGGAATAGAATCTCACATCCAGCACGATTGGATACGATAACCTGAGTCCTCGAATTCAAGATCATCTCCAAAATTCTCCAAGCACACATTTTTTGAAATTTTGAAAGGGTATTTGCTCATTTGGTCATACCAAAAAAACCACACCCAGCACGATTGGGCACGATCTCTTCGAATTTCCAAACACACAAATATCACCTTATTTAAAAATAGAAACAAAATTTGAAAGGATATCCATATATTTGGTCAAACAAAGAAAATCACACCCCGCACGATTGGGCACAATTTCTTTGAATTTTCCAAACATACGAATATTGCCTTTGTGAAACAAACACACAAAAATGTTGAGACGCGATTCAAAATCGCCAATTTACATGAAATGATGAGAACAAGAATAAAGATAACACAATAAAGAATGCAATGACGAGAACAAAATTAAAAGATAATGTTAAAATAACAAGAACAAAGAAATTTAAAATAAAACGGTGTTAATGATAATAGAAATAATAGGGGGAAAAATAAATATAAAAATAATACTAATAATAATAATAATAATAATAATAATAATAATAGACTTTTTATGAAAATAAACAAGTAAGGACTAAGCTGAAATTAGAATAAAATTGAAGCACTGAAATTGCAATAAATAAAAATAAAAGAAATGGGGTATGGATTTAAATGGAACGCGCGTAAAACAAAAAGGACCGAACGGGTAAAATTCCCAGGCCTAGATGCCCATCAGTGGGTCAAGGACCCAATTGAAAACCTAGAGAGATTAAAGGGAAAAATCCGTAAAAGGAAAAAATAACAAAAAGGCTGAGTGTTTGACGCTGCAAAAGGATGGGGACCGATCATGCAATTATCCCGTTTAAGGGATATGCGCATATTCCTTTTAGTATAAGCCACCATTTCATTTCCTTTCTTCAAAACAAACAGAGAATCCCCTCCCCATTTTCGTTTCTTCTTCTGCTAGGGTTTTAACCCAAATCACGCCATCGACGAACCACCAC
The DNA here is from genome assembly GCA_005393395.2 of Gossypium australe. Classification (NCBI taxonomy): domain Eukaryota; kingdom Viridiplantae; phylum Streptophyta; class Magnoliopsida; order Malvales; family Malvaceae; genus Gossypium; species Gossypium australe. The sequence continues at coordinate 7,049,271 of CM016619.1, read as the reverse complement.
CATCCGACGGCCGCCAACGTGCGAGAGGGAGGTCGTTAGCCCCGTTTCAGACAAGCCAATCGACGGAGACCAGATCCAAAAGTAAGTATCTTCCTTTATTCTCCTTTTTTTTGTATCAAAAATGAAAATCAAATTGGAAAGAAAGTCAAGAAAATCGAGAGTCACCTTCAAAAAAGATCTGTTCTCTTTTAATTTCTGATATCTCGTATTTTCTCTTTTTTTTTTATTCCCGAAAAATCTGCTTTTTTTATTTTGTGTTTATATATATAATAAAAAAGGAAAAGTTGCAAAAGAAAAAAAGAAAAATAGAAAGAAAACCTCTTCGCTTTTCGATTTTTGTTTCTTTGTATTTTTTATTCTTCTCTGTTTTCGCCTTGTCTCTATTACTGTATTTTTGAAAATATTGTACTCCTATTGATCCAAAAAGAAAGGTCCCGAATACATTGTTTTTCAATGGATTTATAGCCGAATAACAGTAATAAAAAATACAATCCGTTTTGCTCGTGGTCTTGCTGTTGTTTTGTCCTTTTTTGCAAGTCGTGGGGAACAACGGGAAGTGGAGGAGCGGTGGTGGAGATCGGCGCTGGTGGCAAACACATGGGCAGAGGCTTGCGGCGCTAGGAAATTTTAGGGTTTCAAAAACCCTAAAATTTTCCTAAAAAGATCAATGTTTTTGGGCCTATCGGGCCTTTCAGATTTTGGGTTGTGGGCTGCCATTGGTTTTGGGTTTTAATGTTTGGTTTGTAAAATGGGCCGGGCAAAAATTGGTTATTACAGCTGCCCCTCTTTGCTCATTGTCGTGAAACGAAAATAGATCAAAGAAAATAGAAGAACCAATTTTGCCCGGTCTTGGCCAAGCCTTGATTCTTCGGGTGCTTTTCTTTGCCAGGTAGCTTCAAACTCCACTGTAACTTGTTGCTTCGTTCTACTCCATTGCTACTTCCGAGAGATAGGGTTTGTAGCCTCAATCCACTTTACTGTTTCGTTATATCTTCAAAGAGATAATATTTGCAATCTTTAGCCTATTCCACTGCTGGTCAAGGCAACACGACTATGGTTTAAATCACGTTCCACTATTGTTTAGAGACACGAGGTTTGCCTTCGATCTCGTCCCACTACTGTTTATGGTGACAAGATCTACAATCTTCGACCTATTCCACCGCTGGTCAGTGGAAACAGGACAATCTTCAACCCGTTCCACCACTGGTCAGTGGAAACAGGACAATCTTCAACCCATTCCACCGCTGGTCGATGGCAACAGGACAATTTTCAACCTATTCCACCGCTGGTCAGTGGCAACAGGACAATCTTCAACCCATTCCACCGCTGGTCGATGGCAACAGGACGATCTTCAACCCATTCCACCGCTGGTCGATGGCAACAGGACGATCTTCAACCTAGTCCACCGCTGGTCAATGGCAATAGCACAATCTTCAACCTATTCCACCGCTGGTCAGTGGCAATAGGACGATCTTCAACCTTGTTACACAGTTCTCTGGGGAACCTTATCTGAACTTTTCAATTTACTTCCTTCAAGAAGATTTCAATCTTCAGTCTGCTCCACTACCATCTTTAGGGAACAAAATCTGAACTTTTCAATTTGCTTCCTTACTATCTTCAGAAAGACTTCAATCTTCAATCTACTCCACTATCATCTCTTGGGAACAAAATCTGAACTTTTCAATTTGCTTCCTTACTATCTTCAGAAAGACTTCAATCTTTAATCTGTTCCACTATCATCTCTAGGGAACAAAATCTGAACTTGCTACACTGTTCTTTGAGGAACCTGTCCTGTAGAATGTGCTTATGCTTAAATAAATAATAAGGATGCTATGATTGGAATGACTCAAATGCTTCTAACTACATGTGCTATGGATGACATTTACCTGAATGCAGAATGTCATGAGAATAATAATTTTTTCACAATGATTAAGATGCAATGATCGTAATAAATCGAATGCTCCTAACTAAATGATATTATGGAGGACATTTGCATGAATGCAGAGTGTCATGAGAATGGTCTTTTTATGAAGATTAGGATGCAATGATTGAAATGAATCAAATGCCCCTAAATAGATGTGTCTTATGAATGACATTTGTATGAATGCAGAATGTCACGAGAATGTTTTTTTTTTTACAATGATTATGATACAATGATCAGAATGAATCGAATGCCCCTAAATAGATGTGTCTTATGAATGACATTTGTGTGAATGCAGAATGTCATGAGAATGATTTTTTTACAATGATTAGGATGCAATGATCAAAATGAATCGAATGCCCTTAAGTAAATGTGTATCATGGATGATTTTTGTACAATGATTAGGATGCAATGATCAAAATGAATCGAATACGCCTAAATAGATGTGTCTTACGAATGACATTCGTATGAATGCAAAATGTCATGAGAATGATTTTTTACAATAATTAGAATGCAATGATCAGGATGAATCAAATGCTCCTAACTAAATGTGTTTTGCATGAATGTAGAATTTCATGAGAATGATCCCCTTCTAACAGTTTAAGGTGGTCATCGCTCATTGTTTATCAGGGCTATATCACTAACGTCTTATGCTGCGATCTTGTTCGGCTGATATTCATGATAGAAAACCAGGGAAAAAAATTATATTTTACCCAACAAATTTGTCCCACTGTAACTTCAGGGTTCATCTCATTGTGACCTAGGGGTATAGGATCTGAATCCTTTCATTCGTCCCACTGCGACTCCAAAACGTAGGATTTGTTTCTTCTTCAACCCATCCTTTTACTATTCAAGGGTACAAGATCTGTATCAGCTTCCATCTATTGATCACTCTTCGGGTACCCAACCAGATGTATATGCATGATGCTCGCATGAATGCAGAATATTATTTTCTTTCGAGAATGATTTTGGTTTTGCATTTGGGTTAACAATGCCCATTTCTCGTCAGGATTGTATTACTGACGCAACACCTTGTCATTTTGTTCAATTGCCATTTTTGACAAAAATCCAAAGAGATAACCTTATTTTGGACTCAAATATTCCCAACTCTCAAGCTTGGTGAATTCTACACAATAGTTCTGTTTTAGACTCCTGTATTATTTAGAGGTTTCCAGGGTAATATGAAAAACTCCGTTCATGAAAGTATTATTAGTCCAGTAATCATTATGTGAATGCAAAATGCTTGAAAAAGATCATAATGATGGACGAAACATAAATTTATTGGGAGCATAGCTCGAAACAAACAAGTTAATCAAAGCTAGCAAATGCAATGGAAAAGAAAATTTTATTTAGAGTGTATTTTGAAAAGAAAAAGATAGAAAACTTAAAATGGGTAAAATGAAAACTAGGTGCCCCGGATATCGCAGCCTGAGCTTCTCCGTTCAAACTTCTTGAGGACCATTTTAAGCTCAATATGTGTTTAGGGGATCTGGAGTACTTTGTCGATGCTCCAAGACGTAACATACCCTTTCATTTTTACTTCAAGTGTGACGAGACTATTGTATGCCCCATTTTGATTAAAATTTGAGCTGCCTTTTTCGGGTTTTCAATTTAAACCCACTGTTTGTCTTAAAGCGTCCTTTGCGGGTTTTCGCCTTTGGCATTTTTGTTGAAAATTTCCTTTTTTGTTTTTTTTTTCTGATTTTTTATTTTTTTATTTTTTTGAATTTTTTTCTTGAATCTGAATTCTCCGAATTCGGCCAGTCTCTGCCATCCATTTCGGTCGATATTCATGCTTCCCCAGAACAGGCCTTCTTCGCTACATGAGTTCCTTCCTAGTTTGGCATATGCTTTCTTCTGAAGTCCCTTTTGCATGGGAAAAATCTTCTTCAAAGCCTTATCATGAAATTTTCTAGGGCGAATCATTTTTGTTATAGGCCCGTGTCTTTTGCCTTTGGTACATTTGACCATGAGGATTGCCCTTAGCCTCTTTCCTTTGATTGAGTCCAACTAATCATATTGGGATTTGATCCCTTCTGCTTCATCCTTAATTTTGATAAAATTAGGGCAGAAGGAATCTTGACTTTCATGAGATATATGTTGCCACGGCGAGGGTCCTACCAGACGTTCGAAAAGAACAAATGCCAGTCTTCAAGAATCTTATCTTTTTCTGGCTATCCTCTTTTTCCTTTTTGTCTTTTTATTTTTTTATTTTTTTGTTTTTCCTTTTCCTTTTTTCTTTTTTGTGTTGTTTTTTTTTTGAGAATAGGAATTGATGACTGTCAACATTGTAATATTGGGATATGAAGCGACTTTTACCATCTTAACGAGGTAACCGACATCCACGAAAAATGAATCGATGTTGGCCAGAAGCTTTCGATAAGACGGGCTTGATAACATCCATGCTCCACATATAGGAAAAATGGAGGAGACACATAAGTCTTGTCTTCCTCAATTTGGCAATTACGGCATAACTGATGTAATTTCCTTTTTTGGTAAACTAGTAGCGCGAGCCTCTTGATTGGCCTAGTCAGGGTAGAACCATCAGCATGTGATCTTCAAATACCCTTATGGACTTCTTCTGTGATTTCTTTAGCTTTGACAGCATACTCGTGCCTCAGTAGTCCCAGCGTGTCTTAACGTGATCATACAAAAATATCTTTGAACTCTTGGAGATAACTCAATGATTCCTTGCCTTGTTCCTGCGGCAAGCTAGCTTTCATTTTCATCTCCCTCGTAGTGTTTGCTGACATTTCGTAAGATAGAATCTACCATTCTTAACAATTTAGGAAATAAGTTGTGATCTCTGTCATCTCCAAAGTCTTCCAATCCCTCTAGACACGTATCTCACTAAAAGGGAGTCAGTAACAGTGTCGCTCCTATCATTAATATCTGGGGACCCACTGTGGGTATGCAAGCAGAAAATCCAAAGAATAAATGACTCTAAGGATGATTATTTGTATGACAAAACAATGCAGAGTATGAAATGTAAGGAATGAAAATAAAGATGCATTTTATTGAAACAACAATTTTGGACATAAGCCTATTTCACAAAAGGACTCTTATTGCCTCTAGGCTTAAAGTAACAAGCATGATTTGAATATTATTCCAGATTAGCTAAAATACATGAATCCCTTCCACAGTCCCATTGTTCAAAACACTCCCAAGTATGTAAGGGCTCAAAAAGTTTGATTCTTTGGTTCACTCTTCAGATACGTCGTTAATGTTTTGATTTCCCGATTTTGGAGACTTCTTCAAGGAAACGCACTCTCCTGCCCCATCCCAGTTTCAACTACTGCTTTGTCGGAATGATCCGGTCCTGAAAAATTATCGAACTACATAATTCCTATGCTGATGAATTTTTCGACCAACTTCTTAAATGCAACGCAGTTATCGATTGAATGACCCTTTATTCTCGCATAGTACTCGCATTGAGCGTTTAGATCATACCATTTAGGATATGGGGGCTGTAATGGCTTCAAATAGTAGTGAGGAGACACCATATGCGCATCAAATAAAATTTGATAGAGCTCCTTGTATGTCATCGGGACGAGTGTGAATTGGAGTTTCTCTAAGTTCGGTCTTGAATTGGATTCTCACCTTGGGGAAACCTGATGGCTGGTAGTTGCCTTCCATGGTTGGCTTGTTGTGATCGACTCTGAATGGTCGTTGTTATACCTTCTCGTACTATTCGCTTTATTTTCTTTTTTCTTCAGGGTCTTTAAAGTCCACTCTCCCTTTTCCTTTGTTTCGGCCAAGCTATGCATCACCAGATTGACTCGATCATTCCCCAAATTAAAGTTTGAACCCATTGGGATGTTCAGCAGGGCCAAGTATCAGCCTGACATTTGGATCCAATAACGACGGGCACCTCATGCGAATGCGTATCTGGTTGAGTCGGGATATTTATCAGTGAATAAACAATTTCTTCATCCTTATCCATGTTGTCGATCACTTGGCCACTCCTTGTTTCAAATCCTCCCGCTAGTAACTGGGTTAGCTGGCATATCATATTTTCTTGGAATTCTCGCATTTGTTCTCGCATCTCTTGTTGAATTTTGGGTCAATTGCTCTTGCATCTGTATTTGCATTTTCTCTATTCTTTCCAACCTTTCTTCCATGTCTTCCTAGGTTAACTGAAATGATTCACCTAATTAGGGCCTTCTCATGAAATCTAATACATATGATGTAATGCAATGCAAATGCATGGTATGAATGCAAAAGGAAAGAGAGGTGTTGATTATGAATTCAATTCCATTAGAAGAACTTTTCTAGAAAGTATGTTTCTTTACATAAAACGGGTCACATATACGGCCTTGTCCTCATAGTCTAGGTGAAAGCACCAATACTCCTGATGTCATAGTCGTGTCCCGTGAGCTTTCTCAATAGACGTCTCTTCTAGCTCCTTACTGCTTGGTCCAGGTCGTACCTCATCACTCACTTATCCTCAGCGACGCTCATAATCTTTTGCTGACTCCCAAGCAATCCTTGTCGGCTTGACTTTTCAAATAAGGTCTTCTCTCGTTGTTTACCTAGACTATGTTCGGACGACCGTATTATAATCCACTTTATCAAGTAACCAATTTCTTATGACAAACTCTTCTATTTAGTAATTGAGCACGTATCAAAACCTCTTTTCTTTTGATGATGTAATGCAATGCAATCGAAACAGAAGAAAACACGTTAGTACAAGAGGAATAAACAAACAGAAAAAGGAAGCACGTTAGCACAAGGGAAATAAACAAACACAGCACAACTATCCAGGTGACCACTAGGGGTTTGGCGTGGCTCTATCTAGGATAGGTTCCTAGGTTTCTCTACATGTGGTTTGGCTCTAGAGTTGAGGTACCCGAACCAGCAGATTCCTCGATCCTCACCCATTATAGGTTCATACGGACCGAGTTCAGTTCAGGGGAATACATTTCCCTATGGCCATGCGAAAGTGAAAACTTCACGAAGACATAGGTACGGATGTATCCCAGAAGTAATCCACTAGCCCATGCGGAGGTGAAAATCTCACGAAGGCATAGTTTCTCACTCCCACTTAAGGTGTAACCACAATGGTCATGTAGTGCAATGCCAAAGTATTTCATGAGACTCAACATTATTGCAATCATAGCACCAACAAATGCATCAAAAGAAACATGATTTTTCAAAACAATTTTCCAAATTTTCGACAAAAGGACAAAGAATAATCAATTTTATGGCCTGACTTTCTTATTGCTCCCCAGTGGAGTTGCCAAACTGTCGAAACCCTCCTTTTTTAAAAAAACGAGAATCGACTTTGGGTTTTGAAAATGAATAAAACGGGAGTCGCCACCGACCTTCTATTAGGTGTGATCGGATCACCTTTGTTTTAATAAAACATTTCGGTTTACTAAAACAGTGCTTTTGGTCTACGAATATTCAAGAAAATAGGTTCGGGAGTCGATTACGTGCGAGGAAGGATTAACACCCTCGCAACGCCCAAAATCGGTACCAAATTGATTAATCAATGTCCTGATGTCGAAAAATTTGAAAAGATTTTGAAATTTTATTTTATGATTTTTAAACAACTTGATTAAATATCGAGTTTCCCTTATTTCGAAGGAATAGAATCTCACATCCAGCACGATTGGATACGATAATCTGAGTCCTCGAATTCAAGATCATCTCCAAAATTCTCCAAGCACACATTTTTTGAAATTTTGAAAGGGTATTTGCTCATTTGGTCATACCAAAAAAACCACACCCAGCACGATTGGGCACAATCTCTTCGAATTTCCAAACACACAAATATCACCTTATTTAAAAATAGAAACAAAATTTGAAAGGATATCCATATGTTTGGTCAAACAAAGAAAATCACACCCAGCACGATTGGGCACAATTTCTTTCAATTTTCCAAACATACGAATATTGCCTTTGTGAAACAAACACACAAAAATGTTGAGACGCGGTTCAAAATCGCCAATTTACATGAAATGATGAGAACAAGAATAAAGATAACACAATAAAGAATGCAATGACGAGAACAAAATTAAAAGATAATATTAAAATAACAATAACAAAGAAATTTAAAATAAAACGGTGTTAATGATAATAGAAATAATAGGGGAATAATAATAATAATAATAATAATAATAATAATAATAATAATAATAATAATAATAATAATAATAATAATAATAATAGACTTTTATGAAAATAAACAAGTAAGGACTAAGCTGAAATTAGAATAAAATTAAAGCACTAAAACCGCAATAAATAAAAATAAAAGAAATGGGGTATGGATTTAAATGGAACGCGCGTAAAACAAAAAGGACCGAACGGGTAAAATTCCCAGACCTAGATGCTCATCAGTGGGTCAAGGACCCGATTGAAAACCTAAAGAGATTAAAGGGAAAAATCCGTAAAAGGAAAAAATAACAAAAAGGCTGATTGATTGATGCTGCAAAAGGATGGGGACCGATCGTGCAATTATCCCATTTAAGGGATATGCGCATATTCCTTTTAGTAAAAGGCGCCATTTCATTGTTACTATTAAAATCAAATTTTTTTGTTTTGAATTCATTTTTTAATGCTTCAAAAAAAAAGGTCACAGATCCCTTTATTTATTTTTTCATTTCCTTTCTTCAAAACAAACAGAGAATCCCCTCCCCATTTCTGTTTCTTCTTCTGCTAGGGTTTTAACCCAAATCACGCCATCGTCGAACCACCACCATCCGACGGCAGCCAACGTGCGAGAGGGAGGTCGTTAGCCCCGTTTCAGACAAGCCAATCGGCGGAGACCAGATCCAAAAGTAAGTATCTTCTTTTATTCTCCTTTTTTTGTATCAAAAATGAAAATCAAATTGGAAAGAAAGTCAAGAAAATCGAGAGTCACCTTCAAAAAAAGATCTGTTCTCTTTTGATTTCTGATATCTCGTATTTTCTCTTTTTTTTATTCCCCAAAAATCTCTTTTTTTTATTTTGTGTTTATATATATAATAAAAAAGGAAAAGTTGCAAAGGAAAAAAGAAAATAGAAAGAAAACCTCTTCGCTTTTCGATTTTTGTTTCTTTGTATTTTTTATTCTTTTCTATTTTCGCCTCGTCTCTGCTATTGTATTTTTGAAAATATTGTACTAATCCCAAAAAAAGCTCCCGAATACATTGTTTTTCAATGGCTTTATAGCCGATTAACAGTAATAAAAAATACAATCCGTTTTGCTCGTGGTCTTGCTGTTGTTTTGTCCTTTTTTGCAGGTCGTGGGGAACAACGGGAAGTGGAGGAGCGGTGGTGGAGATCGGCGCTGGTGGCAAACACATGGGCAGAGGCTTGCGGCGCTAAGAAATTTTAGGGTTTCAAAAGCCCTAAAATTTTCCTAAAAAGATCAATGTTTTTGGGCCTATCGGGCCTTTCAGATTTTGGGTTGTGGGCTGCCATTGGTTTTGGGTTTTAATGTTTGGTTTGTAAAATGGGCCGGGCAAAAATTGGTTATTACAAGTTATATGGCACTGTGTGTGCGGATAAACTAGTAATGGCACTATGTGTGCGATACGTTACTAAGGAATGACACTGTGTGTGCGGATAAACTAGTAATGGCACTATGTGTGCAATACATTACTAAGGAATGGCACTATGTGTGCGGATGAAATAGTAATGGCACTATGTGTGCGATACATTACTAAGGAATGGCACTGTGTGTGCGGATGAAATAGTAATGGCATTATGTGTACGATACATTACTAATGAATGGCACCGTTGTGCCCTTTTTCAAGCAACGACACTAAGTGTGTGATACGTTGCATGAATTGCACTAAGTGTGCGGAGTTACGGATTCATCTGAACATTGACCAATGAATGGAGATACCGAGAAATATTACTTATGAAAGTGATGCATGATATTTTTGGTAATATGGTACTAACGAGGTAAGTTCTCTTACTTTATGAAATTATAGGACGAGACGTATTTAATAATTAATGAACTTGTCCAAAATTGATATATGGTATGTAAATATGCGGTTTGAGTCCTATGGAATCAGATGAGGCTTGCATATCAATTGGTTACATAGGTATACGGTTATGAGCTCTTTTATGATTAAGTTGAATTAATTGAATTAGTATAATGATTCAGTTTATTTATGTTCCCATTGCTTATTACTTACTAAGCTAAGATAGCTTACCACTTGTGTTTAATTGACTACTTTATAGATTTTGAAGTTTACGTACGAGCTCGGGGATCATCGTCAAAGTCAATCACACTATCAACTATCTTTGGTACCCTTTTTATAAGTTGAACTTTTGGAACTATGGCATGTATAAGCTATATTACTCTTTTGAGTTTATTTTGAATATGACGTATATATTTGTATAAGCCATTTGAAAATGGCTTGTCCATCTTGTAAATCTTGGAAATTTATATTTTGGCTTGATGATTATGTTTAGTTTTGTTTTTGGTTGATTTAGTTTTAGTATATTTATAAGTATGTTAATGTATGGAGTTTAATTGAAATGGAGTAAGGATGTTATAAACTAGTTAACCATATTTTGCAATGAAACAGTTTTTGGTTAACAGCAATAATGTGATTTTGAAAACATCCCCCAAAATAGGAGAAATGGAATTAGTAAGTGAATAAGATATAGAATTAAAGCTTATTGTGTCTAGTTTTATATGAAATAAACAGAGTAGGCAAAGGGATTTTATATTATGAGATATTTAAATTCTAGTGAGACTGGTTCTGAATGACTTCGTGATTCGCTATTCTGTCTTGGAAAAATTGTTAAAAATTGGAAAAACTTAATCTTGGAGCATAGTTTATATGCTTAGAATCCTTAATGAGTCTATTTTTGATTGGAATAAACAAGAACATTATTGGAATTCTGTACAATGAGATAACTGAGTTTTTGTAAAGATAGGTCAGAACCATTAAATAGTGAAATAGGGGCAACTTTAATGAATAAACTGTACTAATTAGTCATATTAAAAATTCTAGAAAAATTATGGTAAAAAGATATATGAGTCTAGTTTCAAGAAAAATTTACCGATCTAAATTTTGAGTTTCGTAAATCGAGTTATGGTCAATTTAGTCAACATGATGCAGATGGACAGTTTCAATTTTTATGCCCCAAATTAGTAGTTAAGTCTAATAATGCCTTAGGCTCAACTCCGGCAACGGCCTCGGGCAAGGGGTGTTACATTTGATTGGTATCAGAGCTATGGTTTAGTCGGTTCTAGGATTACCATAGCGTATATAAGTCTAGCTATACATGCCATATTAAATCTGCGATAGTGTGATATTTCCCGACTCTAACGAAGATTGTTTTGATGAAATAGATAAGTTTTTCAACTGAACTAATTCTGATAGTACAGAGGTAAATATTCAAATAATTGAGTAGAGATGTGTTGATGATGAGTTGAGACTCATAAAGGTAAGAATCAAATTGTATGACATGTTGTTATTGATAAATGTGGTAATTATATGAGCATATGAGATATGATATTTGAGTTATGATTGCTATCTGAAATGACCTGATTTTGAAATGGTGATTTGAGTTGGCATATGAAAAATGTGTTAATAATAAAAAGTGATTAAAAGAAAAGGTATAAATGATTTGAGAATGTGAAATTAGTAATGAACTGACTACTCGTGATAGTATGTATTATGTGCAATTATGTGAGAGAGTTAAATTTGAGGCTCTACTACCCTCACCCCTTTGTCAGAAAAATGTTACAATTTTATTATAAGAGTTGGAATGAATAAGCTCACTAATGTGAAGTTTTAGAAAAATCCGTGTTTGAAAGATTAGTAATGTGGTCAGAAAAGAGAATGAATCAGCAAATGAAGACAGTACTAAAAGAGATATTGGGCAGTCCTGAAGACTATTCAGATTTTGCAAAGTCATTGTTAAAGAAGAAGTTAACTCCGATTGAATGAATTATTCAGGTATGTTATCTAAATAAAGTATTAACTGAAAGCTTTCTTGAATTGATTTCTGTTAGTGATGGGATAATATAAAAATTTTCTGATGACAGAATTAGACAGTGGATTGATGTTTGAATTGTATTGATGATTGAATGCAATGGTTATAGTCGGGCAGTTATTATGATTCCATTTGGACATTCTGTGTGTACATTTATCCTCAGAAGTATATGTGACTGCATAATTTCAAAAAGAAAGTTTTATCGTATAAGAACATTAGCTAAACATATTAATAGACAAAAGTATCGTTGATCTGTTTGGGTTGTATTCGACATTGTTATGTCTTCCTTTGATAATTTATTCCATGGTGTGGATTTGAAAGTCGACGGTAAAATCTGTATGACACTAATATTCTATTCCTATTGGTTATTTCTCTGTTGAAAATACGTGAAGATTATATTACTTCTGTTACTGTGGATTTCAGTATTTATGAGCGACATTGATCTTTCTGGATATTTTTGGGATATCATCGAAACTAATATTATTTTATATGAGTTGTAATTTTTAGATATTCTGTGTAACACTAAATGTTGAAATTTTGCTGCTACGGTATTTTTATGATTCCATGTGATTATCTGCAAGAGATTTCTAATTGACAGAGATGACTATGTCAATTGCAATTATAATTTTTGGCTTGAAATGTGAAAATACAGTGGTACCTTCCTTAGAGTTATAGAAGATGTGTTTCTACAATGGTTGCTATCTAAATCATATTTGATTCCTTTCTATGTTTAGATACTTCATTAACAGTTGGGATAATACTCATTATAGGATTGAGACATTGTTCCTAATAAAGTTCAATGATTTCTATTTGGTTAAGGTGATTTTAGTATAATTTGAAGTTTCGATGATTAATATATGAGACAGCTTTATTATAAACTCTTTTCTAGTTCTCGTGAAAGTTCGACAGTGATAAAAGTGAAAATGATAGAAAATCAAGATTAATTTGTATAATGATATGCCTGGGGTCATTCTTCTAATAAGAATAAAGATTTCTTTGAAAAGACCGATTCAGTAGTTAGTAGGATATGAATTATTTGATTGAAAAGTTAATTGGGATATATGTGTTTGAATTTATCTACGAACTAGAAATAAACTTTGAACGTACATGTGTGAATTGAAGGATAGATTGAAAGAAGAATTTGTATTCTTAAAGACTCTGATATACTAAAGACTGTTTTCTGAACGAGGTACGGACACTATGAGTTTACGGTTATGCCTTTCGGACTTACTAATGCACCTGTTATTTTCATGGATCTGATGAATCGAATTTTCAGACAGTATCTGGATCAGTTTGTTGTAGTGTTTATAGATGATATTTTGATTTACTCCCGTGATAAAATATAGCATGCTGAGCATCTAAGACTTGTGCTACAGACTTTACGAATAAATAATTGTATGCAAATTTTAGTAAATGTGAGTTCTGGTTATGTGAAGTCAGTTTTTTTTGGGCCATGTTGTATCAGCATCAGATATCAGGGTTGCTCTGAGTAAGATTTCTGCTATATTTGACTGGAAAACTCCAAGAAATGTCTTTGAAGTTCGAAATTTTTTGGAAACTTACTGGTTATTATAGATGATTCGTGAAATGTTTCTCTATGATTGCTACATCGATGACGAAACTGTTACGAAAGATGTTAAGTTTGAGTGGTCAGAAAAGCGCCAAAAAAGTTTTGATCTGTTGAAAGCTATTTTGACTAAATCTCTAGTGTTAGTTCAACCAGAATCGGGTAAAGAATTTATCATTTTTAGTGATGCATCCTTCAGTGGCCTGGGTTGTGTTTTGATGCAGGAAAGCAAAGTTATAGCTTATGTCTCGAGATAGCTGAAGCCACACAAAAAGAACTATCCGACACATGATTTGGAGCTAGCAGCTATTGTGATCGCATTAACGATTTGGCGTCACTATCTGTTCGGTGAGAAATATCATGTTTGTTCTTATCATAAAAGCCTGAAGTATTTAATGACTTAGAAATATCTTAATTTGAGCCAATGTCGATGATTAGAGTTGTTAAAAGAGTACGAGCTAGTGATTTACAATCATTCGAGAAAGGCTAATGTTGTTGTTGGTGCTTTGAGTAGAAAATCATTATTTACTTTGTGTGCAATGAATGCGTATATGGTGATATCTGATGATGGCTCGATAATAGCTGAATTAAAAGCAAGACTGTTATTTGTTCAACAAATTTGTGATACTCAGAAAGTTGATAATGAATTGTTAGCAAAGCGAGCTCATTGTGAAACGAATATTGAATCTGAATTCCGAGTTGATAAAAATAATTGTTTGAGGTTCAGAAACTGAGTATGTGTTCAGAGAAATTCAGAGTTAAATTAGATGATTTTGAACGAAGCTTACAATAGTCGGTTATCTGTTAATCCGGTAGTACTAATATGTATACTGATTTGAAACAGTTCTATGGGTGGTCTGGTATAAAACGAGACATATCTGACTTTGTTTCGAAATGCTTAGTCTCTTAGTAAGTAAAAGTTAAGCATCAAGTACCTTCTGGGTTATTTCAGCCGATTATGATACCCGGGTGGAAATGGGATAGGGTCACGGTAGATTTTGTAACTAGTTTACCGTTGTCACTGAGCAAGAAAGATGTAATCTGGGTTATTGTGGATAGAATGATTAAATCTGGTTTACTTTTGATTGAATTTGCTCATAATAGTAGCTTTCAATTTAGTATCAAAATGGCACCCTATGAGGCTTTGTACAGTCATAAATGTCGTACACCATTGTATTGGACTAAGCTCAGTGAAAGTAAGATATACGAGGTTGACTTGATCAAAGAAACAGAATAGAAAGTGATAGTGATCCGTGATAGCTTGAAAGCTGCATCAGATCGTCAAAAGTCATATGCATATTTGAACGTAAAGATATTTAATTTTAGATTTGAGACCAAGTGTTTCTGGAAGTTTCACCGTGGAAGAAAGTACTCAGATTCGGTCGTAAAGGCAAGTTGAGTCCGAGATTTTTTTGGGTCGTATAAGATCAAAGAGCGTTATCCAAACCTATTCACCGGTAAGATTTTCGAGGACGAAAATCCCTAAGGGGGAGAGTTGTAACAGCCCAATTACGACCCTAATCAGAAATAGTGGTTTCGGGACCACAAATCCTAGCCAATAAAATAATTATATATTATATTTGGTGTCTATGATTTATGAGTGTGCATGTGTAAAAATTTTCGTGAATTAATTTGATCGTTTGTGTGTTTAATTTAAAGAAAAGGACTAAATTACGTAAGTCATAAAAGTAGCCATTTATTAAATTAAGTGGCTAAATTGATTTGTCTTCTTTTGTATGAGTATTTAAGTTGCAAATTGACCTTTTTATGTGGATAGTGGACGGCATTGATCCTTTATAATACATTAATATAATTGTTTTATATGTTAAAATATATTAAGGATTAAATAAATATTATAAAGGCATATTATAATAAAACAAAAAGAAAAAGCATTTTGCATGTTCATCTTTTTGTTCTTGGGACCGAAACTAGAAAGAGATAAGAAGAGAAAAAGCTTCAAAGAGTTTCGGCACTTCTTAAGCTAGATTAAGGTATGATTCGGTTTTAGTTTTTGATAATTTTTACGTTTTTGAGATCGCTGCTTTGAGTTTTAGTTAGCTCATGTGTAAATTTTTGAAATGGTTGTGTTTTTCGTGTGATGCCATTGAAGGGAGTTTGATGTTTTTGTTGATTAATTATTCGAATGGTTATTATAATATACATGTTCAAATGAATTAATGGATTTGATTATTCAAATTGCCGAATGAGATATGGAAATTTTAAAGTGTGTTAGCCGAATATAGTTGATTATGTACATGTGTATATGTATATCTTTTGAGATGGAATGGATTTAATATATATATATACTAGCCGAATGAGTGGTTGATCTTAGTATGAAGTTTTGACATATTTGAGTTGGATGTATAGTTAAGGATCAAATAGTAATTAAGTGCGGACCTTGAAACAGGTGATTGCTGTGATTGAATAATTAATTATGTGTATATATGATTGAGACCGAATGTGATGGTTGGACACAGAAAGAAGGATTTGATTTGAATATGGGTACTTAGGTATGTTATATGTACAAAATGTGAATATATAAATATATGTGTATAATGTGATCAAGAAGAGGAGATCAATTTATTGACACTGTGGGTGTGAATTATTATACCAAGCACTGTGTGTGCGAGATCGATTATATGGCACTGTGTGTGCGGATAAACTAGTAATGGCACTATGTGTGTTGTAACATCCTTTAAGCGGGGTCTCTGCATTTCGAATGTGTTTGCATGTGTTGATGTGCCTACTGTGTTTGTTTGGTGTGTTTTGGGGCCTAGGCATGACCTCGGGTTAGTCCTGGGTCATGGCCAAAAATTGTGTTTTAGCACTTAAGAAGAGGGAGCTAGGGGAATAGGGGTTAAAAGAATGTATTTGAGGTTTTAGACACAAGCAACTAGCTAGTAAAGTGGCTAGGGTGACGCCACTCAAGCACAAGGGAGGTGACGCCACAGGGAGCAAGGAGGACCTTGGTTCGAGCTGCAGAAATCCCCCTTTGTGCCTTTATTTTTGACGCCACAAGTTAGAAGGAGGAGTGCTCAGGGAGGACTCTGTTGGATGGATATGGATTAAGTTGTCAGATTTAAAGTATGTGGAGAGGAGGAAATTTAGGAGGTTGACTCGTTCAAATGACTTTGAATGAATGGAAGGGAGAATTTTGTGGAGAAAAAGGAGGGGTTTGAGTTGGGAAAGGTGGATAGTCGAATTTGGGTTGCTTGGGGTGTGAATTTCGGCATTTTGGGTGTGGGTTTATGTGCTTTTCGGTTGAGTTTCTTTCTTTTTGTAGGGAGTCAAACCGTAGCCTAAATTGCATTTTGTTTATTTCTTTTTCGGCAACTTGGGCATTTGACCAAACCAAGTGTTGCCATTTCTTTGTAAAGAGCCGAAACTTACTTAGTCTCTCTCTCTTTTCATTTTCGGTTCTTCCATTGTTAGTCGAAACTCCCTTTATGCCGAATTCATCTTTGCTATACTTCTCATCTCCTTATTTTGTTCAAGCTGAAAGTTGACCACACATTTTCTTCTCCATCTCTTGCGATTTTCTCTTTCTCCCTTCTCAAATCCTTAGCTGAATTCCCCTCTTCTATTTCTTGTTTTCTTCTCCACCTTTACCATCTTCAAGAGCCGAAACGTGGTGAGTTCTCTTCTTCTTCTCTTCTTTCATGTACTTTGGCCGAATACTCTGCTAAGAAGTCTTTCTTTTCGTGCGATTTCTCCATCATCTTTGGTGTCGAAACTATTTTCTTCATTTGTTCTCAAGCCGAATCCCAAACATTGGTCGGGTAAGATTGGTTATTTTTCTCTCTATTTCTTGTGATGTTTGGCCGAATCTTCTTCATAGCCTCACCCTCCCTTTTGGTTGCCGAATCCTCTACCTTTGGTGCTAGGGTCGAACCTTTGTAAACGCCGGAAGGATTCCTTGCGTTAGAGTGCTTGGGTTTCGTTTGGTTCGGGGCTTGGATCTAGATCTTCGGGATTTGGTCGCCGACTTAGGTAAGTGCTTTAACGTTTTGGGATCTGTTTTATATTCTTTCAAAGCCGAAGGCTAATTGTTTCTATGTGTTAGTGGTTGGCCGATTGCAAGGGAGATCATCACGTAGTTTCGGGATTTGGGTTGGAAACCAGATCGGCTCTAGGGGAGTGTTATGATGTCATCTTGTGTGAACTTTTGGGGTTCATTGGTTGTGAGTTACGCTTAGAGCTTCGGGGTTTCGTCGACTTAGTGACCGAAGGCATTATTGACCCTGTTGTCAGCCGAACGTTAGGGGGGGTTGGATCTGAGACCCCAGCCCCTAAGTTCAAGAAGAGGGCAGTGTTGGCTATTCGCGATTGGCCACCGGGGTGTGGGCCGGCATCGGAGCAAAGCAGTAGACAGATAGCGGCAGTGTCAATTAACGACAGTACCGACGTAGAGAGCATAGTCTTGCGCGTCATCAGGTGTGTAAACTCTTACACACTTTGTTAGTTTAACGATGCTTATTGTGTTACTGTATAACCTTTGTGTTAGCAACATTGCCTTGTGGGCATAAGCTTGGATTCCTGGTAAGTTCCCTTATTACGTGATTTACGATGTATGTTTGTATATACCATCATGTGCTGTTAAATGCTATATTACACATAAACGCATGATATATGAGATTACGACACTTATGACATGAGCATAATGATGATGGGTGATGAGAGGAGGGGGAGGATATATTTGGACTGTCACTAGTGGTTTTGACCACAAGATGGGTTGGCCCCATCAGTTGATTTGTGACTACGGTCACCAGTGGTTTTGACCACACTATTAATATGATTTGTGACTAAGTCCAAGTGGTTTTGACCACCAGTGGTTTTGACCACACGATTGATATTTGTGACTACGGTCACCAGTGGTTTTGACCACATATGGATATTGTGACTCGTCCCAGTGGTTTGGTACCACAGTGGGTTGGCCCGACATGATATATTATGGGATTGTCATCAGTGGTTTTGACCACACGATGGGTTGGCCCCATCACTTGATATTTGTGACTACGGTCACCAGTGGTTTTGACCACACGGGGTAGTTAAAGGAGATTGGATGGTTAGGTTATGGGGTGCATGATTTGCATGTTTTACTGATGATCTGTGTAAGTGCTTTAACTATCGGGTTGGGGATTTATACACTGAGTCCCGGTGACTCACCCCTTCCCTTACATTTTGCAGATGAGGCATAGATCGCGGATATGGAGCCGGGAAAGACTCGAGGTGGCCATGCAAATTTGTTTTCGGGTTTTTGACTTTAACTTATTATTTCGGTTTATTTGATTTTTCCTTAAATTGGGTTTTGGTTTTGTAATAAGGCCGCTAAGTTATTTTGGGTTTTTATTATTACTTGCTTTTGTTCTGCGTAGAAATTGCATGATGGATTTATGAATATGATAAAAATTAACCGGTAAAAAGCAAGGTTTTCTAAACTATGTCTCTTCAGGTTTCCAAACGCTACCATCGAGTAACAAAGTTCGTAACATAATAAAGAGGTAACTTGAATGCTTTTACAAACTTTAAATTTTTCAATCAGCTTCAAAGGCAAATGGTTAAACTCTTCGCACAACCGTTTTTAATAAGAATCAAATGTTTTTCCTAGAATTGGTATTAACAAATGGGTTTCCAAACGTGTGTTTTCCAAATTTCCAAACACCTATAAGAAAATCTTAAGCAACGCCTAATACTGAGTTTTCTAAACCTGTATGCGATGAAAGAGTTTTCACGAAGTCTAACTGGCAACTTGTGTTTTCAAAACGTTTGACTCCGTAACATGACAGATTCGGTCGTGGTGTGTTGACCGGGTTTGGGGTGTTACAATTGTGGTATCAGAGCCAGGTTCAACTACTCGGCTGTTGCCCAAGGCCCAAAAATGTTTTAAAAAAGATTATGAAAGGCTTTTATGGGAAAAGTATAGTGATGAAAGCATGGCACCGAGTCTCCGACACCAATCCTCCCAGGTAAGTACCCCAAACTATTGCTTTTGATGATATTATAATATGATTGTGATGATTATGGCATGACTGAATAGTAGTAGGAACTGCTCTAGAGACTCAAACTATAGGATGATGTGTACTCGCGGAAACAGCCCTTACTAAAACTTTTCATAAGATTGCGCTCTAATAGACAGTGGAATAAAAGTATAATGCATAAAACTGTTAATCAGCTTGAATATATCGGTAGATATGAGTGCGCGTGGACGTGGGCGTAACACTCATGGACGAGGTAGGGGTAGGATGACGTCTCAGAACTGGCAAGGTTCGGACATGGATCAGAAAATGAGGTACCACCGCCGCCAGCTGTGGGCACAGAATATCAGGATCAGACGGGTGGTAATGACGAAGTGTTGCAGGCTGTACTGCGGGTACTAGAAAGGGTTGCGAGTGCAGGAGTAGGAACTGGAGCTCGAAAATCTGTGACCGAGCGACTCAAGGCTAATGGTGCAGAGGTATTTAGAGGTGTATCTGGTGTGGCACTAATACAGCGGAATATTGGTTGGAGGCGACGGAACTCATTATGGATGACCTAGATTTTTCAGCTGAGGAAAAGCTGAAGGGCATAGTATCTTTTCTACGAGATGAGTCATATCAGTGGTGGTTCATAACTAGGGATGGAGCAATGGCAGACGATCTCACTTGGGAATTCTTTAGAACAGCCTACCAGAGAAAATACATAGGGGCTAGTTATATTGATGTGCAGCGTAGAGCTTTCTTGAACTTGGTCCAGGGTAATAAGACTGTAGTAGAGTATGAGGCAGAATTCCTTCGGTTGAGTCAGTATGCACGGGGTATTGTGGGCACAGAGCATGAGCGCTGTGTCAGATTCGAGGATGGGCTGAGAGACGAGCTGCGGATGATAATTGCCCCACAGCAGGAAAAAGAGTTTGCCGTTCTAGTGGAGAAAGCTAAGGTTGCTGAAGGGGTAAGATAGTTTGTAAGGAGAAATCAGGATAGGGGTTGGAATAAAGGAGATCTGGATCATCTGGGTTTTCTGGGGATCAGCAGAAAAGGGCTAGATATAGTGGGCCTAATCAAGCTGCCAGGCCTGCTGCTGCTAATACTCAGTGGTTGCCACGGTGTGGAAAGTCTCACACGGGAGAATGTTGGACCGGTAACAAGGGATGCTTTGAGTGCGATTCGATGGGGCATCGCGTTAGGGATTGTCCACAAAGATTAGCTAGGCTGCAGTCTGAGGATCAGAATCGTGCACAGCTTAGGAGGTATAATCAGCCGCCACAGAGGGGCCGAGGTTCAGGAAGGGGAGGTAATGGCTCTGGCAGAGACCGGGGAGCACCGGGCAGAGGTGCAGGTGGTACAGAGGCGAGACAGCCTGGGTTGGTCTACGCAGCGAGGCGTCGAGAGGAGGGCGACGCACCGGACATCATAACCAGCACGTTCTTAATTTTCAGAGTACTTTATAATGCTTTAATTGATGTTGGTCCGACACACTCGTATGTTGCTAGTAGTATAGTGGAAACCATGAACTTAGACTCTGAGATTACTTTTAGGAATATGACAGTGATAAGCCCTAGGTCACTCTGAAGAAGTAAGCAAACAGTATAAGGATGTACCCCTAGAACTTCAAGGGGTCGTGCTTTTGGTTGATTTGATGGAGCTGCCATTGGGAAGTTCGATCTGATTTTTGGGATGGATTGGCTAGTTAAGTATCAAGCTAGTTTGGATTGCGCAGCTAAGCGCAGGGTGTTGAAGACCATGGAGGGTGATGAGGTGGTAATGATAGGCTATAGGAGGGATTACTTATTTAGTGTTGTCTCTGCACTGAAGGCTGAGAAAATGGTTAGGA
This sequence comes from Gossypium australe, assembly GCA_005393395.2. Classification (NCBI taxonomy): domain Eukaryota; kingdom Viridiplantae; phylum Streptophyta; class Magnoliopsida; order Malvales; family Malvaceae; genus Gossypium; species Gossypium australe. The sequence goes on along the minus strand of CM016619.1, from coordinate 7,028,029 downwards.
AGGGTTGCGAAGCACTTTTGGTGCATGTTTTGTGTCTTGGAAGCTAAGGATGCAGCTGTGAGGAATGTCCGAACCGTGGAGGAAAAGTCGATAGTTTATGCGGATCATTAGAGTCTGAAGCACCTTTTGACTCAGAAGGATTTAAATTTGAGATAGCGAAGGTGGATCTAATTGTTGAAAGATTACGACTGCTCGATTGAGTACCATCCTGGTAAGGCTAACGTAGTAGCTGATGCGTTGAGCCGTAAGGTGGTAGCGGACTTGCGAGCGATGTTGTTCACCTTAGTCCTTACGATGATCGGGGTCTTTTGGCGGAATTGCAAGTGAAGCCGTCTTGGATTGATCAGGTCAAGGAGAAGCAGCTGACAGATGAGGTTTTGAGTGCTCGGAGGTTTCAAGTGCAGAATGGTGAATGCGAAGGTTATGGCTTGGGCAGTGATGGAGTACTGTGTTTTCAAGGGAAGTAGGTATGCCTAAGGACGTTGAGTTGAGACAGCGGATTCTTCAGGAAGCTCATAGCAACTCATACGCTATGCATCCTGGAGGCAGCGAGATGTATCGCGATTTGAAAAGAGCAGTTCTGGTGGCTGAGTCTTAAGCGGGAAGTAAAAGAGTTCGTGGGCAAGTGTTTGACATGCCAGCAAGTTAAAGCTGTGCATCAGTTGCCATCAGTACTGTTGCAGCTGGTAAAGATCCCACAGTGGAAGTGGGAAAGGATTACGATGGATTTCGTCAGTGGGCTTCCTCTTACGCCTAGTAGGAGGGACTCGATATGGGTAATAGTGGATCGTCTGGCTAGATCGGCTCATTTCACTCCAGTAAGGGTTGATTATTCGTTTCAGAAGTTAGCCAAGTTGTATGTGGCAGAGATAGTGCGATTACATGTAGTGCTTGTGTCAATTATTTCGGATAGAGATCCCAGGTTCACGTTGAGGGTCTGGAAAGCTTTGCATCAGGCTTTGGGTACAAGGTTGGTTTTTAGCACGGCTTTTCATCCACAGTCTGATGGACAGTCTAAAAGGGTAATTCAGATTCTGGAAGATATGTTAAGGGGCTGTGTTCTGGATTTCAGTGGTGGTTGGGAGGAGTACCTACCTTTGGCAGAGTTCGCTTATAACAATAGTTATCAAGCAAGGATTCAGATGGCATCGTATGAGGCACTATATGGGTGGAAGTGTCGTACTCCGACGTGTGGGACAGAACTGGGTGAACGACAGATGTTGGGTCTGGAGTTGGTAGTAGAAACAGAGGATAAGGTTAAGGTAATTCGGGCTCGTCTTAAGGAAGCGTCGGACAGGCAGGAATCTTAAGCCGACCTTAAGCGGAGGGACATAGATTATGCAGTGGGTGACAAGGTTTTTCTGGAAGTGTCGCCATGGGAGAAAGTGTTGAGGTTGGGACGGAAAAGGAAGCTAAGCCCTAGGTTCATCGGGCCATATACAATGTTGAAGCGAGTGGGACTGGTAGCTTATCAGCTCGAATTACCAGCAGAGTTATGTCAGATTCATGACGTCTTTCATGTTTCCATGCTTAGGCGCTATCGATCCGATCCGTCACATGTGGTACCAGTTGAGGGGATAGAGGTGAGCCCTGGCTTGTCTTTCAAGGAGGAACCGGTGTGGATCTTGGATAGGGATGTTAAGGTTCTGCGACGGAAGTCAGTTCCCTTGGTGAAGGTATTATGGCGGAACCATGGTACGGAGGAGGCCACGTGGGAACCAGAGGATGTGATACGGCAGAAAAATCTTCAACTCTTCTGACCGGGTAATTTCGAGGCCGAAATTATTTTTAAGGGGGGTAGAACTGTAACATCCTTTAAGCGGGGTCTCTGCATTTTGTATGTGTTTGCATGTGTTGATGTGCCTACTGTGTTTGTTTGGTGTGTTTTGGGGCCTAGGCATGACCTCGGGTTAGTCCTGGGTCATGGCCAAAAATTGTGCTTTAGCACTTAAGAAGAGGGAGCTAGGGGAATAGGGGTTAAAAGAATGTATTTGAGGTTTTAGACACAAGCAACCAGCTAGTAAAGTGGCAAGGGTGACGCCACTCAAGCACAAGGGAGGTGACGCCACAGGGAGCACGGAGGACCTTGGTTCGAGCTGCAGAAATCCCCCTTTGTGCCTTTATTTTTGACGCCACAAGTTAGAAGGAGGAGTGCTCAGGGAGGACTCTGTTGGATGGATATGGATTAAGTTGTCAAATTTAAAGTATGTGGAGAGGAGGAAATTTAGGAGGTTGACTCGTCAAATGACTTGGAATGAATGGAAGGGAGAATTTTGTGGAGAAAAAGGAGGGGTTTGAGTTGGGAAAGGTGGATAGCCGAATTTGGGTTGCTTGGGGTGTGAATTTCGGCATTTTGGGTGTGGGTTTATGTGCTTTTTGGTTGAGTTTCTTTCTTTTTGTGGGGAGTCAAGCCGTAGCCTAAATTGCATTTTGTTTCTTTCTTTTTCGGCAACTTGGGCATTTGACCAAACCAAGTGTTGCCATTTCTTTGTAAAGAGCCGAAACTTACTTAGTCTCTCTCTCTTTTCATTTTCGGTTCTTCCATTATTAGTCGAAACTTCCTTTATGCCGAATTCATCTTTGCTATACTTCTCATCTCCTTATTTTGTTCAAGTCGAAAGTTGACCACACATTTTCTTCTCCATCTCTTGCGATTTTCTCTTTCTCCCCTCTCAAATCCTTAGCCGAATTCCCCTATTCTATTTCTTGTTTTCTTCTCCACCTTTACCATCTTCAAGAGCCGAAACTTGGTAAGTTCTCTTCTTCTTCTCTTCTTTCATGTACTTTGGCCGAATACTCTGCTAAGAAGTCTTTCTTTTCGTGCGATTTCTCCATCATCTTAGGTGTCGAAACTCTTTTCTTCATTTGTTCTCAAGCCGAATCCCAAACATTGGTCGGGTAAGATTGGTTATTTTTCTCTCTATTTCTTGTGATGTTTGGCTGAATCTTCTTCATAGCCTCACCCTCCCTTTTGGTTGCCGAATCCTCTACCTTTGGTGCTAGGGCCGAACCTTTGTAAAAGCCGGAAGGATTCCTTGCGTTAGGGTGCTTGGGTTTCGTTTGGTTCGGGGCTTGGATCTAGATCTTCTAGATCTTCGGGATTTGGTCGCTGACTTAGGTAAGTGCTTTAACGTTTTGGGATCTGTTTTATATTCTTTCAAAGCCGAAGGCTAATTGTTTCTATGTGTTAGTGGTTGGCCGATTGCAAGGGAGATATCACGTAGTTTCGGGATTTGGGTTGGAAACCAGATCGGCTCTAGGGGAGTGTTGTGACGTCATCTTGTGTGAACTTTTGGGGTTCATTGGTTGTGAGTTACGCTTAGAGCTTCGGGGGTTTCGTCGACTTAGTGACCGAAGGCGTTATGGACCCTGTTGTCAGCCGAACGTTAGGGGGGGTTGGATCTGAGACCCCAGCCCCTAAGTTCAAGAAGAAGGCAGTGTCGGTTGTTCGCGATTGGCCACCGAGGTGTGGGCCGTCATCGGAGCAGAGCAGTAGACAGATAGCGGTAGTGTCGATTAACGACAGTACCGACATAGAGAGCATAGTCTTGTGCGTAATCAGGTGTGTAAACTCTTACACACTTTGTTAGTTTAACGATGCTTATTGTGTTACTGTATAACCTTTGTGTTAGCAACATTGCCTTGTGGGCATAAGCTTGGATTCCGGGTAAGTTCCCTTATTACGTGATTTACGATGTATATTTGTATATACCATCATGTGCTGTTAAATGCTATGTTACACATAAACGCATGATATATGAGATTACGACACTTATGACATGAGCATAATGATGATGGGTGATGAGAGGAGGGGGATGATATATTTGGACTGTCACCAGTGGTTTTGACCACAAGATGGGTTGGCCCCATCAGTTGATTTGTGACTACGGTCACCAGTGGTTTTGACCACACTATTAATATGATTTGTGACTAAGTTCCAGTGGTTTTGACCACCAGTGGTTTTGACCACACGATTGATATTTGTGACTACGGTCACCAGTGGTTTTGACCACATATGGATATTGTGACTCGTCCCAGTGGTTTGGTACCACAGTGGGTTGGCCCCACATGATATATTACGGGATTGTCATCAGTGGTTTTGACCACACAATGGGTTGGCCCCATCACTTGATATTTGTGACTACGGTCACCAGTGGTTTTGACCACCAGTGGTTTTGACCACACGGGGTAGTTAAAGGAGATTGGATGGTTAGGTTATGGGGTGCATGATTTGCATGTTTTACTGATGATCTGTGTAAGTGCTTTAACTATCGGGTTGGGGATTTATACACTGATTCCCGGTGACTCACCCCTTCCCTTACATTTTGCAGATGAGGCATAGATCGCGGATATGGAGCCGGGAAGGACTCGAGGTGGCCATGCAAATTTGTTTTCGGGTTTTTGACTTTAACTTATTATTTCGGTTTATTTGTTTTTTCCTTAAATTGGTTTTTGGTTTTGTAATAAGGCCGCTAAGTCATTTTGGGTTATTATTATTACTTGCTTTTATTCTGCGTATAAATTGCATGATGGATTTATGAATATGATAAAAATTAACTGGTAAAAAGCAAGGTTCTCTAAACTATGTCTCTTCGGGTTTCCAAACGCTACCATCGGGTAACAAAGTTCATAACATAATAAAGAGGTAACTTGAATGCTTTTACAAACTTTAAATTTTTCAATCAGCTTCAAAGGCAAATGGTTAAACTCTTCGCACAACCGTTTTTAATAAGAATCAAATGTTTTTCCTAGAATTGGTATTAACAAATGGGTTTCCAAACGTGTGTTTTCCAAATTTCCAAACACCTATAAGAAAATCTTAAGCAACACCTAATACTGAGTTTTCTAAACCTGTATGCGATGAAAGAGTTTTCACGAAGTCTAACCGGCAGCTTGTGTTTTCAAAATGTTTGACTCCGTAACATGACAGATTCGGTCATGGTGTGTTGACCGGGTTTGGGGTGTTACATGTGTGATACATTACTAAGGAATGGCACTGTGTGTGCGGATAAACTAGTAATGGCACTATGTGTGCGATACATTACTAAGGAATGACACTGTGTGTGCGGATGAAATAGTAATGGCACTATGTGTGCGATACATTACTAATGAACGGCACTGTTGTGCCCTTTTTCAAGCAACGGCACTAAGTGTGCGATACGTTGCATGAATTGCATTAAGTGTGCGGAGTTATGGATCCATCCGAACATTGACCAATGAATGGAGATACCGAGAAATATTACTTATGAAAGTAATGCATGATATTTTTGGTAATATGGTACTAACGAGGTAAGTTCTCTTACTTTATGAAATTATAGGACGAGACGTATTTAATAATTAATGAACTTGTCCAAAATGGATATATGGTATGTAAATATGCGGTTTGAGGCATATGGAATCAGGTGAGGCTTGCATATCAATTGGTTACATAGGTATACGGTTATGAGCTCTTTTATGATTAAGTTGAATTAATTGAATTAGTATAATGATTCAGTTTATTTATGTTCCCATTGCTTATTACTTACTAAGCTAAGATAGCTTACCATTTGTGTTTCATTGACTACTTTATAGATTTTGAAGTTTACGTACGAGCTCGGGGATCATCGTCAAAGTCAATCACACTATCAACTATCTTTGCTACCCTTTTTATAAGTTGAACTTTTGGAACTATGGCATGTATAGGCTATATTACTCTTTTGAGTTTATTTTGAATATGATGTATATATTTGTATAAGTCATGCGAAAATGGCTTGTCCATCTTGTAAATCTTGGAAATTTATATTTTGGCTTGATGATTATGTTTAGTTGTGGTTTTGGTTGATTTATTTTTTGTATATTTATAAGTATGGTTAATGTATGGAGTTTAAATGAAATGGAGTAAGGATGTTATAAACTAGTTAACCATATTTTGCAATGAAACAGTTTTTAGTTAACAGCAGTAATGTGATTTTAAAAAATCACCAAAAATAGGAGAAATGGAATTAGTAAGTGAATAAGATATATAATTAAATATTATTGTGTCTAGTTTTATATGAAATAAACAGAGTAGGCAAAGGAATTTTATATTATGAGATATTTAAATTTTAGTGAGACTGGTACTGAATGACTTTGTGATTCGCTGTTCTGTCTTGGAAAAATTGTTAAAAATTGGAAAAAAATAATCTTGGAGCATAGTTTATATTCATAGAATCCTTAATGAGTCTATGTTTTATTGGAATAAACAAAAACATTATTGGAATTCTGTACAATGAGATAACTGAGTTTTTGTAAAGATAGGTCAGAACCATCAAATAGTGAAATAGGGGAAACTTTAATGAATAAAATGTACTAATTGGCCATATGAAAAATTCTGGAAAAATTATGGTAAGAAGATATATGAGTCTAGTTTCAAGGAAAAGTTATGGATCTAAATTTTGAGTTTCGTAACTCGAGTTATGGTCAATTTAGTCAACTTGATGCAGATGGACAATTTCAATTTTATGTCCCGAATTAGTAGTTAAGTCTAGTAATGCCTCAGGCTCGACTCCGGCAACGGCCTCGGGCAAGGGGTGTTACAGGAAATGTTTTAGGGAACTCTATTTTGGTGTGTAGTAGAGTTGGGTAGGACATTTTCTAAAAAAATTCACATTATGATTTTTTGAAATACCGTATTGGCATAGTCATACATATTCAATTATGTTTGATTGATTGTTATGAAATTTTCTGTGATTTTCCTATTTATTTATTGTATTGTATGTGACCTTAGCTTGAGTTTTAGTTATCCCCTTGTTTTTTTCTGACATTTCAGGTAATCGATACGTTAGAGTTGGATAGTGTGCCGGTGATCGGATGGTTTTATCAGTGATTTTTTAAGAAATGGTGATTTTCGTAATTATTTATTTTGGACTTCTGGGGCTATAATTTGTTTTTGGGCTTTGTTTTGGTTTCCATTTAATTTGACGATATTGATATTTGCAAATGTGATACTGGTAAATCTTTCTAGGTTAGCAATTTAAAAATTCAATTTTCAAAATTAAATCTCAAAAATTTTTCTGCTAAAAACTAAGTAACTACTAAAGAGTTTTTCTATAAATAAACAAATGGTTTTAATGAGTGTTTGCCTTAAACTAGAAATGATTTGTCAAAATAAGTTTTAAGTGAGTGTTTTCCAGACTTAAGTTTTTCTAAACGTTTGTGAAAGTTTTGCCATAGTGTATATTTCTGAAACGCGTTTAGTTTGAACGAAGGAAAGGCTTTTAAACAAGTTGAATGTAATTTCTCAACATTCGGTCAGAATTTTTACATCGAGTTTGAGGTGTTACAGTTGGATTGTTAAGTTAATAATTATATAAAAATATATTAAAGCATATAAAATTACTTTGGTTTCACACTTGTGTAAGCAAATCTCCCCCCTTTTAATATATAAAATTAATTATATCTTTTAAATTAATGTATTTAATATTATTTATAAATATATTTTTTTATACACCTAACTAATGTAAATAAAATATTAAATACGATTTGAAGTAATGCCTCGAACGTTGAATGGGATCAATGTAAACATTTTCAATCACTCTGTGAATGCCTCGAACTTTTGGTACCCTGCACTCCAAACTTCCTCACTTGAGGAATCCATTATGGACACCTTGTTCATTGGTTCAGAGTGATCGATGTTCGTCCGCATATATCCTTCATCTCATACTAGGAAGAATCTCTTTCAAGATGAAGATCTTGGATTGAAACGTGTCATATTTACCACAAGCCGTTTAAGGTGGTATAGTCAAGCCTGTTTAACCATGAAATCATTCTCCTAATGCATGTTATTTGGAAGGTTATTGATGAAGATTGTTGAACACCTTGAGTTTCTCCACTCCATTTTTCTAATGGCCGACCCCCTTGGTTATAACAATCCTGAACCTCCGTTAATCTAACTTATTATAAAATTAAAAAAACTCTAAATAAAACAATAAAAGGTTTTATTTATTTATTTATACCACATTATAGCATGATGAACATTACAAACAGGCATGAATAAATAGACATATACTAGTGACATAAGGTTGAAGACCCTGCTTACCAACACACTACAATTTCACACATAACAAACGCACACTATATAAGGAGATGCATAGGAAAACAGGGGTACGTAGGTAGATATAAGTCAACAGGCTGTCAAATTTATTCTAGTAGTAGTGCAAAACATAGCACATCATTATTGATGACACTGCAGCCTGAGCACTAGCATTTTGATCAGAAATTTAAGCTAAGTCACCCAAGAAAGTTGCGTTTGTATTCTTATCACTGCAATAAAGGCAAGGGTTCTGATCGAATCCTTTGTCCTTCAAAATCTTGGCAGCCTCAACCATAAGTTGTCTGTTGCTTATTCCAGCACCCATGCGCTGATTGAGTACGTTAACCACTGTATCAGTGAACGCCCCAAAGGCTCTATTCCCCAAAACCAGGTCATATGATGTCTCATTGGCTTCACACCCACTTAATAAAATTCCACCATCCTCCTTTAGTGGATCCAACACCATTAACCCATCTACGTAGTGAGGATGGAATTTGCGGGTTTATTTTTGACTAGTTTTGCGGGTTAGGCTTTCAACATTTACAGTACAATTTTAGTATTTCGGTCATAATTTAAGCTACCGATTTTGGTTTTGGGCTCATAATATATAGATATGAAGAAAATTGACATAACTAACTAAAGTTCTTTCGTGGATGAAGCCCAAAAACATCAGAAAGACATCCAAAAATGTCCTAGAAGTTTGACGGAAAAATTGCCATAATATCTTGAAAATTCTGCTTTATATAATTAATGGCACTTTTGTTTTTTCTCTATTATATTATTTTTGTCCTATAAATAGAAATTATTAGGTTAAGATGAAGGGAAACCGAGACCTACCCGTTCTTAGTTTTATTTTATTTTCTTTATTTTGTGGCTTTTTAAACTCTCCATCTTGTTGAAGGTTTTATCAAAATTTGATTTAATAAATTTGTGAGACTTAATTTTTGCTTTAATTTTTCTTTGTTCTTTGGTATTCATGCATCTAAAACAACTTCTAAGGTTTATTGAATGTTTAGTCGGTATTTGATAGCTTAAAATGATTGTTTTGTCAATTAGAATGGTTAAATCCATAATTTTCCTTTTAGTCCCTCCTTGTTATTCGCACGTTCAATGGGGTCCTTTTTCTTTTATTTATTTTCAAATTTGCCCTGAACTTCTAATTTATATTCAATTTAGCCCATTTCTTAATTATTTTGCTATTTTATTATTAAAATTTATTTATTTATTATTGCAATTATTATTATTATTATTATTACTACTACTACTACTATTAATGCTATTATTATTATTATTATTATTATTATTATTATTATTATTATTATTTGACATTATTGTTATTATTGTTATTACTATTACTATTAATTTTTATTTTATTTTATTTTATTTATTTATTTCTTTTATATTTGTTACTATTTTCACTATTATTATTCTTATTATCACTATTATTTATTTAAATATTTTACTATTATTAATTCTTATTACTATCATTATTATTAATATTATTATTTTTGTTACTATTATTATTTTCTTAACTATTATTTTTGCTATTATTTTTGTTATAATTATATTTTCTCTTTGTATTTATTACTTATTATTATTTTATTCTTATTCTTATTTTTATTTTTATTTACTATTTTTATTTTTATTTTTTTCGTTTTTAACCCGTTTATTTTATTTTATTTTATTTTCTTCTTTATTATTGTTATTCACATTAACGCATTTATTATTCTTTCAGCATGCACATTTTTCCCATCATTTTTTCATTTTATTACCAATTTGCGTTGTTTTAATCCTTACCCGTCACGTAAAATTTAGTTTATAAAATCAGCAATTCTTCGTATTTCGAGATTTGAAAGGTCGCACCCTAACTTACGGGGTTCGATTTTCTCGATAAATCCAAATAACGAATGTTTCCAAAACATTTTTGACAACCTCGGGAATTATGAAAGATTATATTCTAACTTACGGGATATGATCTCTTCCTAAAAACCGAGATAATCAAATACCCTAATAAATAAATAAGTTTTTTTTGGCGTTTATTCTCGTATCGGGAATTTAAGACATTGTGTCCTAACTTACGGGACGTGATTCTTTTTTTCGATTAACGTAAAACATGCCCTATTTTCAAATTTTTTTTATAATAAAGATCGTATATTTAAAAGTTCCTCAAATTTTCAATCCTCGACACTAAGACACTAATTAATCAACTAGGTACCAATTTTTGGGCGTTACGAGGGTGCTAATCCTTCCTCGTGCGTAATCGACTCCCGAACCCGTCTTTCTGAATTTCGTAGATCAACAAGTGTTGTTTTAAATAAATTGAACCGTTTACTAAAAACAGCTATTTTACGAGGTGGCTCGATCACACCTCACAAAAAAGGATTGGTGGCGACTCCCGTTTTTTGTTTTCATTCTCAAAATTAAAGTCGACTCGTTTTTCAAAAAAATGGTTTCGACAACTTGGCGACTCCACTAGGGACTTCAAATAAGAGAGTCAAGCCACGAGTTGATTACTTTTTTTCTTTTTGTCGAAAATTGCAAACTTGTTTTAAATATACGTTCCTTTCGTTACATGTCATTCTTTTTTATTACGACTTTTATCATTTTGGTTCGCTTTTCTGGTTTGATTTTTTTACATGTCTCTGCACATTGCATTACATGACCGCTCGATTATACCCTTTTAAGTGGGAGTGAGAAACTATTCCTTTGTGAGGTCTTCACCTCCGTGCAGGATAATGGATCTCTTTCGGGTTATATCCGTACCTATGTCTTCGTGAGATTTTCATCTCCGTGCAGCCATAGGGAAATGTATTCCCCTGAACTGAACTCGATCCATATGAGCCTATAATGGGTGAGGATCGAGGAATCTCCTGGTTCAGGTACCTTTACTCTAGAACCGAACCCTATTAGCGAGCCTTAAAAGCCACCTTAGGTAGAGCCGCGCCAAACCCTAGTGGTTACCCGACTAGGTATTTTATTCCTTGCTTACTGTGTATGAAATACTGACTTGCTTTGTTTTTATTTTGATTGCATGGCATATTCATCACAAAAAATGTGTTGATTCACATTCGGTTGCTAAATAGATAACTTGTCATGGAAAATGGGTTTCTTGATAAAGTGGAGGATAATGCGGTCGTCCGGATATGGGCCGTGTAACATCCCCAAACCCGGCCCATTCACTACGACCAAGTCTGGTTATGTTAGTGAAAATATCTTTCTTTACTTAGAATTTAAAACGTGAAAAAAAATTTAACTTTTGAAAATTTTGCCCTTTCTAAAAGTTTAGATAAAACGTTGTTATTAAAAATAATCCGTATTAAAACTTTGGTGTAAAGATTACAAATACTTTGAATAAAAGATTGCCACAATTAAAAACATTTTCACATAGTAAATTATTTTAAGTAAAACATAATCTAAAATAATATCAAAAATATCAATAACAATAGTAACAACAATAAGGCCCTTATTACAAAACAATTAACCCAAGTACTTCAAATTAAAATGCTTGAAATAAAAAAATATTTAACACGTCTCCTTTCTGCATGGGCCACCATGTGTCTTCTCCGATCCCGGTCCAATCTACGCATCACCTGAAATGGTTAATGAAAAGAGTGAGTCCACTGACTTAGTGCATAATCAAAACACAGATTTCCACACATATGGGCTTGGCCCATAACCATACTTTTCTTATAGCAAGTCATGCAGATATGCATCTCAGCCCAACCCACAAACCAACCGTACACCAACCTTGGCAGACTCCCTGCCTAAGGCCGTGGATAAACCACCACTGATCACATCGTGATCCAAAATCCTTACCTTGGCAACTCACTGCTCAAGGCCGTGGCTGAGCCACCGATCAACCAATCGTGATCCCGATATCAAAATCCGTCTACGGTGATGCACATAGCCATCAACCGCCGAGATGGGCACCGAGCCACACCTCCCTTGAGGTAGCACAAAGCTAGCCTTCAAGCGCTAATGTAGCCTGAGCTATCATTAGACCACGTACATCCTGTGTACACTTCTTCCTTCTTCAATCCAATCCCATGCCCATGTGTCAATAAATCATGCAAGAATATCATATAGAGTGAGTATTTATCACTTATCACTACCACATTGTACATATATAAATGTATATCAAGATTAACTTACCATCACCAGTTACTCATCACTTATGCCATTATAAACGGCTATTACACATAATACATATATAAACATGTTAGCAAACCAAACCACAGAAATAGTGCGATGATTACGCACCTGCTTGATACAGTCAACAAACCTCGAAGTCACACGCTGCCCCTAAAAGCTTGTCGAAACCCCTAAAGGAAACCATATTAGATTCGGCTTCTAAACCAATAAACATCAAGAAGTGGCCTTTGGCCGAACACCTACCACTTCTTACCCTGAGGAGTAGCCGAATTCAAGCAGCCCCCCTACGTGCTCCCTCACACCGGCTTAACAATAGATCCCCTTCGACTAATCAGGAAAACCAAAAGGTTCGACAAGGCTCTCTAAATGGTGTTGGGGTATTCGGCAATGGCAAGTTTTGGAGGCGGTTTCGGTTAAAACGAAGGTTAAAAGAATAGGAGAAGGAAGAGTGGGAGGTTCGGCCACCTAGCAAACTTGAGATGAAAAAGAAATGTTTTGGAAGAAAAGGTTTCGGCTACCAAGGTGGTGGAGAGCAAAAATACTAGCAATTCGGCAAAGAGAGCAAATGGTGAAAGGAACCAAAAGGTGAGCACTTCCCCCTATTTATAGCATTCGGCACCTTTCCACATGAAGAATCCATCATTCGGCCATCAACTACTAATTCAAATTAATTTGAATTAGTTCAATTCAAAAACAATCTGAGTTGTTCCACTATTATCCCACTTATCCAAATCAAAATAAATAATAATAATCCTACAATAATAAAAACAAATACTAGATAAAACTAATCCTACATTCGGCCATGGCTGCTCCAAATCCCAAAATTCCTTCCTAAAAACACTCAATACCAACCAATTCAAATTAAAAACAATATCCCACCTTTTATCCACTACCTCCCTTCAATTTAAAAAAAATAAAATAAACTAATATCAAACCATTATCCCACCGAATCCAAAAGAAAATAAAAACAAAACTCATCCTTATCTTCTAATTTAAACTCCATGTGCCGTCCCACCTTCAAATTTGCTGCCAAAAAGAATAAAATAAAATAAAACCCCAAATGCCACTCACATGGTTCGAACCTGGAACCATGCTGCTGCATACCTTACCCCCAACGCCCAGGCCACTCGGCCGCTTTGATTTTTAAGACATAAAGCCCCCAAATTTATTTTTAAACCCTTCCTACTTCAGCCCATCACAAGCAAAATATAAAACGCCCAAAACTGCTGCTCCAGCCCTCGAACCCGCGCTCTCTCCTCTCTCTAGCGCCTAAGTGACGCACGCTAGCCACTTGGACCAGCTGCTTCTTGTGTCAAAACACGCCCCCACTTCTTTTTAAAGCCTCCTCCCCTTTAAACGCCAAACCCAAAAATTCAAAACCAGATTGCTGCCTTCTTGAATCGAACCTGAGACCTAAAGGCGTCACCTTCCCTCAGCCCCCAGCAGCGACTCCATGCCACTTTGCCAAAGGCATTCTTGTGCCAAAAATTACCGAAAATTATTCTTAAGGCCTCCCTTGGCCCGATTCCCTTTTCCACTAAAATCCAAAATTTTCTAAAGTCTTCCCCTTGAGTCCAAACATTCTTAACACCTCTCAAATACATCCAAGCCTACCTAAAACCTACTAGAACATGAATTATACCCCACATGCATAGCCCCTTAACCAGGGTGTTACAATTCTACCCTCCTTAAAATAATTTCGTCCTCGAAATTACTTGTCTAAACTAACAATCCAATTCCTCCCACTACGCTATGGCTGCGCACTCTGATCTTAAAGAGCTAACATACCTTCTAGGCACCGTTTCTAAGTTCATACTCAAGGTTCCAACTACTTTACGAGCAACAAATCAAACAATCACCAAAGCGAACAAAACAACAAAGAATATTCCAGACCTAAGGAACTTACCAGTTGACCCATCAGGCACATCATTATCCTCTCTCCGACGAACTGCATAAACCAGACCTGGCTGCCTTGCCTCAGTGCCACCATTACCGCGGCCTAAAGCTCCACGACCTCGGCCGGAACCATTTCCTCCATGGTTCGGACCACGACCTCTTGTCACCTGCTGACCACCTCTGCCTGGTTGCACATAACCTTGACCCATTATCCGAGTCTTATTCGGATCCTGGGGACAATCCTTAACCAGATGAGTCTTGGACTTGCATCTAAAACATTCTCGAACACGATTCCAGCACTCGCCAACATGGTACCTTCCACATTGAGCACACGGACGATCTGGATTTCCGGCGGCTGGCTTAGCAATATGAACAGGAATCTCAACCCTCGGTCTTTTCTGGACCCTCTCAACCATTTCTAGCGATCCAGCACTTATCTTATCACGGTTCCTTTCTCTATTGTGCCTCTCAGCCTTCTTGACCTCCTCTGCTATTCGAGCTTTCTCCACTAAAACGGCGAAGTCTCTTTCCTGATGCGGAGCAATCAAAACTCGCAGCTCATCCCGCAGACCATCTTCAAATCTGACACATCTCTCATAATCCGTTGTCACGATGCCCCGGGCATACCGGCTCAATCGTAAAAACTCAGCTTTGTACTCCGCTATCGACTTGCTACCCTGCACCAGACTGAGGAACGCCTTCCTCTGAGCATCAACATAGCTCGCTCCGACATACTTCCCCTCGAACTTGATCTTAAAGTAGCCCCAGTCCACTCGATCCGCAGGGGTACTTTCCCTAATAGTGAGCCACCACTGGTAAGCTTCATCTCGCAGCAACGAAACAACACCCTTAAGCTTCTCCACAGCAGATAAGTCTAAGTCGTCCATAATCCTTTCAACAGCCTCTAGCCAGTACTCTGCCACGTTTGGAGCTACCCTAGACACTCCTCTGAAGACCTCGGCTCCATTCGCCCTAAGCCTTTCAGGTACTGACTTCCGATTCCTATTGCCCACATTGGCTCCTGCCACTCGTTCGAGCACTCGTAGCACAGCTTGTGATACTACGTCGTCTCCTCCAGTCTGATCCTGCTGTTCAACCTCAACAGCTGGTGGCGGTGCATCGCTCTCTGACCCATGGCGTGACCCAACCGGTTCCGATACTGACATCCTGCCTCTACCACGTCCACGAGTATTGCGACCACGCCCCCTAGAACTCATATCTAGCCTCAATTTAATCTGTTTAGAAAGTTTTATGGATTAGAAATTCTTGTTTCACTGTTTATCCACGAGCAATTTTATGCAATGAAGTTTCCGAGAGTAGTTCTTTCGAGCAATCAAGTTTCCTTCCCTACCTAGGGGTAAATTCGTCATTTTCCTGTAGGGGTACTTTTGTAATAAAATCCGAGAGATTTCAAAACTTTAATAAAGCAGGTCACTTTGAAATTCCCAAAACTGAAGAGCATTTCTGAAAATTTGTAAAATTTGAAAATATGGCATCATTTAGAAACTAGGGGTATTTTGGTAATTTTGGTCAATTAGGGGGAAATCTAGAAATTTTAACAAATCTGAGACATTTTAACAGTTGTAAAATTCTGAGGGTTCCTTTTGCAAGTTTCCCTTTTTAAACGAGGATGTTGCAAAAATTTTGAACTCGGGGTCTTTTTGGTAATTTTACAATTTGAGGGCATTTTCGTGATTTCTCCAAATCGTACTTTCACAATATTTCACAAAATGAGATTTTTTGACATTTGGCAGAATAAGAATATTTCGGTAAGAATCGAGAGAAATCTAGAAATTTAGAAACCAAGGGCATTTTGGTAATTTTCTCAACCAAGGGTATTTTCATAAATTTTCACAAACCAAAATATCTTAATATTTGATAACTTGAGATTTTGGTATTTTGTAAAGTAAAAATCATTTTATCAAAAGTTGAGGGTGGTACGGTAATTTTACAATACAGGGGCTTTTTTGTAATTTTGCCACTAGGGGCATTTTGGTAATTTTATAAATCGAGAAAACATCTTTCAAAATCTGATTTAGAGTTTCACAAACCAAAGGGGTAAAGTTGAAAACTTTAAAACAGGAAATTTTAAAATAATCAGGTCAAATCCCTTTCGGGTTTTAATAATCGGTTTAGCCTATGAACAAGTCCTCTTGGTTAAGGTGAACTGAAGCTACACACCAGGTAGGATCCCTGCGAAGAGGAGGTGAGTCACGAGGACTGCTTAAGTACCAAGCTCTTCCGGATCCAATCCTAGACATGCGCACCAAGGTTACCACACCTTAACTCGGCAACTTACTTCACAGGTTTGTTTAAGAGCTTTAAGTTTTATGCACATGTTTGAGTAGTCTAGTCCTAGGGTCCAATAGTCCTTACTTTCTAATCTACGAGCCCAAACTAAGCCCAAATCAATTCATGTAAACAATTCACTTCAAGAAAGTCCGAACTACTTACCTGATGGACTTCGGGTCGGAGATACAGGTGCCATGCCAGAATAACCTGAAAAACTTGTTATAAAAGCCCACGTCTTAAAAACCCATTTTGAAATCTGTTTCGAGCCCAAAACCCTCAAAGCCGAGTTTTGAACTGGGCTCTGATACCAAACTGTAACATCCCCAAACCCGGCCCATTCACTACGACCAAGTCTGGTTATGTTAGTGAAAATATCTTTCTTTACTTAGAATTTAAAACGTGAAAAAAAATTTAACTTTTGAAAATTTTGCCCTTTCTAAAAGTTTAGATAAAACGTTGTTATTAAAAATAATCCGTATTAAAACTTTGGTGTAAAGATTACAAATACTTTGAATAAAAGATTGCCACAATTAAAAACATTTTCACATAGTAAATTATTTTAAGTAACACATAATCTAAAATAATATCAAAAATATCAATAACAATAGTAACAACAATAAGGCCCTTATTACAAAACAATTAACCCAAGTACTTCAAATTAAAATGCTTGAAATAAAAAAATATTTAATACGTCTCCTTTCTGCATGGGCCACCATGTGTCTTCTCCAATCCCGGTCCAATCTACGCATCACCTGAAATGGTTAATGAAAAGAGTGAGTCCACTGACTCAGTGCATAATCAAAACACAGATTTCCACACGTATGGGCTTGGCCCATAACCATACTTTTCTTATAGCAAGTCATGCAGATATGCATCTCAGCCCAACCCACAAACCAACCGTACACCAACCTTGGCAGACTCCCTGCCTAAGGCCGTGGATAAACCACCACTGATCACATCGTGATCCAAAATCCTTACCTTGGCAACTCACTGCTCAAGGCCGTGGCTGAGCCACCGATCAACCAATCGTGATCCCGATATCAAAATCCGTCTACGGTGATGCACATAGCCATCAACCGCCGAGATGGGCACCGAGCCACACCTCCCTTGAGGTAGCACAAAGCTAGCCTTCAAGCGCTAATGTAGCCTGAGCTATCATTAGACCACGTACATTCTGTGTACACTTCTTCCTTCTTCAATCCAATCCCATGCCCATGTGTCAATAAATCATGCAAGAATATCATATAGAGTGAGCATTTATCACTTATCACTACCACATTGTACATATATAAATGTATATCAAGATTAACTTACCATCACCAGTTACTCATCACTTATGCCATTATAAACGGCTATTACACATAATACACATATAAACATGTTAGCAAACCAAACCACAGAAATAGTGCGATGATTACGCACCTGCTTGATACAGTCAACAAACCTCGAAGTCACACGCTGCCCCTAAAAGCTTGTCGAAACCCCTAAAGGAAACCATATTAGATTCGGCTTCTAAACCAATAAACATCAAGAAGTGGCCTTTGGCCGAACACCTACCACTTCTTACCCTGAGGAGTAGCCGAATTCAAGCAGCCCCCCTACGTGCTCCCTCACACCGGCTTAACAATAGATCCCCTTCGACTAATCAGGAAAACCAAAAGGCTCGACAAGGCTCTCTAAATGGTGTTGGGGTATTCGGCAATGGCAAGTTTTGGAGGCGGTTTCGGTTAAAACGAAGGTTAAAAGAATAGGAGAAGGAAGAGTGGGAGGTTCGGCCACCTAGCAAACTTGAGATGAAAAAGAAATGTTTTGGAAGAAAAGGTTTCGGCTACCAAGGTGGTGGAGAGCAAAAATACTAGCAATTCGGCAAAGAGAGCAAATGGTGAAAGGAACCAAAAGGTGAGCACTTCCCCCTATTTATAGCATTCGGCACCTTCCCACATGAAGAATCCATCATTCGGCCATCAACTACTAATTCAAATTAATTTGAATTAGTTCAATTCAAAAACAATCTGAGTTGTTCCACTATTATCCCACTTATCCAAATCAAAATAAATAATAATAATCCTACAATAATAAAAACAAATACTAGATAAAACTAATCCCACATTCGGCCATGGCTGCTCCAAATCCCAAAATTCTTTCCTAAAAACACTCAATACCAACCAATTCAAATTAAAAACAATATCCCACCTTTTATCCCCTACCTCCCTTCAATTTAAAAAAAATAAAATAAACTAATATCAAACCATTATCCCACCGAATCCAAAAGAAAATAAAAACAAAACTCATCCTTATTTTCTAATTTAAACTCCATGTGCCGTCCCACCTTCAAATTTGCTGCCAAAAAGAATAAAATAAAATAAAACCCCAAATGCCACTCACATGGTTCGAACCTGGAACCATGCTGCTGCACACCTTACCCCCAACGCCCAGGCCACTCGGCCACTTTGATTTTTAAGACATAAAGCCCCCAAATTTATTTTTAAACCCTTCCTACTTCAGCCCATCACAAGCAAAATATAAAACGCCCAAAACTGCTGCTCCAGCCCTCGAACCCACGCTCTCTCCTCTCTCCAGCGCCTAAGTGACGTACGCTAGCCACTTAGACCAGCTGCTTCTTGTGTCAAAACACGCCTCCACTTCTTTTTAAAGCCTCCTCCCCTTTAAACGCCAAACCCAAAAATTCAAAACCAGATTGCTGCCTTCTTGAATCGAACCTGAGACCTAAAGGCGTCACCTTCCCTCAGCCCCCAGCAGCGCCTCCATGCCACTTTGCCAAAGGCATTCTTGTGCCAAAAATTACCGAAAATTATTCTTAAGGCCTCCCTTGGCCCGATTCCCTTTTCCACTAAAGTCCAAAATTTTCTAAAGTCTTCCCCTTGAGTCCAAACATTCTTAACACCTCTCAAATACATCCAAGCCTACCTAAAACCTACTAGAACATGAATTATACCCCACATGCAGAGCCCCTAAACCAGGGTGTTACAGGCCGAGACAATGCAGCAAGAGAAAGGTGATAATCTTATCGAGGGGTACATGTCAGAGTCATGGGATTTCATACGTGTCAGCGTAACCCAAAATAATCTTCAAGAGATGAGAGAAATATAGGGTCAGTGGGATGACAAGATCAAGCAACTATTCTACTGTCATTATGGTGATTTGCCATATCTGCTTGATTGCAATGTGGACCAGCACCTATTCCGAGCTATCGCCCAGTTTTGGAACCATGCGTATAGTTGCTTTACTTTCGGGAAAGTGGATTTGGTACCTACCATAGAAGAGTACACAGCTTTGCCCTATTGCCCGAAGATTCAAACTGACAACGTTTATTCGAGAGCTGTTAATGTCCCGACATTCTTAAAAAAGCTTATGAATATTACAGGGATGAATGTGTAGTGGATTATAGCCCGGATAAAATAAAAAGGAGATTGTAAGTGCATCCCTTTGAGAAATTTAAGGGATTTGATCTTATCGCATCCTGATGTGAAGAAAAGGGTTGACGTTTTCGCTTGGAGCATTTATGGACTGGTTGTCTTCCCCAAAGCTCTAGGGCATATAGATGAGGCATTCTCTGATTTATTTGACAGACTGGATAAAAGGATCATGCCCGTTCCTGCAATTCTAGCCGAAACCTTTAGGTCCTTGAGCGCATGCCAAAGACCGGGAGAAGGGAGATTCATCGGGTGCGCACAACTCTTACTAGCATGGTTCCACAGCCATTTTTGGAAAGTGGAAAAGGTATCTATCGAATCTTCTCTGAAAATTATTCTCCACTGAAAGAGTTAGTAGCCACGCCAAGACGGGACGATTACGGAAGAAAACTGGATGATGATTTTGCAAAATTTGCAAGAGGAAGATGTAGAATGGAGAGCCCCTTGGGTGGTTCCTGACGAGATCTTATATCGGTGTGGGGATTTTGATTTGGTTCCCCTGATTGGAATATGAGGAGCTGTCGAGTACGCTCATTTTCTCGTATTAAGACAGTACAGATCGAGACAATTTACACCAGCAACACAAGGTTTAACTCAATACGAGTTTGAATATAAAGGAGATAATTACAGAAAGAAAGTTCGTGAAAAATCGAATGCCTAAAACTAAACTCGTAGAATGAAAAGGTTTGCTACTAACCTGATGACAACCCTTGAGTACGACCGGTGGTGAAGTTAGAGAATCAACGATAACATCCCTATATTAGGCCAAGAAAACACCCGATCACTGGAAGAACACTTGCAGGTGATCCCATCTGAGCTAGAAATCATCAAGCAGGACTTTGAGAAAAAGAATTTGGAATTAGGAAAAAGGATAGAGCAATTAGAAGAAGAGAAAATATAGTTGGGACCGGATGTCGACGTCTAAAAACTAGAAGCCGAGAAGCTAAGAAAGGGGAAGAATAAGGCTGAAGAGGATTTAGACAGTTTGAAAATAGACTACAAGAAGCTGCGGAGGTCAATGAGAACTGCTAGTTTGGGAAAAATGTCAGAACAATGGCGGTAAGAAATTAAAGAGGAAAAAAATAGAACCAGCCAATGAGAAAAGAAATTCCGGGACGCTCAAGCTCGAGAAGATACTCTAAAAAGGATTTTGGTAGAAAGTCAAAACAAGAAGGATGGATTAAAGACTCGGGTGTCAGAGTTAGAAAGATCCTTGTATCAATATCGCAGTCCTAATTTTATAATTGAGTTGAAGGCTAATCTGAGCAAAATTGAAGAATTAAAAGGGAAGATAGAAGAACTTGAAACCACGCTACAAAACTGTGAACTTCAAGTTGAATTCCTTGAGGCGAATAACGAGCGATGGAAATAGCAGCTTTATCAATCACAAATCAGGTCAGAGATAGGGATTACGTAATGAGTGCAACCCTGACTCAAGTGCGAGAGGTGGTGGATCACTTACAAACCTTAGTAGTCCAGGCTGATGTACTAAGTTTAAAGTACGAGTCAGAGTCAGATCGAGGCCTAAAGTTAGCTTGGCTTCTTAAGAAAGTCAAGGCCTTAAGTATTAGGGCAAGGCCCTATATGTAATCCGTTTTATGTAAAGAAATTTGTTTTCTAGAAAAGTTACTCTAATGAAATTGAATCAGAATCAATGCCTTTTTGTTGCATACATTTCATGCATCAACATTACATTGCATTACATGCATTAAATCTCACGAAGAGACCCTAAAATTATGGTAGTTACCCTGGAACATCGTTACGGTACACGAGGAAAAAAGGTACACGAGGAAAAAAGTAAAGCCATGGACCAAAGATTGAAAAGATTAGAGCAAATGCAAAAAGAGATACAAGTCAGCTGCAAATACAAATACAGGAACAACTGGCCAAAATTCAACAAGATATGAAGGATCAGATGCTAGAATCCCAAAGGAATATGATGAGCCAACTAACCTAGTTGCTGACTGGAGGATTAGATAAAGGAAAAAGCTCTATGGTCAACACCGGAGATGATAACGAGGACCATACTTATCCTCCAGGCTTTACCCCAACAAACACCCAAGCACAACCAGATATGTACCCCCAAAGGGCACCCGTCGCCATCAGACCTCAGTATCATGCCGGTACCGCAGTACCTGCGAACTTTTCGACAGGCTCGGGTTCTAACCCAAGAGATAGTCCAGCTAATCCTGTGGTCCCCGATCTCGATGAAGTGGTAGAAATGGACAAGGCAAGAGTGGACCTGCCAAGACAACTTGAGAACCGTTGCAAATCACTAGAAGAGAAGTTCAAAGCAATGAAGACTGCTGACTACTGTTACGGGGTTGACGCTAAGGACTTAAGCTTGGTCCATGATCTGGTACTTCCGCCAAAGTTTAAAACTCCAGAGTTTGAAAAGTACAACGGGACTAGCTGCCCCGAAGTGCACATCACGATGTTCTGTTGAAGAATGGCGGGACACGTTAATAATGACCAGTTGCTAATTCACTGTTTTCAGGACAGTCTGGTCGGATCTACGGCCAAATGGTACAATCAGCTAAGTCATGCCCAGATTAAGACATGGAAGGACCTGGCACAGGCTTTCATGAAACAATATGGACACGTCACAGACATAACGCCCGACAGAATCACACTGCAAAATATGGAGAAAAAACCAAACGAGATCTTCAGACAGTACGCCCAACAATGGAGAGAGGTAGCAACACAAGTTCAGCCACCCCTCCTAGAGAAGAAAACAATCGTGCTCTTCATCAATACTTTGAAGGCTTCATTCATTAATCACATGTTGAGAAACGCTACTAAAAGTTTTTCAGATATTGTAATGTCTAGAGAGATGATAGAAAATGCAATCAAATGCGGCAAGATAGAGGCGGGGAAAGGTGCTAGAAAGACGATCCTAAAGAAAAGAGAGAATGAGGTAAATAACATAAGTACCTGTAACAAAAGTTATTCGAAGCTAATCGTTGTGAGCTAGCCCAGAACAGTAATTACCGATCATCAAAGCCCATTTAGACAAGAATCCAATACAAAGTAGAATATGGAGAAACTCCAATTTACACCGATCCCAATGACATACAAGGAATTGTACCAGAACTTATTTGATGCACATGTTGTTTTCCCCCATTACTTAAAGCCCCTGCAGCCCCCATACCCTAAATGGTATGACGCAAATGCACAATGCGAGTACCATGCGGGGATCGTGGGGCATTCAATAGAGCATTGCCTCGTTTTCAAGAAATTAGTAGAAAAATTCATCCAAATGGGCATTGTGAAATTTGATGATGCCCCTAGCGCAGAACACCCGCTACCTAACCATGCTAACAATGGGGTAAATATGATAAGCGAGAATGTGGAGAAAAGAGTTAAAACGAATATTGCAGAAGTGAAAACCCAGATGAGATGGGTCTAGAAGGAAATGATAAATAGGGGATTAGCTGTACCAGATCCGGAGGGAGAATGTGAAAAAATGAGAAACGGCTGCGAGTTCCATAACATAGAGGGGCACGAGATCTAAAACTGTATCGAGTTCAAACTCTAGTGCAAGGTCTAATGGAAAATAAAGAGGTGGAATTTTATGAAGATGATAAAAGCGAAGAAGAAGAAAACATCTGCGCGTTGGAAAAAGAACAACAGCAAAGGTCTTGAAAATTAGCTATCTATTGGTCATCATCTCGCGACCAAAGAATAATGAAGTCGAAGTAAAGATAATACCAAAGGTCGTGATTCAGAAACCTGCGGTTTTTTCTTATAAAGATAACAAAAAGGTTCCCTGGAACTATGACTACAATGTGGCGATTCCTGGGGAGGGGAACTCGTCTAACACTTCAAAGGGAGATCAAGAGGTAGGTTCCTATACGCGCAACGGAAAGCGCTACGATGCAACAAACACACGAATAGAGCCCATAAAAGAGAAAGCTTTGAACGGTGAAGAAAAGAGGGAAAAGGCGACCAAATAGGAATCGCCTATAAATGAGCCAGTAAAGGAAGAAGATGCTAAGGAATTCTTAAAATTCTTAAAGCATAGTGAGTACAGTGTTGTGGAAGAACTGCATAAACAACCGGCTCGCATATTTGTGCTAGACTTACTTTTAAGCTCGGAGGCGCATCGCAGTGCACTGATGAAAGTATTGAATGAAACTTATGTTGCTAACGATATCTCTATTAACAAGCTGGATCGCCTGATTAGCAATATAAGTGTCGATAACTTCATTTTCTTTAATGATGATGAAATTCACTGGGGGTATAGGGTCCACTAAAGCTCTTCAATTCACCACCCATTGCAAAGGGTACACATTACTAGGGGTACTGGTCGACAATAGATCAGTGCTCAATGTCTTGCCACTATCGATGTTGAATCGATTACCCATAGACAGCTCTCACATGAAGGCTTGCTACAATATAGTGAGGGCATTCGATGGAACCGAAAGGAAAGTAATAAGAAGGATCGAAGTACCTTTGTTAATTGGCCTAAGTACGTATGAAGTGGACTTCGTAGTAATGGATATCAGGCTTTCACATAATTGCTTACTAGGGAGACCTTAGATACACTTAGCGGGAGCAGTGCCCTCATCTGCACCAAAAGTTGAAATTAGTTATAGAGGGTCGTCTGGTGATGATAAATGCTGAAGAAGATATCATCGCGACTGTGACTAACGGTGCGTCATATTTTGAGGCAAGCGATGAAGCAACTGAGTATTCTTTTCGCTCCTTAGAATTTGTCAACGCAACATTCATCATCAAGGGGAACAAGATCCCAGTGCCTCAAATATCCAAAACTACAAAAATGGGTTTACAACTGATGGTTTGGAAATGAGCTTTACCTAGGAAAGGACTTGGAAGGTATCTCCAAGGAAAGATCGAGGCCCCAAGGTTGAAAGAAAAATGAGACCCCTTTATCTTAGTATTCAAGCCGGACGTAAGGTAAAGGAAGAAAGAGTTAGAGAAGAAATAAGAAAGAAGAAAAGCATGGTTGAGTAGGGAAGATATTAAATGAGAACTAATGATAATTCCCTACATATCCAAGATTTTTGTATCAAGAGGGATTATTCATCCGAAACGAGGAATGCAAAATGAAGAAACCATGGAAGAAACATGGGGAAGCATGCACGTCAATGCTATATCCGAAGGAAAAACTGAAGAGAAAAACTGGAATGGCATCTGCCCCTATGAGCCTAGCAGTGTTTTAAACAACTGGACCACAGAGGAAATTCCTGTAGCATTTAGAACTTATTCAGAGTAATATTCGGAACACACTTGTTGCTTTAAATCTTGAAGCAATAATATTCCCTTTTGTGAAGCATGGCTTATGTCTAAAATATCGTTATTTTCAATGAAATGCATCTCCACTACCTTTTTAGCAAATCTTCTTCTATTCTTTCCACTTCATTCATCATCATGGTTATTCTTTTATTCTTTAGATATTCTTTTAAGTATTTTCATTCTTCATTCATAATCATACCATGCCAATAAATATGCTTATATTTTTTTGTTCTATGGACCTTTCGTCATCTCCATAACAGGTCCCCAGATATCAATGATCTGAGTAACGCTACCAATAACTCAGAATGTCCTTTCGAGCAAGATATGGGTATAGAAGATTTTCAGAAATTGGAAGATAACCAAGGTTGTGACCTGTCTCCTGAACTATTAAGAATGGTAAAACAAGACGGGAAACAAATCCTACCACACAAAGATCTAGTAGAAGTTGTGAGTTTAGGAAAAGGAAAAGAAATGAAAATTGGGGCTTGCGTCACTACAGAGACCAAGCAAGAACTCATTAAGTTACTCCAAGAATTCAAAGATGTCTTCGCCTGGTCATATCAGGACATGCCTGGGTTAGATACTGACATCGTGGTCCACCGACTCCCAATAAAAGAAGAATGCAAGCCAGTTCAACAGAAGCTCCAGAGAATGAGGCCCGATGTCTTGCTAAAGATAAGGGAAGAAGTCAAGAAGCAATATGATGCTGGATTTTTAAAAGTAGACAAATACTCAGAATGGGTGGTCAATATCGTCCCCATCTATAAGAAAGATGGGAAGGTACGAATGTGTGTAAACTATAGAGATTTAAACAAGACCAGCCAAAAGGATAATTTCCTGCTACCACATATCGACACCTTGGTAGATAACACAATAGGACATTTGCTGTTCTCCTTCATGGATGGCTTCTCTGGATATAACTAGATTAAGATACACTTTGAAGATATGGAAAAGACCACATTCGTAACAACCTGTAGTACATTCTGTTACAAGGCGATGCCCTTTGGGTTGAAAAATGCTGGAGTAACATATCAAAGGGCCATGGTAACCTTGTTCCATTATATGATGCATCAAGAAATTGAGGTCTATGTTGATGACATGATTGCCAAGTCTTGAACAAGAAAGGGAAGGTTGAGAAAATTCCAGTTAAAGCTCAATCCAGCAAAGTGTACTTTTGGAGCCAGGTCCGAAAAGCTATTGGGGTTTGTAGTCAATGAAAAAGGAATTAAGATCGACCTAGACAAAGTTAAGGCCATACAAGAGCTACCTCCACCACGTACCTAAAAAGAAGTTCGAGGTTTTCTAAGGAGATCAAATTACATCACTCGTTTCATTTCACAGCTAACAGAGAAATGTGACCCTATATTCCGTCCCTTTAAGAAACATAATCCGGGTGTATGGGATGAAGAATGCCAGAAGACTTTCGACAAGGTCAAACATTACTTGTCCAATGCCTTAGTGCTAGGTCCACCCAGTCCAAATAGACCTTTGATACTGTACTTGGCAATATTCACGAACTCCATGGGGTGTGTGCTCGACCAACACGATGAGTCGGGAAGGAAAGAAAGGGCAATATACTACCTTAGTAAAAAGTTCACTGAATGTGAAACAAGATACTCACCAATTGAGAAACTGTGTTGTGCCTTGATCTGGAAAGCTCAGAGATTGAGGTAGTATATGTTGTATCATATGACTTGGCTCATCTCGAAGCTTGACCCTCTAAAATATATGATGGAGTCGACTGCTTTGAATGGAAGGATGGCCAGATGGAAAATTTTGCTTTCTGAATTTGACATAGTTTATGTGAACCAAAAGGCAGTGAAAGGGAGTGCAATAGTAGATTTTCTAGCCAGTAAAGCTCTGGAAGATTACGAGCCTTTGGACTTCGATTTCCCTAATGAAGATCTAATGTATGTGGTGACCACCTAAGAAGGTACCCCAGAAGATCGTCCTTGGAAACTGAACTTTGACGGGGCATCAAATGCTGTTGGTAATAGAATTGGGGCAGTCCTGGTATCCCCAAATGGAGATCATTATCCACTTACTTGTAAATTGGATTTTGATTGCATAAATAATATGACAGAATATGAAGCTTGTATCATGGGTATCCGTGTCGCTATAGAACCCAAAATTAGGGTGTTGGAGGTATATGAAGATTCTGCACTGGTAATTTATCAACTTAAAGGGGAATGGGATACAAAAGATCCCAAGCTGGTCGACGATAAATGATTGGTCCAAGGATTGATCAAGGAGTTCGATGATATCACTTTCAGTTATCTGACAAGAGGCGAAAATTAGATGGCTGATGCTCTGGCCACCTTGGCTTCCATGGTCAGAATAAACAAAAATGAGGATATGAAACCTATTCAAATGAGTATTTATGAGGCCCCGACTCATTGCTACAACGTCAAAGAAGAAGAGAAAAATGATCACCCGTGGTACCACGATATACTGCAATACGTGAAAAATCATGAATACCTTGATTAAGCAACTAAGAATGAAAAAAGGACGTTGAGAAGACTAGCCTGTAACTATGTCTTAGATGAAGAGATCCTATACAAAAAAAGAAAGGACCAAGTACTACTGAGGTGTGTGGACGCCGTCGAGGCTAAGAAAATCCTAGAAAAAGTCTATGAGGGTGTCTGTGGAACACGTGCCAATGGTTTCACAATGGCTAGGCAAATTATGAGATTCGGGTATTATTGGTCTACCATGAAAAGAGATTGCATCGATTATGCCAAGAAATGTTATAAGTGTCATATTTATGGGGATAAGATTCATGTACCACCCTCACCTCTACATGTTATGACATCCCTATGGCCTTTCTCTATGTGGGGCATGGACATCACTAGACCAATCTCGCCAAAAGCTTCCAATGGGCATCGGTTCATCTTTGTGGTAATCGACTACTTCACTAAGTGGGTAAAGGCCGCTTTATATGCCAATGTGACAAAATTAGCAGTCAGCAAGTTTTTAAAAAAGGAAATCATATGTTAGTATGGAATGCCAGAAAAGATCATATCTGACAACGCATTAAATTTGAACAATAGCACGATAGCATAAGTCTGCAGCCAGTTCAAAATTAAACACCACAACTCGTCACCATATCGCCCAAAAATGAATGGTGCAGTTGAAGCAGCTAATAAGAACATCAAGAGGATAGTGGGGAAAATGACTGAGACTTACAAAGATTGGCACGAGAAGTTACCATTTGCCCTTTTTGCCTATCGAACGTCGGTCAGAACCTCCACCGGGGTAACTCCTTTCTCATTGGTCTATGGAATAGAGGCAATTTTACCCATCGAAGTCGAAATTCTGTCCCTTCGAGTCTTGTCCGAACTGAAGATGGACGAAGCAGAATGGATCCATGCTCAATATGATCAGTTAAATTTGATTGAAGAGAAGAGGCTGAAAGCCATCCATCATGGTCAAATGTACCAAAAACGAATGATGCGAGCGTACAACAAAAAGGTTCACCCAAGAGAATTTCAATAGGGAGACTTGGTGTTGAAGAAAATCCTTCCCATACAAAAAGATTTCAGAGGGAAATAGATGCCGAACTAGGAAGGACCTTATGTGGTAAAGAAAGCGTTCTCTGGAGGAGCATTAATTTTGGCCGAGATGGATGGTAAAAGCTTGCCTAATCCTATCAATTTAGACTCGGTCAAGAAATACTTTACCTAAAAGAGGGAGAAGCTAAGGCGAAAACCCGCAAGGGGGCACTTTAAGACCTTCCAAAAAAAAAAGCGAAAGGCCAAGGTGAAAACCCGCAAAGGGCGCTTTGAGGCCAAAGGGGTTTTGAGTCGAAAACCCGAAAAGGGTGGCTCAAATTTTGACAAAAGAAGGGGTATGTTTTGATTTTGTCCTCTCAGAATTAACAAAAAGGAGGAATTTTACACCTCAGGACATCTACAAAGCACTGCAGATCTCCCAACACCTATTCAGCTCAAAATGATCTTCAAAAAGACAGGATAGTGAAGCTCAGACTGCAATATCTGGGGCACCTACTTTTCCCTTTTGCCCATTTTGAATTCCAATAATGTTCGCTTTTGTTGATTATTTCAATTCAATTCTTTATAAATTTTAGTTTCGTCCATCATTTAAATCTTTTAAGCAATTCGCAATTGAAATAACGATTAATGGACCCATAATGCTTCCATAAAAGGAGTTCTGCCTATTACTATGGAAGTCTCTAAACAGTGCAGGAACCTGAAACAGGACTGTTGTCTAGAACCACCACGCCTAAGGGTTGGAAACATTTGAGAAAGAGGAGTTTAAAATCACGACTATCTCTCCAGATTCTCTGTCAAAGATATCAGTTGCATAAGAAAACGAGATATTGCGTCCGTGACGAACAAACGAGCAATAACAATCCTAGGCATAAAAATGATCATTCTCATAACATTTCTTCATGCATATATCATCTAGTTATGAGCATCTGACTCATTCTGATCATGGCATCCTAATTATTTGACATAAACATAGACTACAAAATCGGTTCTACAAGACAGGTTCCCTAGAGGACAATGTAGCAACATTGGTGAATTCACAGTCCTATCTCCCTGACCAGCAGTGGAATAGGTTAAAAACTGTAGATCTTGTTTCCCTAAACAGTAGTGGGACAAGATCAAAGGCAAATCTTGTCTCCCTAAACAGTAGTGGAACATGATTTAAGCCACTATCCTATCTCCCTGACCAGCAATGGAATAGGTTGAATATTGTAGATCTTGTCGCCCTAAATAGTAGTGGGACAAGATCGAAAGCAAATCTTGTCTCTCTAAACAGTAGGGGAACATGATTTAAGCCACCATCCTATCTCCTTGACCAGCAGTGGAATAGGTTGAAAATTGTAGATCTTGTCACCCTAAGCAAATTTGGGGCAAGATCGAAGGCAAATCTTGTTTCCCTAAACAGTAGTGGAACATGATTTAAGCTATCGTCCTATCTGCCTGATCAGCAGTGGAATAAGCTGAAGATTGAAAATCTTGTCTCCCTAAATAGTAGTGGAACATGATTTAAGCCATCGTCTTATCTCCTTGACTAGCAGTGGAATAGGGTGAAGATTACAAATCTTGTCTCCCTGAAGATACAACGGAGCAGGTTGAAATTATCAATTCTCACCTCCTTGAATTTCCAGAGGAGAAGGTCGATGCTATAAATCCCTTCTCCTTGAAGTCACAGTGGAGCAAGTTAAAAATAAACGAATCTCATCCCCTCGAAGTTGCAGCAGGAGCAAATTGAAGCTACAGGTCATATCTCTCTGAAGTAGCGGTGGAGTGGATCAAAGCAACAAGATGCGGTGGACTAGAACGAGGCTACCTGAAGAAAAAGAACACCAAAGAAGTCAAGACTCAGCGAGACCGGACAAAATTAGTCTTTCTTAAAAGTCTTTGCTCTGTTCTTGTTACACAATAACAAGCAAAGAGGGGTAGCTGCACAAACCCATTTTTGCCCTGGCCCATTTTACAACATTTAACCCTAAAGCCCAAACCAATAATAATAATAATAGCAAAACAAACCCTAGCCCACTATCCTAAACTCTTCCAAGAAACCTTAGCCCCCTAGGTGTGCCGCCCCTAGCCTCAGACGACTGCCACCAACCGCCACTGCTGCCACCGCCCGTGTCAGCACTGCCACCTGTAAAACATTAATAGAAAAGACATTAGATTGATAGGATATCAAGCAAGTTGTATCAAAAATGGCTATAAAGCCATCAAAAATCAAATGTAATTTTTTGAATACTTCAATACAAAAAAAAAAAGATTCAAACATATCAAAGAATAAAAAATAGCAGAATAGATCGAAGAAAGAAACGAAGCAAACGTGTAAAGGTTTCCTATATTTTTATCTTCTTCTTTTTTTCCTTTTCGAAATTATTTCTACATATAAAGATTTCTTTATTTCCCTTTTACTGTTTATATATATATATATATATATATATATATATATATATTAAAATATAAAAAAATATAAAAAAATAAAAAAATTTACCTTTTTGGGGCTCTTGCCTTAAATAGGCCTCCAAAACAATGTCGTTTTGGGTAGGCCTTTCAAGCGCCAAAACAGCGTCGTTTTGCTCCTCCGACCCGAGATCCGACCCGCTCCAGGCCTAGGATCCGCGTGTTTTTTTGTGGAAGGGCTAATTGCACTTTTAGCCCTTTCGCTTTTTATTTCTTTGCAATCAAGTTTTTCTTATATTTTAATTTTGCCCAGTAATTTACTTCGGTTTTCAATCTGGTCCCCCTTGATGCTGTGTGTTTTGGAGGAGAAGGAAAAATTTCCCTTTTAGTCCCTCCTTGTTATTCGCGCGTTCAATGGGGTCCTTTTTCTTTTATTTAATTTCAAATTTTCCCTGAACTTCTAATTTAAATTCAATTTAGCCCATTTCTTAATTATTTTGCTATTTTATTATTAAAATTAATTATTATTATGATTATTATTATTATTTGACATTATTGTTGTTATTATTATTATTACTATTATTTTTTATTTTTGTTTTATTTTATTTATTTTATATTTGTTACTATTTTCACTATTATTATTCTTATTATCACTATTATTTATTTAAATATTTTACTATTATTAATTCCTATTACTATCATTATTATTACTATTATTATTTTATTGACTATTATTTTCACTATTATTTTTTGTTATAATTATATTTTCTCTTTGTATTTATTACTTATTATTATTTTATTCTTACTTTTATTTTTATTTTTATTTTTATTTACTATTTTTATTTTTATTTTTTCGTTTTTAACCTGTTTATTTTATTTTATTTTCATCTTTATTATTATTATTCATATTAACGCATTTATTATCCTTTCAGCATGCACATTTGTACCATTATTTTTTCATTTTATTACCAATTTGCGTTGTTTTAATCCTTACCCGTCAAGTAAAATTTAGTTTTTAAAATTAACAATTCTTCGTATTTCGAGATTCGAAAAGTACCACCCTAACTTACAGGGTTCGATTTTCTCAATAAATCCGAATAATGAATGTTTCCAAAATATTTTTGATAACCTCGGGAATTATGAAAGATCGTGTTTTAACTTACGGGATATGATCTCTTCTTAAAAACTGAGATAATCAAATACCCTAATAAATGAATAAGTTTTTTTTGGCGTTTATTCTCGTATCGGGAATTTAAGACATTGTGTTTTAACTTACGAGACGTGATTCTTTTTCTCGATTAACGTGAAACATGCCCTATTTTTGATTTTTTTATACAAAGGATCGTATATTTAAAATTTCCTCAAATTTTCAATCCTCGACACTAATACACTAATTAATCAGCTAGGTACCAATTTTTGGGCGTCAGGAGGGTGCTAATCCTTCCTCGTGCCTAATCGACTCTCGAACCCGTCTTTCTGAATTTCGTAGACTAACAAACGTTGTTTTAAATAAATCGAACCGTTTACTAAAAACAACTATTTTACGAGGTGACCCGATCAAACCTCACAAAAAAGGATTGGTGGTAACTCCCTTTTTTTGTTTTCATTCTCAAAATTAAAGTCGACTCGTTTTTCAAAAAAATGGTTTCGACAGTTAGAAATTGGACTCTCTCATTCTTAATACCGTCGGTAAGTTAAATCTAGGGCGTTGAGTTACAGGGTTATTTATCGATTAGGAAATAATTTTAAATGAGTTTTCTCTTGACTATCGAACAATTAGAGATTGGTTGCCCGGCGCTGAATCAACAACTAGAACTAATTTATTAAAGGTATTGAAGTTATTTTTGCATTGATGATCGAATCTTTGAATCAAACGAAGATATTACTTCTAGTTAGAGTTTCTTCTCATTAATTTTCTTTTATAATTTATTTTTACTTTGTTTTAATTTTAAACTCTTTTTATATTTTTCATGTAAATTTTTGTTTTTATAAATCTCTACATCCTTGCATTACTTCAATACAACACCAAAAAAAACCAAATGTCAAACACTGACGCTTATAAATAAAATTCTTACAAAAGAGGCCGTTTTATTTTATCATAAAATTATACATGAAATAGCCATACATGGCGATTACATAAGCTTGAAGGCCTTAAAACACACAGACATACGATAGTAATAAGCAAACACACACACATACGCAGTAATGAAGGCTAACTTCAACTTCACAGTAGTGCACAACGATCGAGCACATTATTATTTAGTTTACAGTTTCAGCCTCTAGTGATCGAAAACCCTGGTTCAAAGCCAGCAGCTTACGCACCAAGAAAAGCTGCATCAGCATTCTCATCACTGTAATAAAGGCAAGGGTGTTGCTGTCCAATTCCTAGCTTTATTATTTCATTCCTAGCCTTCACCGCAAGCTGTCTATTGGTTAATGCATCATTGCTCTCCTTGATTACCTTCAGACACTACAGCAAAACAGACTTTTAGCGGCGTTTTTAGTGGCGTTTTAAAGAAAAACGCCGCAAATATTATACATTAGCGGCGTTTGAAGGAAAGCGCCGCTAAAAAATGAGCAATAGCGGCGTTTATTTACAAAACGCCGCTAAAAATGATATATAGCGGCGTTTATTCATAAAGCGCCGCTAAAACTCGGACTTTTAGCGGCGCTTCTTGAAAAACGCCGCTAAAAGTTCGAGCTTTAGCGGCGCTTCTACAAAAACGCCGCTAAAAGTTTGAGCTTTAGCGGTGCTTTCGAAAAAACGCCGCTAAAAGTCCGAGCTTTGGCGGCGCTTCTGGAAAAACGCCGCTAAAAGTCCGAGCTTTAGCGGCGCTTCTGGAAAAACGCTGCTAAAAGTCTGAGCTTTAGCGGCGCTTCTGGAAAAATGCCGCTAAAAGTCCGAGCTTTAACGGCGCTTCTGGAAAAAACGCCACTAAAAGTTAAGATTTAATTTTCATTTCTTTCTTTTTTTTTGTTTTGAATTTAGTATTATTGTAACACCCCCAAACCCGGCCCACGAGCCTTGACCGGATCTGGTTATGTCACTGCGGAAAGATGGTTGAAAATCTTTTTGACTTAGAACAATCATGAAAGTTTGTTAACTTTTGAAAACCATGTCCATTTAAAGTAATATGAAAAACCTTAGTGTTATAAAATTGTCTGAATTTAAACTTTATTAAATACTATTTTGAATAAGCAGGTTGCTAAGATAAAATCCTCTTCACATAGTGGTTCAGTTTAATCAAGCCATAATTAGAATAATACCAAAATAATAGTAAGGCCCTTATTACAACCCATACTTAAAACAAAATACTCAATATTAAAAATGCTTAAAATAATCCAAATATCTTCTTCTGCATGGGCCACCTTGTGTCCTCTCCGAACCCGGTCCATTTTTACGTATCACCTGAAAATGTTAAAGGAAAAAGGTGAGTCACCAAGACTCAGTGTGTCGCCCTTTTTCCCGGTTTAGTAAAACATCATACACCAATCATAAACAGGTTTAACATGCACAAGTTACGATATGCACCCAGCCTAGCCTTCCAAACACCTTTCTCTACCCCGTGTGGTACCAAACCACTGGTGGTGCCAAACCACTGGTGACTTAAAGTCACAATATCCGTCAATACTTGTGGTGCCAAACCACTGGTGTCCCAAAGACACAAATGTGATACCAAATCACTGGTGACCGAAGTCACGAATCAAGTGATGGGGCCAACCCGTCGTGTGATACCAAATCACTGGCGTCAATCCCTCAATACCGCCTTGTGGGGCCAACCCACTGTGGTGCGAAACCACGGGGACGAGACGCTGAGGTGCCAAACCTCTGGAGGTGCCAAACCTCTGGTGACCCAAAGTCACAAAGTTGTGTTACCAAAACACTGGTGCTCGTCAGCACAAAATATCACTGCCCCCTCCACTCGTACAACCCACATCAATCATGCACATGTATCAAAATATACCATCATGCTGGTTTAGCAACATACATATTGTTTATCACAACAAGTAATATAGCACACATATTGGACATACTATGCTTACCAAAAGCATCAACATGACAACTCATAGCAGATACATCATGCTTACCAAAAGCGTCACAACAGGGACTTACCCGACCCTTTACCTCATACCTTAATGGTACTTAATCCACCTTTTCATGGATCCAAACAACACACAATAATAAGCATATTTATTATTAGAAAAGTGTGTGCATGAACACACCTGCAAGCCTCAACCAAAGAACCAACTAAGACCCTTGATCCTCTTGCTCCTAAAACAATCGGCCAACCAAGCTTTAGCACTCATATCATTCGGCTATAACCATTTTAAACCAAAGGGGTTATCGTTTAACCCTTACCTTGCAGATGGTTTGGTTTCCTACCAAACCCGAACCAACAATGGTTCCTCTTTAACAATCGGCACACCCTATTAAAAGAACAGTTAAACCTTTGTCACCCTTGACTTAATCGAAACCAAAAGATTGAACTAAAAGAATCCACTCTTACCACCACTTACCAATCGACTACACAAAAGTGATAGCTTCACTTGATCGCCACCAAAATCCGGAGACCCTATAACGAAATAATTACCAACAAGATATTAATATCCTTCCAAACGGATGCCAAAAACGCACTCTTACCCTTTGTAGATGTCGACAGAGAACAGAGAATAGTCCATAGGGCATTCGGCCTTACCTATATATCTTCTCCAAGACTTGAAATCACAACCCAAAAGCAATCCACACCACCCTTAGATTCGGCCAAAGAACAAAACAAAAAGGGAAGGGAAGATTCGGCCAACACTAAAATCAAATGGAAGAGAATATTTGGCTAGATCCTTTAGAGGGTTGAAACAAAAGGAAATAATCCAAGGAGAAAAAGAATCGGCAATGGAGATTAGCAATGAGAGGGAAGGTTCGGCTTTGTAAGAAAGAAAACAAAGAAGAAAGCTAAGGGAGAGTAAGTGTTTCGGCCATGGGTAAAAAGAAAGCCATCAAGCAAAATGACAAAACCAAGTGTCTTTGTATTCAAGAGAACATTCGACCACCACAGCATTAAAGAACAAATGTAGCTTTCGACAAAATGAAGGTTACTAAAGGTTTCGGTATAAAATGAAAACCAATAGAGAGACATTATGAAAAATCGGCTTGGTACCCACAACTAAGGCTGGCCGAATATACCCAAAAATGCTAAAGAAACAAACAGCATTTTCCCCTCCTTAACCCTCCAAAAACCGGCCACATACCCCCCTTTGAAGATTCCCATAGTCGGCCACCTCCTAGAAACACTCCAATCCACAAATTCAATTACATTTGAATTAAACAAATCCCTCATTATTCTATCCACATTTATCTCTTTATCAAATCAAAACAACAACCATCATCTCTAATTTAAACTAACTAAAATAATCTTATAATTATCTAAAATAATAAAATAATAAAAGTCACCCACCAGCCGAATTCAAAAAAAATAAACACTAATCTAATCTTATCCTTTTTGAAGCTCCCCATGTGCCGTCCCACCTTCAATTGCTGCCCAAAAAGAATAAAAAAATTAAAACTCCAAGTGCCACTCTCCAGGTTCGAACCTGGGACCAAACTGCTGCACACCTCTCCCCCAACGCCCAGGCCACTCTGCCTCATTGAATTTCATGCCATAAAGCCACACCATTTAATCTTTAATGGCTTCCTACTCAAGCCCCTAGCCGCATAAGAAAAATAAAACACGCACAAGCTGCTTCCGTCGCTCGAACCAGCGCCCACGCGCACCTCCAGCTCCTAAGTGCCGCACAGGAACCACTTGGACAAGTTGCTGTTTGCGTCAAAACACGCCCTTACTCCTTTTTAAGGCTCCCCTCCTTGTAACGCCAGAACCCAAAAATATTAAAACCCCTTGCAGCCGCCTGGACTCGAACCCAGGCCCTCACTAGCGTCCTCCCCAAGCTCTTAAGCCGCGCACGGAGACCACTCTACCACCGCCTTCCCTTGTGCCAAAAATTACCGAAAATTATTCTTAAGGCCTCCCTTGGCCCGATTCCCTTTCCCACTAAAAATCCAAATTTCGTCCTCGAAATTACTTGGCTAACGAACATCTGCACAACCTATCTTACCACCTTACACTTACGCTGCGCAACTCTGATTAACAAGTTTTATGCATAAAAAAAAATTTGGTTCCACTGTTTAACCACGAGCAAATTTTATGCAAAGAAGTTTTTCAAGAGTAGTTCTTTCGAGCAATCAAAGTTTCATACCCTACCCAGGAGTAATCTCGTCATTTTTCCTAAAAGAGTATCGGCCGTAACTCAGGGTAAATTTTGAAAATAGTTTCCAACTTAAAGATATTTCAAAATTTACAAAATCTCAGGGGTCATTTTGAAAATTTTGTTTTTCAAACCAGAGGTATCTCAAAAATTCGAGAAATCGGGGTTATTTTAGTAGTTTTAGAAATCATGGGCATTTTCGTAAATTCTCCAAATCGGAATATCACAATATTTCACAAAATAGGATTTTCCTGATATTTGGCAAAATAAGAATATTTCGGTAAAAATCGAGAGAAATCTGGAAATTTAGAAACCAAGGGCATTTTGGTAATTTTTCTCAGCCAAGGGTATTTTCGTAAATTTTCACAAACCCGGGTATCTTAATATTTCAAAATCTCAAAATTTTGGTATTTTGTAAAGTAAAAATTCGTTTTATCAAAAGTTGAGGGTAGTACTGTAATTTTATAACACAGGGGTATTTTTTTGTAATTTTGCCACTAGGGGCATTCTGGTAATTTTGTAAACCGAGAAAATATCTTTCAAAATCTGATTTAGAGTTTTACAAACCAAAGGGGTAAAGTTGAAAACTTTAAAACCGGAGATTTTAAAACAATCAGGTCAAATCCCTTTCGGGTTTTAATATTCGGTTTAGCCTATGAACAAGTCCTCTTGGTTAAGGTGAACCGTAGCTACGCACCAGGTAGGATTCATGTGGAGAAGGGGTGAGTCACGCGGACTGCTTAAATACCAAGCTCCCACTGAATACCACTCCTAGACATGCGCACACAGGTTGCCACACCTTAACTCGGCGACTTACTTCACAGGTTTGTTTAGTAACCTTAAGTTTTATGCACATGTTTGAGTAGTCTAGTCCTAGGGTCCAACAGATCCTATTATTCTATTCTACGAGCCCAACAAAGCCCATAACAGTTCATATAACAAATTACTACACAAGTCTGAAGTACTTACCTGGTGGACTCGGGCCGGAGGTACAGGTGCCATGCCATAACCTGAAAAACTTTTTATAAAAGCCCACATTTCAAAAAGCCCATTTTTTTTGAAAACTGTTTTGGGCCCAAAACCCTCAAAGCCGAGTTTTGAACCGGGCTCTGATACCAAACTGTAACAGCCCCTAAACCAGGGTGTTACAATTATTTTACTATTTGAAACTGACTTAGCTATGAGAAAGTTTCATTTTAATTACTTAATTATGAAAAGTTACAAATTGATAACTAAACTATTTAGAAGTTTTGTTTTATCGAAACCCCACAACCCTAACTATTTATATTAATTAAAATACAATTTTTTTAATTGAATATTTAAATTCTTCAAAAAAAATGACACGTAGAAAAAAATTTGAAAGTAAAAACATAGAAAAATATATGTTAAAAAATAAGAATTAAAACACTATTATTTAAAATAAATTTAACTTTAAGGTTAAAATGCGATGTAAGTTTAACTTTAAGATTCCGGTGTTAGATTCTATAGTTTAACTTTAAAATGCGATGTAAGTTTAACTTATGACAAGCGTTTAGGATTTTAGGGTTTAAGGATTTCAGGTTTAATGTCATGGTTTTAGGGTTTATGGTTTTAAGGTTTAAGATTTTAGTTTTAGGGTTTATGAATTTGAGGTTTGAGGTTTGGGTTTAGAACTTAGGGTTTTAAGGTTTAGGGTTTGATAAAAACGTCGTAGAAAATCCTTTTACTTTAAACTAAACTACGCCATTTTGCTCTCTATATTCTCACCCATCATCCAAGTGCCCATCATGTATTCTTTTCAACACGTAGAAAAAATTTGAAAGTAAAAACATAGAAAAATATATGTTAAAAATGATAAAAATTAATAATATTATTTAAAATAATTTTAAAGTATTTTTGGCTGTATGACTGATTTTTTTAATTATATATTAAATAATTTCAAATTTTAAAGATTTCAAATTTTAAATAATTTTAAAGATTTCAAACTTTAACTTAAATTTTAAAAATTTATTTATTTAAATGAAAAAATTTAAAATACTATTATTTAAAATAAATAAAATTTTTTAGGTATATGACTGATTGTTTTTTAAATTTATATATTAAATAATTTTAAATTTTAAAGATTTCAAATTTTAACTAATTCTTTTAAATATTACTTAAACTTTAAAATAAAGAAAAATTTGAATTAAATTTTTAAATATATATTAGTATCAAAAATATTAGCAGCGTTTTTTTTCAAACGCCGCAAAAGGTAAGTATTAACGGCGTTTTTATAAAAAAACGCCACAAAAAATTATTTTACTTTAATTAAAATGACTCTGCCTTGTTAGCTTTTTTAGTGGCATTTTTTTATAAACGCCACAAAAGGATATACATTTTGCGCTCAACCTTCCCCGTCCTATATACCCCAAAATTCTTAATTTTTCCCCCCCAAAATTTCCCCCCAATTACTAAAACGTTCCCCAGCAAAAGGAAAGAGGAAAGCATCAAGGAAGCTTCGTCTGCGATTTTGGAACTGTATATTCTTAATTCATTCTACTTTTTTTTTTTATGTATCATCTTCTTTCATTTTTTTCGGTTAATAATAATAATAATAACAGAGGAGCTTATTATTGGTAATGGAACGAACTGGAGAGAAATAACTGGTCGCTGTTTTTTAAGCCTATTTTAAAGTCGCCCATCAAAGATCAAAATCTGGTTTCGCTTCTTTGCTCGTTCATCGGATCAGTCATGCAGACGCGGTAACCTTCTTCTTCTTTCTTTATTTTTTTTCCCTAATTCTCCGTCTATTTTCCAAAAAAAATCCAGAAACCAAAATTTGATTAACGATTCCCTTGATCGATCTAAAACTTATTCACTGTTTCCTTATATATTTAATTTAATATGGGTCACTTCTTTTGATTTTTCAATACTTTCTATTATAAAATTTCTAGGTTTTATTTGTGAATGTTCTCATTCCTTGCCAACGCTTGAACAAGAAGTGGAATATTATGAATTGTAGAAGTCATTTTCCCCTATCCCTTCTTTTTTGGCTGATTCCACTCCAATCCTTCGATTTATTTTGTAATAAACAGTTGGTATTTATGTTAATTCTTTGTGTTTTGCTTAAGTGGTTTTATAACTTAAGTTTTGGGTTTTCGTTCTTTCTTTGTATGTTCAAATTTAACCAGTGCGGCTAAAAATTTGAGGTTTGAGTCAAATTGGGAGACCAGAAAAGAATATTTTAATTCTTTGTGTTTTACTTAAGTGGTTTTATAACTTCTATCATTAATCTCACTTTGTTTTTGTTTGTGTTCTAATGTTTTAATGGTTTCAGGTGCTGGTACCTCTGCTCATCCCCGTACTTTTAAGAAGGTAAGATTTTTATGCTAATTTTAATTCATTTGTGATTATAAATTTGGAGAATAAAATATATACGGTGAAATTAGTTTTTGATTATTATTAGTTAGCTTTCTTTTATGGAAATCTGTTGTTGTTATCATGTATTGTCGCTATATATTTCCCAAAAAGAAGTGATTATTTATCTAGAGAGTGATTTTTGCGAAGAAGAAAACACTATGAAGTTTGAAAAACCAAAATCGATTCTTTGTTTGAACTTTTGCCAAGTTATGTTCGGTCCCTTTCCTTTAAGGTAGATGATGGGTTGAATGTTGTAGTGTTCTTGGGTTTTGGCTGTTTGGGTTATTTCTTATCATCTTTGATATAACTTTTTTTGAAGGGAATGTTAGTTTGGATTGGACTTTATTTGTTTGGTGGTCTATCTATCGGTTATCACATTTAGATGCTTAGAATGGTGAAAAAAATTGAATTTGGCTTATATGTGTAAAACTATAGCTACGAACTGTCAACGCTGTTTGGCAGCTAGGAAACTAACCGAGAAAGCAAGAAAGTAGAAGCAGCATACTGGAAAACAATAATGTCATCACAGAAACTGTAGGTGAGGAACTAGAAGGTGAGGAACAATTTTGTTTCATGTCTTGTTAATGGTTTCATGTTTTTAGCACAGATTACTCAAGTGTATGGCTTTTATGATGAATGCCTAAGGAAGTATCTTAGAATCTTGCTATATAAATTTATTTGTGTACAGAAATACTTTCTTTCTTAGGGTTGAGATTGATACCTTTCTTTATTTTGATTATAAATATTGCCTCGTATCTGTCCTTTGTCATTCATTTCTTTTCTTTATGTGGTTTGCAAAGGTAATTAGGCTTAAGTATTAATTTTGTATTGCGATTTGGTCATAGTTTGTTGTCAATGTCCAGCTTTGACGCAACATACTAATGTGGAAAATAAATAAAACAAAGAGGACATATGATAGGGCACTATGTGAAGACTGTTTTAAAAAGTATGATCTAGATGTAAGATATGTTTTTTTAATAGCTGCCATATCTTCCTTTACTAACTCAACTTTGTTGTTTAAATCAGTTTATTGCCCAATTGTTCAATTAAGAAAAATAATGTGTTATGTTAGTGCTGAGGCAATAGGATGTCGTCCATATCCATGAATCAAGCTTGTTTTGCATGCTGTTTTCTAATTTTAAAGTACATGTGAAGTTTTCTGAAATTTACAGAACCAGTTATGTAGTCAAAATTATTTGGAACTACTTTAACGGCGTATGCTGGTCCTGTGTTAATTATTCATTCATTTTATTGGATTATCAAGTTTCTCTTATTAAATTTATGGTTGGGTTTGAAGCTGCATTTTCTATTTTATCTGCAGGGTTTATTTGTTTGAAAATGTATAATTTTTGC
This sequence comes from Gossypium australe, assembly GCA_005393395.2. Lineage (NCBI taxonomy): Eukaryota > Viridiplantae > Streptophyta > Magnoliopsida > Malvales > Malvaceae > Gossypium > Gossypium australe. Next base: position 6,986,054 of record CM016619.1, on the reverse strand, counting down.
GGCGTTATTTCATTTGGTTTTGATTACTTCATATTCATGTAGGCTCCTCCATCTATTGATATACATGGAGAAACAAGTGATGGTATAAGTGAATCTGATGATCCTCAAACAAAGAAATTCAAAAGCAGCAGACCTTGTTATTAATAGGACAGTTGTGGAGACAGAGTTATACATATATGGAAAGGTTATGGTTATACAATTCTTAAAAACTTGATGGATTTCTGGCTAGGACTCCTTTAGGTATTTAACCAATGTCTTCGTTTTAATGTCTCTTAAAAGATTTACTTATTGAGCAATCAAATTTTACACCATTTTGCAGACAGGAGAGGATGTTGCTGAGAAACTAGAAGAGCAACTGATTCTTGAGGTTCTTGCTAGTGGTGGAAAGGTTTGGAACTTTCTGTTGCTATTTGGTGCTAAACCAATTTGGAAATGTTAATATGAACAATTGCTGTGATATTTTAAGCTGGAAAACAACTCAAATTTTTAAAATTTTGTACTTTATTTTAAAAATCTGTTTCTTCTCTGTTTTCCAGTTCTTCATCATGGCATGCATGTGTAGCATTAAAATATTTTGAGAAAATTAGGTTTATTGTATTTTTTTTTCTAGGTTGCTGCATCTTTGAACTGTACTGATGATTGAAGAACCCAGCCTATTCCTACCATCCCTTCGGATATGATAAAGATGAAACTTAATTTAGTAAAACTTCCTGCAAATTTATTTACAATAATTTGGAGGACATCTCTTCTTTTGGTAATGTAAAACTAGAAACAACAGCAGTAAACATCCTGTCATCTTGCTTGCAAGTAAATCTTACTGAGATGGGAGGTGCCAATGACATCTATATCTGAACCCTATTGTTCTGAGAATCTCAGTCATAGTGCTGCTGTTACCCTGTGGTAGAATTGCAGTGGAACCATTTTTTTTTCATTTCAAAGTCTGACGTGGATATTTTGTATGTTTCATTGGTGACTTATAGCTTACCATCATACTTGAAAATCTCATCTACAATTGAATCTAAGTCAGGAATCTTCTTGATCTTGTATAGGTTGCAAGTGATGCTCCTCTTTGGGATGCAATCGGAGGTTCAGATGTGGAGCGACTTCCATCAGCTTCTACATGCTATAACACTCTCAAGGTACAATAATAGGGATGGATGCTCTCCTGTTTAATAATTACTATGTTAAAAGGCTCCATAACAACATCAAACTTTAACACAAGTGATTTTTTATCATCTCATATCTGTGTTTTCTTGCTCTATTGGATGGTTACAGTTCCAACATACAAGGATGGTTTTCATTTTAATTGACCCGCCGTTTAATTTACATAAAAAAATTATTAACTTTGTTGATACGACACACGTGTGGATATCATGCAACTATTAATTAATCTTTTTAAAATTTAAAAAATTAAAAATTATAAAAATTGTATATTTTTTATTTTTTAATTTTAAAAAATTAATTAATTGTTGGTGTGGCATACAAGCAAAATTAACAAAAATTAAAATTTTTCCATTTATGTTTAGGTGATTTAACAAATAATGCAAATTCAAAGCATAAAAGAGACAAAAATTATATATATATATATATATATATAGTAAAATTGGACTGTAAATAAGAAGAGAGACAAACAGAGTTATGCATTTTACAGTTTTACATTTTTTATTAATATTTTATATATTAATAAACTAAAAAGATTTATATATTACTTTTAAGTATATTTGGTTAGCTGGAATAAAAAAAATCTAAAAATATAATTGTAGGTGGCTTTCAGGCAATTCATTGGTTCGGTGAGCAAGGTGGACTATTTGACCATGCGCAATGGCTTTATCAACGTAAGTAATTTGCTGGCCTACATCATCTAATAATTTGATTAGCAAATTGCTCAGCTGGTGAGTTCAACTTTAATCACCAAATATTAATGGTTAATGCAGGCACATTTTGCAGCTAACACAAAATTTGACTTCCATAAATACATCAAAAGATCCATGGAAGACGATTTCAAAGTTGTCGTCGGTATCAGGTCTGTTTAAAACCACTTTAAATTTAAATTAGCTTTATATTGCTACTCTGAAATTTATTGGTTGTTGTCAGCACACTTCTGTGGGCATTTGCTATCATCTTCTTGCTTCTAAACGTTTACAGTTTGTAATTCTACCCCTTTCGGATTAGCATATCATAAATTAATAAATGAAGTATTTATAACATAATATACGTGGTGCATGCAGAATGACAAACTCTCACCTGGTTGTCTTTAGTCCCACTGACTGTAAGCCACCCACATCCTTAATTAAACTTTATGTTATGGATTGAGAAATAAAAGTATAAATATTTGGTGAATTGTTATGCATCTCCTTTTTCCTTGGCATGTAGCAAATTGTTAGTCAACTCTTCCACAAGTTCAGTTGCATATGGTTTTTTTAATTGTGAAGGAGGATCGTAAGTTCTATAAAATCTTCATTCAATGCTATAATATGTGAGATCTTATTTTATATTCTATTTATTTCTAGACTTGTTAGAATAAATCTTCCTCCTGGGCATTAGGACTGAAAGTAAAGCAGTAGTTTTTGTACTTAGATTATAAAATTTTCCTCGCAAATTGGAAAAGACCAGAAATAATAGTATTGTGTGTTTTAATTGTTTTTACAGAAGAAGATTCTGACATCTAATCCTTATCCTTCGTTTAGGTAGTTCCATTCCATTGGTGGTTAAACATTTGATTTTGCATCAATAAACATTTTAGACTTATGTTTGGTCTCACTATGGATAATGGCATATGCATATGATATAAGACTAACATGTTTGTATAGAATATGACTAACATGCTAAAACTTAATGTTCATGCATTCCATCATTCAAAGAAAAATTGTCCCACGAGCACCTTTGATCTTTATTTTCTTTGTTTGTAATATCCTGAAATAGGGGTTGTGCGTTTGGAGAATAACTCAAGTGTTAGTAGGCTTTAAGAGTGGTTTGGATGTGCTTTAGGAGTTCCTAAAACTCTAGGATTAAAATGGGATGCTTTGGAAAATTTTGAAAATTTGAGAGTTAAATGAGGAAAATAGGCAAGGAGGCCTTAAGAATAAATTTTGGCAGGTTATGGCATATGAAATGCCCTGGTAAAGTGGCTTCCATGCGCCACTTAAGGCTTGGTAGTGACGCCACAATCAGGTCAGGAGTTCGAGTCTTGGGCGCGGCATAAGCGTTTTATTTTGCAAAATGGCACTGCTTTGAAGGAGGCTTTATAATAATTTGTGGCGAGATATTGACATCAATGCACCAGCAGCAAAGTGGTTGGGGCGCTTGCAGTCAGGGGAGCTTCATGAGGTAGGGCGTTCGAGCCCTGATGGAGGCGCGCGAGTGTTTTTATTTTTGCTTGGCGTTAAGGCTCAGGGAAGCTTAAGAAGAAAGGGTTAATGTAACATCCTAGATTAGGGGTTATGCGTTTGTGCATAATTCATGAGTTAGTAGGTTTTGGCAGTGTTTGGAAGTGTATTAAGGGTTTTTAAAATTCTAGGATGGAAGAGAAAGCTTAGAAAAATTATTGGATTTTAAGTAAAAAGAGGAGACGAGGCAAAGAGGCCTTAAGGAAAATTTGTGTTGGACTCATGACACAAGGAAGACATGTGGCAAAGTGGGCTCAGTGGGTATGTTGGAAGTGTTCTGAGGAGTTTAGGAACCCTAAGGTGTATGGAAATGTATGGAAATGTATGGAAATGTCTGGAAATGTATGGAAATGTAAAGAAATATATGGAAATCTTTGGAAATGTATGGAAATGTATGGAAATGTGTGGAAATGTATGGAAATGTAAGGCAATGTAGGGAAATGTAAGGAAATGTAAGGAAATGCTTTGGAAACGTTAAGTTTAAAAGAGGAAAGTGAACATTTTTGGAAACTAGGGGATGTAAGGAAATGATTTGGAAATGATTCAAAAGAGGAAAGTGAACATTTCTGGAAACTTGGAAATGTAAGGAAATGTCAAGTTTACAGAGCTGAACGAAATTGTTTGGAAACTTAGAAATGACTTAGAAATGTCGAGTTTTAAAGTTTAAAAGAGGAAATTAAGGCAAGGTGGCCTTAAAAGAAAAATTTTGTGAAATTTGACACACAAACAGGCTTGGAAAAGTGGCCTGGAGATGCCACTTAGGGCCTCTGGAAATGGCGCCACATGCAAGGTGTTGGGCCTGGGTTCGAGTCACTTGGGAAGCAAATAAAAGAAGTTTTATTTTTGCTTCCAGAAGCCAGAGTTGGAAAGCACAAGCTTTCTAGAAAGGAGGAGTTTTATTCTCTTTAAAATTTGGCTAAATGATGGATAAATAAGGGATTTATTTATCATTATTTTCAAGAGATAATGGTTGGATTAAATTCTTTTATTTAGTGATAATACAAAGGATAAAGCTATCAAATAGAAGAGTGGTGGCTAAGTAAGGGACTCTAGCTAGTAAATTCGGCTATAAAAGGAATAGAGAGGCCATTCAGCATTATTTACTCTTCCTTGATAACCTCTGCCGAATTTTTCTCTGCAACCCCTATTCTTTTCTTCTTCATTCTTCTCCTCTCAATATTCCAAAAGCCGAAAGCTTGCTAAGATCAAGGCCATAGCCGAATCTCTGAAGGTTGAAGTGAAGGCGCAATCGATTTGTTCAAGTAAGGGTAAGATCTCATTCAGTTTCATCCTCTTTTCCTTTAAGATTTGCCGAAATCTAGGACTAACCCCATTAGTGTCTTGTTGCTGAAACCTTGAAGAGATCTTTCGGGATTTACTAAGTGTCGACTACAAGGAAGGAGAAGTTCTTTTCCCGAAGGTACACCATAAGCCGCGTGTTCCCTAATTATTTGGTGAGTTTCAGGATTTAAAATCCACAAGGTAAGTGTCTATAGCATTCGGCCAAGGCCTATTTTAGTAGTTAGATCTATTATTATGTGTTTTAAGCCGAAAACTAACAGATTCAAGGGATCTAGTGAGTAGCCGATTTCAAATGAGAAGAATACAAGTTTTCGCGATTTGACTATAGTCAATTCGACAACAAGGTAGGTTTTAAGAATACAAATCCTACTAGGATTTGGTTTTATAGGCTTTATGCTAACATATTAAGGTTACCAAATGTAGGAATTGAGATCTAAAGCAATAGATCGGTTTTTTTCGGGATTTCAAGGAATTGTTAAGCAAATCAGGTGTGTACCCCACACTATCTTTTAATACGTTATATGGCAATATGTAATATATGTATGTATAAGAATGTGAATATGGCTAAGTACCCTAATGTGGTACAAAGTACTCAGGTACGTTTCCTACTCCTACTAGGATTACGAAATATGTTATATTTAACATGTGAAAAGTAAAGTGAATGTGAATTTAAGTATGATATGCATGATATGAATAATATGGGCATTCGGGTTATATGAGAAAGGGGAAGTGAATGTGATGACTTCGGTCTCACTATCTGAATGTGGTGACTTTGGTCATATTATCTGAATGTGGTAACTTCGGTTACATTATCTGAATGTGGTGTCTCATGACACAATTATCTGAATCTGGTGGCTATGCCACGAATTTTATATGGGCGATGAGCATGTCGACTGCAGCGACTGCCTTCGATGGTGTGTAACGGAAGGAGGGTCGACTTAGTAGTCCCCACGGTGTGCAGGTTGGTACGGGGATGTGTAGCGGATGGCATCTAGGTTTGGGTATAGGTTGCATCATTATTTTATCTGTATATGAATGTGCATGTGATACGTTATGGTATGCCTGATCTATTAAATTTTAGTGTTGGTTACTCATTGAGTCTGTTGACTCACCCCGTTGTGGGAACATTTTTCAGGTGAGGAACAGTGATGGACCGGGACGGCAGAACTTGTGGTGGCCATGCTCAGCTTGAAGTTTTATTCAATATGGACATTTTATTTTATTTAAGTACTTAAGAATTTTATTTTGGGATTATTTGATGTAATAAGGCCATAAGGCCATAGTTGAACTACTTTATTTTTCCTTTATTTATTACGGTACCAATTTTTATTAATTAAAGATCAAGTGAAATTTATTTTCAAATAAACTCTAAATAGTTTGTTACCTCAAATAAACTCGTTTTCAACTCAAGCCCAACCCAAAACAAACTTTCTTTCAAAACACCTAAGTTTTTCCTAAGTCACAAAAGAATTTGAAACGGTTTACACCGGGGAACATACCAGATCCGGTCAAGGCTCGTGGGCCGGGTTTGGGGTGTTTCAGTTAAAAGGAAATCGCGATGCGTTTATGTCATGAAATTCAAAGTGGCCGAGTGGCTAAGGACATTGCTTGAGAGCTACAGCTAGGAGGACTCGTGTTCGAGTCCTGGGGGTCGCGCATGAGGCGTTTGTTTTTGCTTTTAACGCTAGAGCATAAGGAGCCAGCGAAGGATAGTTTAAAAGAAATTTATGGTGGATTATGGCATGAAAGTCGCATTAGCTGAATGGCAGGAAGCTTGGGGGATTCTCTCCAGGTCTCGGGTTCGAGACCTGGGGGCAGCACCTACATGGACCTTTCTTTTTGGCCGGCGTGGGAGCTTAGTGGCCTGCATGGGCATTTAATGCATGCTGCATTATTTTGTATTTTTCTATGCTGATGGAGTATGGGCTGGTCATTTTATTTTGTTGTTTTATTATTTTATTGAAGGATGATGGGTTATTATTATATTATGAATAGGAAATGGTGAGGTATGGGTTATATTTTGTTAGTGATAATTGATGTTAGAAATTAGTAAAAAAAAAAAAAGGAAGAGCATGTGCGGCTTGGAGGGTAGGAAAGCATGGCCGAATTTCATGCTTGGTTTTTCTTCTATCCTTTGTGTTTTGGCCGAAAGAAAAAGAAAGAGAGGGAGCAAGCTTTCACAATCGGTTTTGATTCATGCTTAAGAGGTGTGGCGAAATTTATTCTCTTTTTTTTTTTGTACCGTTTTCTTTGGTGCTAAAGCCATCTAGTTTCAGCCTTCTCCTCTTTGTTTATGGTAACCAAAACTTCAAGGGGCAACAAGGGTCAAAATTGATTTACCTTGGAGCCGATTCTTTTAAGGGCCGAATGTGCATAGAGGAGAGGTGTTTTCGGAAAGTCGATCTTTTGTGGTAGGTAGCGTTGGTGGTAAGTAAGTTCTCTCCTAGCAGTTAGATTGGGTTTCTTTCCTTATAAGTGCCAAAATCAATGGTTAAACCTTGATTTCTAAGAAGGGCCGAATGTGCATTAAGCTTTTACAAATGTTCTTTTGTGTAACCAGTGTTAGGGCTTTAAAAAGGAGTCTTCAGGGTTCGACTATTCAAGGTAAATGGTAAGTATAACATTCGGCCAAGGGCCATTGTTCATAGATTTGTGTATTAGCCGTTTCTAACAATGTTTTAATAGGAATTTCGATAACTTCGGGAGCTAATCGACAGGAACAAGTGGTGTTTCGGGAACGAAATAAGCTAGGTAAACGATTCATGATATTCGGCCTAAGGCCATATTATTGGTATTAAGTGTGACCGATTTTGGTTATGTGTACTAGGGGCAAATCGATAGAAGTAGCAGAAGCTTTCGGGATTTTAGATTTTGTTAGATTCGATAGATCAGGATCTCGCTATAGTCAGGTGCGTAGTTATCGCACTGTTCTCTTGTTTGTTATATATGTTATTTTATGTAAATGTATATGTTGTGCATGTTAGTCGAAATAAGGGCTAAGATTGTGAATACCGTGGTGAGTAATTGAATACTGAGGTCAGTGATTTTTTTTTGATAATAAATGATTATTGATGAATGTATAAAAATGTGATGGCATGTGATGTATATTTGTTTCGAGTAATATGTTGCCGTGGTACATATATATATATGCATGGGACTTGGGATGTGACTATTGGAGGAAAGAGTGTACGCTATGTGCGTGGTCTAATGCTAACCTCGTGTTACATTAGCACTTGACGTTAGCTATGTGCTTCATCAAGGGAGGTGTTGGCTAAGTGCCCATCTCGGTGGTTGATAGCTGTGTGCATCACCGTGGACTGATTGATATGTGGAATCCCTATGGGATCAGTGGCTTGGCCACGGCCTTGAGCAGTAAGTCTGCCAAGGTAAGATATGTGGATCACTATGTGATCGGTGGATTAGCCACGGCCTTGAGTAAGGAGTCTACTAAGGTAGGAGTAACGGATGGACTTAGGATGGGTTAGACTTCATAATTGCATATTCATGTGTATGGACTGTGTGGATATGGGCCAAGCCCATATGTGAGGGCATGTGTATCTAACTATGCACTGAGTCTCGGTGACTCACTCAATTTTTCTCAATCCTTTCAGGTGACGTTTGAAGCTTGGACCGGGTCGGAGCGAATACAAAGGTGGCCATGCAAAAGCGGATTTTCATGCAAAGGAATCTCTTGTTTGATTAATTAAGTATCTACATTTTCATTATTTTGATTAAGTGTTTAATGTAAAAAGGCCTACTAAAGTATTTAAGCATCTTTATTATTATGTTCTATTACGATTGATAATTTAAATGTTGATTGCAAATGATTTTATTTTCTTAAGTAAAGCTTGAATCCGGTGTTTTTATAACAAACTTAAATTCTTACGTAGAATATTTCAAGTCACGAAAATGTTTTATTAAAGGAAACAAATTTTCAACGATTTTACTCTTAAGTAAGAATATTTTTTGAAAGTGTTCCGCAGTGGCATTCCAAATTCGGTCGTAGTGAATAGGCCGGGTTTAGGGGTGTTACATTGTTACAATTCTCTTAGTATTATCTACTCTCTGATGTAGGAGCCAATGATTAACACATACGCCAACTTTAGAGATGATGTTCTTCCCCGTATTAAAAGACTTGGGTACAATGCTGTTCAGATCATGGCTATTCAAAAGCACTCATATTATGCTAGCTTCGGGTATTAACTCCATCGTAATATTAGCTCAAATCTATTTGTTTTGTAAATAAAATTAAATGAATCATATTGCCTTCACTTTTTATCTGATTACTGTTGAAATTTTTACATTTTTAGCAGGATACTAACATGAGAACTTTTTACAGTATTGCTAGATATCAGGAGGCAAATCCTGCAATTTACACTGTTGTTACTTTTCCATTTCTCTTTGCGGTGACGTTTGGTGACTGGGGTCATGGAATGTGCTTGTTATTAGGAGCAGTTTTATAATTTTAGGCAAATCTCACATGCTTGTTATTAGATGGAATTATAGAAATATGTATTCTTCTAAAATTTTTATTTTAATGTCTTCAAATTAAATTATACATTTTTAAATTAGATTTTTGGTGTTTTTATATATATAATTTTTTTTATTTTTATTGACTTTTAGCGGCGTTTTTAAAAGCGCCGCTAAAAGTATAATAATTTTTTTTATTTTTCATTACTTTTAGTGGCGTTTTTCAAAAAAAGCGCCGCTAAAAGTATAATAAATTTTTTTATTTTTCATAACTTTTAGCGGCGTTTTTCAAAAAAGCGCCGCTAAAGATCATGACTTTTAGCGGCGTTTGTAGGAAAAGCGCGGCTAAAAGTCATGACTTTTAGCGGCGTTTTTTCTCATAAACGTCGCAAAAATTTGCGGCGGTTGTATTAGCGGCGTTTTTTGCGGCGCTTCTAAAAGCGCTGCAAACACTTTTAGTGGCGCTTATAAACGCCGCTAAAGGCCAAAAAAACGCCGCTAAAAGTCTATTTTGCTGTAGTGAGAACTGAATAGGTAAAGGCCCCAAACGCCTTTCCTCCGGTTTTGTCACTCGCTGGCATATCAATTGAAATCTCATTGGCTTGGCACCCACTTAATAGAATTCCCTCCTCCTCCGTCAGTGACCTCAAATTCAAAATATCACGTTCATAATTGGGTAGGAATTTGAGACTCACATTGTTCCCAAAGATTGCGATCAAAAGAGAGCCAATACCCCTCATATTATCTGTTCCAGTGTTGATGGCATTGTCAACTGCTCTTGGGGCCAATAAGCCTTGTGCCGCGATTATGATGTTGGCTGCTGTTACTAGGCAGTCGAATAAGGTTCCAAAGGAAATGCCCCTAGTCTTGTAATCAACAGGTGGTGCTGTACCCCTTAGAGTACTATGGGGTCCAATTTGTTCTTTACTTTTATCAATCAGACCACCACTGTGGCAGGAATCCGAAACGATTGTGAAGCTTGATCCACTTGGTAGTTGCTGAATCAATTGCCCCAAGTCCACGTCTGCACAACCATCGCAACCACAATATAATATAAATAATAGTTTGCTTAGATTGAGAGTATTTTAATAATTTAATTTACCGAGTTGATTACGTACCAAAAATGGGATTGAGATCACAAGGCACAATTACTTCACCCTCGTTGGAAGGTTGTGGGGGTTCAGTGCGGCGCACAAGTCCATGTCCACTAAAGTGGAAAAGCAGGACATCTCTTTCTTTAGCGGCGACCACCATCTTCTTGAGTGCAGCCATAATGTTTGCACGTGTAGGCTTATACGTGGACTCTGGTTCATCAGTTAGGAGCTCAACATTTTCGGAATCAAAGCCAAACCTACTCACGATCATTTCTCTCATGGCTTTCGCATCGTTTACGCATCCGTTCAACTTGTTGATGGTGTTGGGGTAGTTGCATCCGACCAGAACGGCTCTCTTCTTACATTCGGTGTTCATCTTGCTTCTATTTTGGCTCGCTTGTCTTGTCTTGTGCTTCGGACGTTGCACTAAACACCTATATATATATACACACACATACACACTGTAGTTTACACTATGCTCACTGACCATGCTCTAATAAATAATACATCATGTTGGTAGGTACAACTGTTTTATTTTATTTTTTGTATAGAAAAAAGCATGGCAAATCCATGTGTATATATATATATACACACACATGCAGTTAGTTGTCTGTATAAAAGTAGGACTGTTAGAGTGTATTTGGTTTAAGAATTGAGGCTATTTCAACAATTTGATATATTTGGCCTCTAACATATGGAGTGGGTGATTAATCCATATTTCATATTTCATTTATATAAATCATGCATGTGAAATTTCACGTAAATTAAAAAAATTTAACTTATTTTTTATGTAAAAATACTTTTAATCTTTGAATGAATGTTAATACATACAATATTTTAGATCGATAGATAAAAATATCGAATCAATTTGAGAATTTACATGCATGAGAAGTACAATAATATCAATAAATTCAATGATTGGATTGTTAAATTAAGAATCACGCAAAAATATATGAAAGCGTGTAAAATTACTTTAGTTTCGCACTAGTATAAGCAAATCTTTTTTTTAATATATAAAATTAATTATATAATTTAAATTTATGTATTTAACATTATATTTCTTTATACACCTAACTAATGTAAAAAAAATATTAAATATTATTTGAAAGTAATAAAATAAAACAGATATTATAATAAAATTATTAAAAAGTATTATTTGTAATAATCAAACTCTTAAAAAATATTATCTATCACTTATAATCCATTTATTGAATTAAATTAACCATTCTAACAAAAAAGAGTGAAAATTACCAAAAAAAAAAAATTAAGATTTAGGTATAAAAGATAATCATAAAGTGCATAGGGTTTTATTTTTATTTTTTAAATAATATTGTCTTTGGCTCACATGCGGTTTATTTAGTTAGGTTAAGTATACCTAACTCAAAATTTATAAAAATGATAAAAGGCATGTAATTTAGTAATACAAATATTTTATTCTTAATTTTAATTCAATTTTTTTATGTAGATACCTTTATAAATGGGCACCTTTTATTTTATACTTTAGTCATTTCTTAATTTGATTGAGTTATTTATTGTGTAAAGTAACGCAGCCATGGTTCCCCTAAAATAGTAAATTTTTAATTTAGACTCTCTATAATTTATAAAATTTTAAATTAATAATGATAAAATTATACTTTAGCCCCCAAAGATGATAAAAATTTAATTTAACCCTTTAAAAATTACAAAAATACAGGATATTAAAATGATGAAATTGTATTTTTACTATCGTAAAAATATACAATTTAATTCCGACCCCCTAAAAAATTTCAGACTGCCAATTAATTAATTATATCAAATTCAATAAATAATTTAAACTTGAAAAAATATGTGTTTTATTTAATAATAATACTTTTGAATGGGTTGAATTTAGTAGAATTGGCAAGAGGTAAGGGGTTGATAAAATAATAAATTTAGCAGATTATCTGCAGAACTCGGTCATATCAGACCCAGTGCCATGAACTTCACTAGCAAGCTTGCTAGTATAAAGAATTACAGAAGTATATAAACTTTAATTTTGTAAGTATTTTGGTAAGGCAACAATGGAAAGAGCTCTGGCGATGAAAGAAGTGATTAAGGGCTACGAAAGCATGTCTGGACAGGTGGTGAATTTCAATGAATCCCTGATTTATTTTAGCAAAAATACAAGTGAGGAAGACAATGCGCGAATGTCTAATAATCCAGAGAAGTATCTTAGGTTACTAACGATGGTCGGAAGAAGAAAGAAGAATGCGTTTGTAAATTTAAAGGAAAGGTTCATTAATAGAAAAGAAGCATGGACTGTACACAATTTATCAATAGGGGAAAGGAGGTTGTTGAAACCACTTTTAAAGTTGATTTTAAAAACAAGGTAGACTTTAAAACAAAAATGGAGTCGCCACCAGTCCCTTTTTACTTAGGTGTGATTGGATCACCTTCTAAAATATTTTATTTCAAAACATTGATTTTTGGTCCACAAAATACCGGAAAATAGGTTCGGGAGTCGGTTACGTACGAGGAAGGGTTAGCACCCTCGTGACGCCCAAAAATTAGTACCTAATTGATTAATTAATGTCCTTATGTCGAGAATTTGAAAATGATTTGGGAATATGATTTCTTTAAAAATTTGAACGATTTGAGTTGAAATTGGAGATTCCTTTGTTCCGAGAGCATACAAACATCACATCCAGCACGTTAGGACATGATGTTTTAAACTTTCGTAATCAAAATCGTCTCATGATTTACAAAATTCATTAAAAGGATATTTAGTTATTTGGACGAACGAAAAACCGAAACCCAGCACGTTAGGGCACAATTTTCTCGAACTTTCAAACACGAAACATTGCCTTATTTTCTGAAATTCTTATCCCAAGATAACAAATCGTCATATCCAGTGAGTTAAGACACGACAATTTTGAATTCTCGAGGATAAGTTTTTATTTAAAATATAGGTTTTAAAAAGGGAGGATACTTAATACTTTACGTTCTACGAGAAAAATCGAAACCCAGTGAGTTAGGGCACAATTTTTCTCGAAGTCCCTAAATATCATATGTCGAAACCATTTTTTTTTGAGTTTTGAAAAACGGGAATCGACTTGAAAAAAAAAATATGGAGTCGCCACCAATCCTTTTTGTTTAGGTGTGATCGGGTCACCTATAAAATAAATTTTGGCCTACGAATTTCAAGAAGAAAACATGTTCGAGAGTCGGTTACGTGCGAGGAAGGATTAGTACCCTCGCAACGCCCAAAATTGGTACCAAATTAATTAACTGAGTCCTAATATTGAAAAGTTTGAAATGATTTTGAAATTCTATTCTTTTTTTTTATAATTTTAAATAACTTGATTGAATATTAAGATTCCCTTATTCCGAAGGAATAGAGTATCACATCCAGCACGATTGGATACGACAATCTGAGTCCTCAAATTCAAGATCATCCCCAAAATTCTCCAAGCATATATATTGAAATTTTGAAAGGGTATTTGGTTATTTGGACAAACAAAAAATGACAACTCAGCACGATTGGGCACGATTTCTTCGAATTTCTAAACGCACAAATATTACCTTATTTTGAAAATATAGACAAAATTTGGAAGGATATTCGTTTATTTGGTCAAGCAAAAAAACACAACCCAGTACGATTGGGCACGATTTCTTCGAATTTCCAAATGCACAAATATTACCTTATTTCGAAAATATGGATAAAATTTGAAAGGATATTCGTTTATTTGGTCAAACAAAAAACCACACCCAGCACGATTGGGCACGATTTCTTCGAATTTCCAAATGCACAAATATTACCTTGTTTTGAAACTTTAAGTAAAAATGATTTTAGAGCTCAAATAATGTTAGAACATGACATTTTTGAGTGAATATAATGCTATGGCATAATAACATACAATGTGGAGCAATTATTTACAAATGAAATACAATGCTATTGAATCTCAAACAACAAATAAATATAAAATGAGAATTAAAACACACATAATGGCAATAATTATCAAACATTAGATCAATGATAAGCAAAATAATAAGAATAATAAAATACATACATCAACAATATTATGAATCAATAAAATAATTTTAATACTAATTATACGTGTATATATATATATATATATATATATATATATATATAGATGCTAATAACATGCAAGAGTATTCAAGTTGAATATTATGCAATTCTTTAAAACAAGAAACATATAAACATTTATATAAAAAATACAAGTGGAAGCATAAAACAAATTAAAATATTGAAAAATCTACTTCAAAATAATTTTGTTAAAACAAGCTTATAATAATGAATAAAATATAAACTAAAAAATACTTAATTGAAACAAGAATAAAATTAACAAGTTATATTATAAAAATAATTTTAAACAGATTTAGGGATTAAATTGAAATGTGCATAAATAGTCAAGGGCCAAAACATCAAATATTTCCAAAACCCAACATACAACATTTAAGTTGGACTAAATTAAAAGCGAGCTTGAATTACAGAGGCTAATTTTAAAAAAAAAAACAAATAAAAGTATATGGGGTCTAATCAAATAGATGAGCAGGAAAGAGGGATTAAACGTGCAATTTATCCATCACCGCGGAAAAGCGCGGATCCTATAGATATCGGGTAAGGTCCAAGTCGGGTCACGCAATACTGTGTCGTTTTGAGGCTATGGAGATAAACCCCAAACGACGTCGTTTCTTTAATAAGGAATAATTTCCTTAAAACCGAATTAAAAAAAACAAATCAGCCATTCCTTTTTTTACCAAACCCTAGCCCCCTTTATCAAATTCCTCTCAGCTGAAACCCCAAATGACCATTCGACTACCCCATTCTTCAGAAGCCAGCGACGATGACGAATGGAAACAAAGGATGGCCCCTTTTCTGTGTTAACACACGCGAAATCTCAGACCCAAAGCCCCACTTCGGCTTCGATTTCGACGAAGCAAGTAGGAACCCGGTGACAGTGGTGAACAGGTAAAATACTCTTCTCTTTATAGTTTTCGCATGCAATAGTTTAGAAAAAGAAAATGAAAAGAAAACAAATAGCAAGTTGAACTGAAGAAAAGAAAAATGAAATCGACCAAAGAACACCTTTTTTTTTATTAGTGTATTGCTGAATTTTCTGTATTCTGTATTCGAAAATCGTGAACCCCTTACATTTGTTTGTTTTTGTCCATTTAAAGGCCGAAATCAGAAATTCATAAAATAAAAAATACAATCCTTCCTCCATTTTTCTTGTTGTCCATTGCTTTTGTTGCTGTTGTTTGTCCTTGTTTTCGCAGGTACAGTGGCCAGCTGTGGAGGCTGTACGAGCGGTGTGGGCACATGATGCGTGCGTGCGTGGGGTATGGAGCTGTTGCGGCGCTTGGAGGACGTGGAGGCTCCTAGGATTTTCTGAAACCCTAAATATTTTGGGTCACCCAGGCCGATTGGGCCACTGTAATTAGGCTCGGGTTAAATATAATTTGGGCCAGTTTCTGGGTTTATTAATCGGGCTAAAAAATGGGTTTTATGTAATGAACTGGACTGTTTAATTGGGTTATTCTGGGTATTTTTTTGTAAAATAGACTTTTAAAATGGACTTTTTAATTGTTTTATGTTATTTTTGTTTTATTCTGCTATTGGACCCTGAGCAAATTGGGCTATTTACATCATATATCACCTTATTTTTTAAAATTATTAAAAATGCATCAAAAAAGGTATTTTTATAAAACAATGGTTTGAATATACAACCTACATATTTAATAGCAATTCTACATAATCATAAATTATACTAACAATACATAATAAAAGAATAATATAACATGAATATATAATGAACTATGCTAAACTATAATAAACGATCTAAAGAATATAAATAAATAGACATGTAATATAAAGTAAATGGCAATAATTGAAATTTTCACAAAATAACAAAATTAAATGAAAAAGGAATAACATATTCAAACATGGAATAAAAAAGAATGTGATGATTTTCAAAATGGTTTAATATATATATATATATATATATATATAATAACAAAAATTAAAAGAAAAAAAACACTTATAATAAATATATGATTTAATAATTAACACATGTATAAATAACTATATATATATAAAAAATAATTAATAAATAGTATATAATAATTTTATATGAAAACATATATATATATTAATCATAAAATTACATATATAATAAATACAACATAAATTAAATACCTTATATAATATAATAATATTTTATATAAAAAAATAGAAGTAATATACATAATACAGCATAATACTATATAACATAAAAACTTTTTAAAAATATATATATATATATATATATATATATATACATATATATATATAATATAATAAATATATAAATTATAAAATAATATAAATTATTAAACCAAGTAAAATATATATATATATATATATAATAATACATATAAAAAATATATAAGTGAATTTCATAATATTAATAAATTAATAAATATAGGAAAATAATATAGAATATTTAGTATGATAAATAATTAAATACAACGCAAAATAATAAAATAAAATAAAAGGATAAAATAAAATAAAACAAAGAAAACAGGGGTTAAATAGCAATTAAAACATATATAAAAGGACTAAATTAGAATGCACGTTAAATCACAGGGGTTAAAATGGCAATTAGGCTAAATTTAAAAACTACGACGTTTTGATCCTAGCCTTTAAAAAGCCCGAAAGACTAAATTGGAAAGTAATTAAACTTTTAGGGCTCAATTAAAAAATAAAAAAATGAAATTAAATGGAATTAAAAAAAATAAAATATGGGAAGACTAAAATGGTAATTAGGCCATTCATAAAAAACGTGCGGATCCTCCCCGGATCGGGTCAACGCGTGGATTCTGGCCCTCCAAACGGCGTCGTTTTAACGCTTATTTGCCTAAACGAAAACGGCGTCGTTTTTTAAGTACTATATATGTAAAAAATTCAGTCAAAAATCATTTTAAAACTGTTTTCTTAAAAAAAAAAAATTCAAAAAAAAAAACCCTCAAGCTTGTTTCTCCTCTCGTCCAAGTCCCGATTGTCAGTCCTCTGCGCCACTGTCTCACGCGCATCACGCACCACCACGTCCGGTGGCCGGAGGATCAAATCACTCTGTTTCGAAGGTAGTATTTCTTTTCTTTTCTTATTTTTGTACTATTTCGTATAAAATATGTGTGAATCAAGTAAAAAAAAAAAGAAAATAACCTCTGTAAAATAGTATACTGTATTCTCTTATTTCCTTGTGAATATGTGTATTTCTCTGTTTGTGTGTATTCTTCTGTGTTTTTTTTTTTTTTTGATTTACAGATTAGGACAGGCTTTTATAGCCTTCGAGAGGAAAAATAAAAAAGGAAATAATAATGTAACAGCCCAAATACGACCCTAATCGGAACGGTGGTTTCGGGACCACGAATTCGAGTCAGAAATCTCATAATATTTATTTATTTGATGTCTATGTTAAGTGTTTGTGCATGAGTAAAACTATTGTAGGATAATTTAATTGTTTTGATGTTTAATTTAATAAAAGGATCAAATAGTTAAGTGGGAAAAATAGTGTACATGAAATTAGGAGAGCCAATTGAAAATAGGGACTTGCATGTCAAATTTCCACAATTGTTTATAGTGGACGGCAATGATGATGGGGAAGGCTTTTTAATGATTTTTTTTATGTTAAACGTCATTTTGTTGATATTATAATATGTATTTTATGGGAATAATATAATAAACATATGAAAAATTCATTTTTCTCTCTCTTGCCTTCATCTTCTTCACCGATTCTCCTTAAAGAAAAAGAAGAAATTTCTCCTTCATCATCCGGCCATTGCATGTTGTTGTAAGGTGAGTAATTGAGTTTTAATTTAGTAGATTCTTATATAGTTGAGCTGGTCACTTTGAACATGACCGAAACTATGTTAAAATTTTTGGAATTTAACATGCTTAGATTCGGCCATGGGGGAGTATTTGTGATTTGTAGTGTTGACGAATATAAGATGATCTGAGATAGAAATCTAGATGAAATGGAATATAGTGATTTAAGTTTGTATGAATGCTAGGGAAGTCATTTTTTTTAATTGGAGCATAAAGTTGCTCTTTACTCTTGATCGAATGTTGAAGTGAGCTTGTATGAGGTTTAGTTTAACCAAATTGTTTGGTTGTGTATATATGTTGAAAAACGGGTGCATTTTAATATCATAATCGGCCATGGATGAATGTTTATATCTTGGAAGTGATGGTTGATAGAATATTAAAGATAGGTGATAAATAGAAATGTTTTTGAATTAGAGAGTTTGGTTAAATTAAATATTAGGAGTTTAATTGCATAAATTAATTTGTTAAAGGTACAAATGCCATAATAAATAATTCATATAGACTTGAATGGGACTAGTGGAAATTCGGTTCTTAAGGAATTAATCCGAAATTCTTGTAATTCGGATGTTATATGCTAAGGGACTTAATTCATGAGAAAAACCGAACTAGGGGGTGAAGGTGTAAATTAGAAATTACATGTTAAGAGTTATTTTAGTGCATAAGAGGATTAATTTATTTTGAGGACTATTCGGCATTACCTTAAAATGTGTATGAATTTTATGTATTCGAGTGAATAATACAATGATGTGTTTTGAGTTGAGAAGAATGAAAAATTATTGAATAAACTCTCTTCGAACTTTATTTAGATCAAGGGAAGAAAGATTTGGAAAAGGAACGGGGAAAAGCTAAACTAAACGAGTAGCCGGGAAACCCTGAATTGTCGTTCTTCGAGGTAAGATTTCAAGCAAACGAGTCAATAAAAAAATTCTTTATACATTGATATTGATTAATGGTTATTGGATTATTGAGCTAATAATTGCCGAATGAGTTATGGAGATTATTTAACCGTTTGTATTAGGCAAGGTAAGTTAAGATAGTTGATTGAGTAGTATGAATTTAGTACCAACTGAAATTTGAATGCAAATGTATATAAACATATATATATATATACTAAGTGGTGGTAAGAGATGTAGTCGAAGTAAAGATATAGTATGGAGGTAATGTGCTAGATATTTTAGTTCTATTGAACATGAGAATATAATTATTTTCATGAGTTAATGCATGGACGATTATATGCTTGGATGAGTGTTAGTTCGATTATATGAATGAGTTGGTATTTTTACATGAATTACGAGTTTACAAAATGTACTATGGGTACGAAACTATGATTGAACACTAAATTGGCAGGTGAATAAGTAACGGCTCTGTATGAGTGGTACGTTACAAGATTTTTAAGTAACGACTCTATGTGAGCGATACGTTACGGGATTATTGAGGAACGGCACTGTGTGAGCGATACGTTACGGGATTTTTGAGTAACGGCTCTGTGTGAGCGATACGTTACGAGATCATTGAGTAACGGCTCTATGTGAGCGATACGTTACATAGTGATTTTATCGAGGGTACTAATCATGCGATACACTGTTAAACTTATTTATCAATGTGCAGGTATGTGGCTCGAAGACTATGTTATAATTGCAAATTGGTTTATAGTATCGTTGGAAAATAGGATCCTAGAATTATGTATGGATGACTAAGTTTCGAATGGTAAGTATATATATATATAGGTACGTTTAGTCATACAATATCCATGAATTGATTCTTGAAACCTTGATTGTTCGGCCTTGTTGTTGTGATATGGGAAATGCTTACTGAAATTTTAGTAGAATAAATGTACTTCGATTATCAAGCTGAAATCTTACTAAGCTGTGAAGTTTACTTTCTCTCCATTGTTTCTTGGAATTGTAGATCATTTTTGGAAGGTTCAACTTAAGCTCGTGGATCCATTTGGAAGCTCATCATACTATCAACTATTTTGGTACCCCTTTTTGATAAGTTAATCATTGTTAATTATGGCATGTATAAGCTATTTGTAATATCCCGGGTTAGGGGCTATTTTGTTGTTGCATGTTATTGCATGTGTTTAGTGTGCTGTGTTGCTATTTCGGTGTTTTAGGGGCTTAATTGTAGGCTAGGAGTGAGCCTGAGTGAATGGGAAAATTTTGGTTTTTGAGTGTTAAGTGAAGGGAGCTGAGGAAGCTGGGGTTTAAGAAAATAATTTGTTGTTTTGTTGCACAAGTAAAGAGCTAGTTTAGTGGCAAAGCATGCGCTACATGGGGGAGCTTGGTGTGGCGTCATCTACATGTGGTGGAGGTCTAGTGTTCGAGCTGCAGAGTCCCCATTTTGGCTTCTTTTTGGGACGGCATGGAGGAGAGGTTGAAGGCAAATCAAATTCTACTTTGGACCAAGTCTTACCATTCAAATGAAAGGTGGAGAGGGTTTGTAGGAGGGAGACTTGGTCATGTTGTTTGAATGTGTGGAGTGGAGTGTTGTGGGGGATTTGGCCGAATTTTAGGGAGGAGTTGGAGGGGGAGTGACGGCTTGGTGTGGGGGAAAGGGTGTGCCGAAATTCAATTGGCTTTGTGGGGGTGATTTTCGGTCACTTTTTGGGTGTCAAACAAGGTTCTTCTCATTTTGTCAAAAGCAAGAAACCGAAATACCTAGTCCCTTTAGTTGTCAAAGTTGTTTTGCTTCATTTGGTGTGTGTATAGCCGAATGCAAGATTGCATTTCTCTTTTTGTTTTCACTTGAGTAAGCCGAAAGTAAAAGTCTTCTCTTATCATCTTTTTCTTCCTTGTTGAACCTTGATAGCCGAACACTCTCTTCTCTCCTTCTCATAATCCATTCTTTTCTCCTAAAGTACTTGTGCCGAAACTCCACCCTTCAAAATACCTCTTTCGTTTCTTTTCTTTTCTCTTTCTTTTGAACTTCTGTAGCCGAATCCCTCCCTTGTGCTGCCGAAATTTCCTTCTATCATTTGTTGCATTTTGGCCGAATATCAATCCCTCACCTAAGAGTTTGCCTTGGCCGAATATTGGAGTGGGGTGGACCTCTCTTGTGTGGTGTTCAATCAGGTTTGGAATAAGGTGAGTGCTAGCCGAATGTTCTTTTCCTTTTCTCTCTTGTGCTCTATCGATTTTGGTAAGGCTAAGGATGACTTTGGTCAATTGTTGATCGAAGGCTAATCTCTGGGTAATCGACTTTGTTGTAGGACATACGGTTTGTCGAGGGAGTTAAGTGAAGCCTCCTTCTTTCGATTAGCTGGTTGGTAAGTAAGGGTAAGTGGTTGATATATTATTATTAGTCCAATTCTTTGGTTTCGATTAAGGCAAGGGTGACTAAGGATTAACTATGTTCTTGATAGGTGTTGGCCGATTATCAGAAGAACCACTGTTGGGTTCGGGATTTGGTAGGAAACCAAATCAAGAGTAAAGGTAAGGGTTCAACATTAAACCCTTTGGTTTATTTGGTCTTAGCCGAATGGTGTAGAAGGCTAACCTATGTTTTGACCGATTGTTATAGGAACAAGATAATCAGGGGGGCTTAGATCAGTTCGTGAGGTTTAAGGCTTTTGTTTACCAGGTGTGTAACTAACACACCCATACTTAGTGATATTATTATTAAACCTGTTTGCCTATTAAAATCATGGCAGTTTGATGGATTGATATGATACCCTTTTGGGTATGATCTTGGACTCGGGTAAGTCAGTATTATTATTGTTATGAGTTTACTGATGATCTATATGATACCATGGCTATGGATATATGTGACATGGGATATGAGGTTAGGCATATTAGCATGATATGCATGATTTATATGATATGCATGATTACATGAGTATGGTATGTTGATGGGTGATATAAGTGGAGGGAGCAATGATATTTTGTGCTGACGAGCACCAGTGTTTTGGTAACACAACTATGTGACTTTGGGTCACCAGAGGTTTGGCACCTCCAGAGGTTTGGCACCTCATTGCGACTCGTCCCTGTGGTTTGACACCACCGTGGGTTGGCCCCACTTGAGATATGGGATCGTCTGCTAGTGATTGGGTATCACACGATGGGTTGGCCCCATCACTCGATTATTGTGACTACGGTCACCAGTGCTTTGGTAGCACATCTGTGTCTTTGGGACACCAGAGGTTGGGCACCTCATTGCGACTCGTCCCTGTGGTTTGACACCACCGTGGGTTGGCCCCACTTGAGATATGGGATCGTCTGCTAGTGATTGGGTATCACACGATGGGTTGGCCCCATCATTGGATTTGTGACTTCGGTCACCAGTGCTTTGGTAGCACAAACGTGTCTTTGGGACACCAGTGGTTTGGCACCACATTGACGGATATTGTGTCTTTGGGACACCAGTGTTTTGGTAACACATTGTGACTATATGTCACCAGTGGTTTGGCACCACCAGTGGTTTGGTACCACACGGGGTAGAAAAGGAGATACGGATGGTTAGGATCGGGTTGCATTAATTATGTTGCTATGTATGATGTGTGTTAGCATGTTGTTTTATTGGGAGCGGGATTTATACACTGAGTCATTCGACTCACCCTCTCCTTTGACATTTCAGGTGACTCGTAGACGCGGACATGGAGCCGGGATGGACTCGGGGTGCACATACCATGCTTTAACAAAAGTTTTGCTCAGACTATTCAATTTGGGTACTTTAACTTATTTACTTTTAGTTGGGTTTTAGTTTGGATTTGTAAAAGGCCTTTGATTTATGTTTTATGATGGTTATGTTTTAATTAGATTCTTAACCTGCTTAACAAATAACTTGGTATGAAATTTTACTAAAAACTTGGAAATACAATGTTTTCAAAACTATATCGCAATGTGTTTTAAACTATACCATCGGGTATCTCACTATGTTTTGTTATAAAGTAAACTCAAATGATTTTCAAATCAAACTCGATCTTCTGCTAAGTCAAAAGTGTTTTTAAATAGCACTTAGAAACTATTGAAATTACTAAATGAAATCAACTCGTTTTTAACTATATACTTTGGATAAGTTTTCAAAATCTAATCAAACAGGCCTACTCCAATTTTCCCCAAATTCACTATGTTTTCACCCCGCATTTAAACGAAAAACCTGATCACTCAAAAACGTTTTTCCCCGTAACATACCAGATTTGGACATGGTGTCTTGTCCGAGTTTGGGGTGTTACACTATTGTTTTCTTAGGGTTTGTATATGATGAATCGTTAATGGATGTATGCCATGCGAAAATGGCTAAATTATGGTACTTTGATTTTGTGTATATTCGGTCATGAGGTTAATCCTTTTATGAAAGTATAATTATTCATGTGATTATGCTTGATGTATGATAATGTAGCTTGAATGACCTTTTGGTTGAAGTTTTAATGTGCAAAGCCGAATATGGTGATTGTGTATTTTAGTAGCTAACTTTTCATGTTAGTCATATATGCGTGTAATGAGCTTGGTCTACAATTAAATTTTTAATGGGTTGTTTACAAAATAGGTTTGATTTTGATGATGTGATCAATTAAATTTTTGGATGCTTTTGACAATGAAATAAAAAAATAGATTTTGAAATTGTTTCAAGTACAATTGTTTTTGAGTGAGTGATAATTTATTTAAAATAGATTAAAGCTTGTACATATTTAGCTAAGGTAATAAAAATGACCAAATGAATAGTAAATGGGTTTTATTGAAAGATGTTTAATGGTTGGAAGGTAGTTCAGGCATATGCATGGATTGAATAATGATGTGCTCTATATATATATATATTTTTGAGATGCGAAATTTCCCTTATGTTTCAAAGTAGTACTACAGAAGCATGATCAACATGTAATATTGTCATTTATGGTTTGGGTTTAGTTTAGTAATGCCTCTTAACTATGATCCGGCGACGGACACAGGTTAGGGGCGTTACAAATAATAATAAAAATGTTGCCATATTGTTGTGTTCTGCTGCTGTTATTTCTTTCCTTTTTGCAGGTAGAGCGGAGATCTCGGCGGTTGGGGGGGATTTGCGCGTTGATTGTGGCACGATCGGAGATGGCGTGACCAAGGGCTTCGATGCGAAGAAGGGTTGCTCGCTAAAGCGCTTGCGGCGCAATGGAAACCTAGGGTTTCCTGCGTCCGCAAGCTCTTTGGGCCATTTGGGCCATCCTAGTTTTGGGCTTGATTAGGTCTAGTGTAACACCCCTAACCCGTATCCGTTGTCGGGTTCGAGTTTGAGATATTACACGACCGAACATGAATCTATATTTATACCTTTGTAAATAACTATAAGCAATTTCATGCCATTCTATTTTAGCAAACATATCAATCCCATTCAAATTAACCATTTTCATATGGCATCTTTACAAATTCACATTCGTTCCATATAAAATAAAACATTTCTATACATAATTCAGCCTATAAATGCCATGGACATTGGATTCAAAAACAACAAAATACCAAAAGAGGTGATAATGTGATTGACTTCGACGATGATCCCCGAGCTTGAGCTTCAACTTCAAAATCTAATGAACAATGCATAGAACACACCAAGTAAGCTATCATAGCTTAGTAAGTTTAAGCAAATAGTATTCATTAAGGATTTAAACACATTTTCATTCAAATTTCCGAATCCTACTCTCTTGATAAAAACTATACCAATCATCACAACCATTTAGAGATGAAATTATATCCACATCATCTACTTATAATAACTTTTCTATACCATACTCGCATAAAAGTAATTTACTAACATACTAGTAATATACTTACCAAATTTCCTACTTACAATTTAATCTACCAAAAGTCTCAAATAAATAGATATAATATTCATACCTCCAGATTACTTACCCATCCAAATTAACCGTTCGTGCCTCACAGGTGATAATACATTAGTATAATTTCTAAATACATAACATCTTTAACAACAGCAAATTCTTTAACAAACCTTATACTTACACACTTGTTAATAGAACTTAGTAACGTATCGCTCACATAGAGCCGTCACTTTGATATTTCTCGTAACGTATCGCTCACATAGAGCCGTTACTTTAATATTTCTTGTAACGTATTGCTCACATAGAGCCGTTACTTTAATATTTCTCGTAACGTATCGCTCGTATAGTGTAATATCCCGGGTTAGGGGCTATTTTGTTGCTGCATGTTACTGTATGTGTTTAGTGTGCTGTGTTGTTGTTTGTGTAGTTTCGGGGTTTAAATGTAGGCTAGAAGTGTGCCTGAGTAAATAGGAAAAATTTGATTTTTAGGCTTAGGTGAGAGGAGTTGGAAGAGCTGGGGTTTAAGAATTTTAATGGGTGTTTTAAAGTGCAAGTGAAGAGATGGCAGAGTGGCAAGGGAGGAGCTTGGTGTGGCGTCATCTGCATGTGAGGGAGGTCCAGAGTTCAAGCAGCAGAGTCACCTTTTTGTCACTTATTTTGGACGGCATGGAGGGAGGAGTTTGTGGCAGTTCAAACTCTGCTTAAGACTTAGTCAAGTGATGAGGTGGTGGGAAGAGAGGAAAAAGGGGAGTGTGACTTGGTCCACTCATTTGAAATGAGTGGTGGTGAGTGTGTTTGGGGATATGGCCGAATTTGTGGGGTGTTGGAGTGGGGGAGTGGACGGCATGGTGTGGGTGTGAGGTAGTGCCGAAAATTCACTTTGAGTTTTGGGGTGTTTTCGGTCAAAATCTTTAGAAGCAATTCTCTCTTTGTGCCTTACCAAAACCGAAAGTCTAAGCATCTTTTTTTGGCATATTTTTCTTAGCATTTTCGGTCACTAGCTTGGTAAACCAAATTCTCTCTTTTGTCTTCTAGCCAGCCGAAACTTCAATTTCTTTCTTATCCTCTTTACTTCTTGAAAACCGTAAGACCAAAGCAAACATACATTGCCGTTTTCTTCTCATTTCTTTTGCACTTAGCCGATTGTGCATTTGTTCTCTCAACATCTTTTGGTAGCCGAAATTGCTTTGGTTTCCTCTACTTTGTAAGCCGAATACTCTCTTCTCTCCCTTACATAGTTTCTTCATTTTTTTAAGAGCTGAACTTACCATTTTCTTCCCAACCGATTCTTCCATTCATCCTTCTCAATTCTTGCCGAAACTTTGCTCCCATTTCATATCGATTTTTCCCTTAAAACCGAAAAGCATCTACCTCATAATCACTTTCTTTCTTCTTCTCAAAAACCTTGGCCGAATCTTGTTGGTGTTGTGGTTTTGCTTCAATCGTTTGGAGATTGGTAAGTCCTTGGCCGAATGGCCATCTCCTTTTTCTCCTTATACTTTGTCGATGTTGGTTGTTTAAGATCCGAATATGGCAACCATTGATGGGTGTTATTCCTCTTTGTTAAACCGATTTCTTGTTGGGATATTCAGGAGTTTGAAGCAATCAAGTGGAGCCTTCGTTCTCTGATTAGCCAAGTGGGGTAAGTATTGGTGTGGGCCAGTACTATTAGTTAATTCTTTTATCTCGTTTAGCCAAGCTATTAAGGATTAATGGTTCTTCTATTTAGGTGTAGCCGATTGTTAAAGGAGAACCACTGCTTGGTTCAGGTTTGGTAAGAACCAGATCATCTTCAAGGTAAGGGTTCAATATTAACCCCTTTGGTTAATTAGTGATGGCCGAATGTTATAGATGCCTAACCCCTATGTTGGCCGATTGTAGGAGCTAGTCATCAAGGGGATTTAGATCGTTTTCGTTGGGATTCTAGACTCGTATTTACCAGGTGTGTAACTAACACACCCATACTTAGTGATAATGTTATTAAATCTGTTTGCCTATCAAAATCATGGCAGTTTGATGGATTGGTATGATACCCTTTTGGGTATGATCTTGGACTCGGGTAAGTCAGTATCATTAATATTATGAGTTTAATGATGATCTATATGTTACCATGGCTGTGGATATATGTGACATGGGATATGAAATTAGACATATTAGCATGATATGCATGATTGGATGATATGCATGATTACATGAGTATGGTATGTTGATGGGTGATACGAGTGGAGGGAGCAGTGATATTTTGTGCTGACGAGCACCAGTGTTTTGGTAACACACTTTGTGACTTTGGGTCACCAGAGGTTTGGCACCTCCAGAGGTTTGGTACCTCAGCGTCTCGTCCCTGTGGTTAACACCACCGTGGGTTGGCCCCACTTGTGAGATACGGGATTGACGCCAGTGATTTGGCATCACACGATGGGTTGGCCCCATCACCAGATTTGTGACTACGGTCACCAGTGCTTTGGTAGCACATTGTGTCTTTGGGACACCAGAGGTTTGGCACCTCATTGCGACTTGTCCCTGTGGTTTGACCACCGTGGGTTGGCCCCACTTGAGATATGGGATCGTCTGCTAGTGATTTGCTATCACACGATGGGTTGGCCCCATCATCATTGGATTTGTGACTTCGGTCACCAGTGCTTTGGTAGAACAATTGTGTCTTTGGGACACCAGTGGTTTGGTACCACATTGACGGACATTGTGTCTTTGGGACACCAGTGTTTTGGTAACACATTGTGACTATATGTCACCAGTGGTTTGGCACCACCAGTGGTTTGGTACCACACGGGGTAGAAAAGGCGATATGGATGGTTAGGAACGGGTTGCATTAATTATGTTGCTATGTATGATGTGTGTTAGCATGTTGTTTTATCGGGAGCGGGATTTATACACTGAATCATTCGACTCACCCTCTCCTTTAACATTTCAGGTGACTCGTAGACGCGGACATGGAGCCGGGATGGACTCGGGGTGCACATGCCATGCTTTAATAAAAGTTTTGCTCGGACTATAGAATTTGGGTACTTTAGCTTATTTACTTTCATTTGGGTTTTAAATTGGATTTGTAAAAGGCCTTTAATTTATGTTTTATGATGTTTGATGTTTTAATTAGATTTTAATATGCCTTAACAAAATAAGTTGGTATGAATTTTACTAAAACTTGGAAAGATAATAATTTCAAAATCATAACGCAATGTGTTTTTAAACCATACCATCGGGCATCACACTAAGTCTGTATGTTAAACAAATACAAATGGTTTTCAATTCAAACTTGTATTTCTCCTAAGTCTAAAAATGTTTTAAGTAACATTAAGAAACTGTTGAGGTTTTAAATGGCTTAAACTCGTTTTAACTACACATTTTGGTTAAGTTTTCAAAATCTCCGAGTTTCAAATACACCAACCGTTTTTCAAACAAGTCTACTCAAATTTGTTTCAAATACACTGTGTTTTCACTCAGCTTTAAACGGAAAATCTAACTTTTCAAAAACGATTTCCCCGTAGCATACCAGATTCGGACGTGGTGTCTGTCCGGGTTGGGGTGTTACAATTGTGGTATCAGAGCCAAGTTCAAAGGCTCGGCTGTGGGCCTGAGGCCCAAAATGTTTTCAAAAGTCTGTTTAAGTGTTTGTTTTGAAAGTATGGTTTGAAAGGCATGGCACCGAGTCTCCGGCACCAGTTCGCCCAGGTAAGTACCCCGTACTATTACTTGTGATTTGATTGGATATGATATGATTTGATGACTAGCAATAGTAGACTACTTTAGAGATTGAAACCGATAGGATTCTGTGAACTCGCGAGAACAAATCCTCTTTAAATATTCATAAGACTTGCTTTTAAAACAAGTGGAATAAATACTGATGCATAAAATTCTTTAATCAGATACGTAGAAAGATTAGACATGAGCACTCGAGGCGGACGTGGTCGTAATACTCGTGGTAGAGGTAGGGGTAGAATGACGGTTTCTGAGCCCGTAGGATCTGGGCAGGGTTCAGAAAATGAGATACCGGTTCCGCCACCAGCTGGAGGTGGTGAGTTCCAAGATCAGACTGGAGACGACGCGGTGTCACAGGCGATGCTGCGAGTGTTGGAAAGGGTAGCTGGGGCAGGTGGTGGTGCAGGAGTTAGGAAATCTGTTCCTGAGCGACTCCGGGCTAATGGGGCCGAATTCTTCCGAGGTGTATCGGGTGTTGCTCCTAGCACTGCTGAATATTGGCTGGAGGCAACTGAGCGGATCATGGATGATCTGGACTTGACGGCTGAAGAGAAGCTGAAGGGCATCGTATCGCTTCTCCGGGATGAGTCATATCAGTGGTGGCTCACGGTTCGGGATAGTGTGGCCGCAGAGGATTTGACATGGGATTATTTCAGGGCTACTTATCAAAAGAAGTACATCGGGGCTAGTTATATTGACTCCGAGAGAAAGGCATTCCTGAGGCTTGTTCAGGGGAGTAAATCTGTTTCTAAGTACGAGGCTGAGTTCCTGAAGCTGAGTAGGTATGCCAGGGGCATTGTAGCCACTGAGCATGAGAGGTGTGTTCGTTTCGAGGATGGTCTGCGAGACGAGTTGAGGCTGCTGATTGCTCCACAGCAGGAGCGCGGGTTTGCTGTCTTAGTTGAGAAGGCTAAGGTAGCCGAGGGTGTTAAGGAGTCAGTGAGGCATGGCATGGACAGGAGTAGGCTTAAGAGGAGTTTTGGGTCTTCTGGATTGTCGAGTAATCCGTAGAAGAGGGCTAGACTGAGTGGGCCGAATCAGTCTGCTAGGTTTGTTGCTGCTAGACAGGGACCGCCGCAGTGTAATCAGTGTGGGAAATCTCATTGGGGTGGTTGCTGGACTGGTGGAAAAGGTTGCTTCGAGTGTGGTTCTCTGAAGCATCGCGTTAGGGACTGTCCGCGTAGGATGGCCAGGATTCAGTCTGAGAGTCAGGGCCGTAATCAGTTCAGAGGTAATGGACCGCCACCGCAGAGGGGCCGTGGTAATGGCAGAGGTGGCAATGGTTCTGGTCGGGGCCGTGGAGCACCGGGCAGAGGTGCGGGTAGTTCTGATGCCAGACAGCCTGGATTGGTATATGCTGCGAGGCGCCGAGAGGAGGGCGAGGCACCGGACGTCATAACCGGTACGTTCTTGATTTTTGGTACTCCTTATACTGCTTTAATTGATGTGGGTTCGACGCACTCTTATGTTGCCAGTAGTATAGTAGAGACCATGGACTTAGACTCTGAGATATCTTCTAGGCAGATGACTGTGATTAGTCCTCTAGGTCACTCTGTAGGAGTAGATAAGCTGTTTAGAGATGTACCTCTAGAACTCCAAGGGGTAGTGTTTGCTGCTGATCTGATGGAACTGCCGTTTGGTGAGTTCGATCTGATTCTTGGGATGGATTGGCTGGTTAAGTACCAGGCGAGGTTGGATTGCGCGGTCAAGCGCATGGTTCTTAAGACGGTTGATGGTGATGAGGTGGCTATGATAGGTAATAGGAGAGATTACTTATCAAATGTGGTATCTGCTTTGAAAGCGGAGAAGATGGTCAGGAAGGGCTGCGAAGCGTATGTGGTTCATGTGTATGCCTTGGAGGCTAAAGAGTCTGCTGTTGAGAAGGTTCGTACTGTTAAGGAATTTGCTGATGTGTTTCCTGAGGAACTTCCGGGTTTGCCGCCAGATCGAGAGGTAGAGTTCGAGATTGATCTGTTACCCGGGACTGCGCCAGTGTCTATTACTCCGTATAGGATGGCACCAAAGGAATTGTGGAGCTTAAGGCTCAGATCCAGGAGTTATTGGATCGAGGTTTTATCAGGCCAAGTGTTTCACCGTGGGGTGCGCCGGTTCTTTTTGTCAAGAAGAAAGATGGTACAATGCGGATGTGCATAGACTACCGCCAGTTGAACAAGCTGACGATTAAAAACAAGTATCCGTTGCCACGGATAGATGACTTGTTTGATCAGCTGAAGGGTGCTGCGGTATTTTCGAAGATCGACTTGAGGTCTGGGTATCACCAGTTGAAGGTTAAGGAGGCGGATATCCATAAAACAGCGTTTCGGACTCGGTATGGGCACTACGAATTCCTGGTAATGCCATTCGGGTTGACTAACGCACCGGCAGCGTTTATGGATATGATGAATAGGGTGTTTCAGCAGTATCTGGATCAGTTCGTGGTGGTTTTCATAGACGACATCTTGGTGTACTCAAGGACAGAGGAAGAGCATGATGCGCATTTGAGGGTGGTGCTGCAGATTCTGAGGGAAAAGCAACTCTATGCTAAGTTTAGTAAGTGCGAGTTCTGGCTTAGAGAAGTGACGTTCTTGGGTCATGTAGTGTCGGCTGAGGGGATTCGTGTAGATCCTCGTAAGATTGAGGCAGTTTTGGATTGGAAGCCGCCTAGGTCAGTGGCGGAGATTCGTAGTTTTCTGGGTTTGGCCGGATACTACCGAAGGTTTGTTGAGGGTTTCTCGCTAATAGCAGCGCCGATGACCAAGTTGCTAAGGAAAGAGGTTCCGTTTATTTGGACTGAGGAACAGCAGGAAAGCTTCGATAAGTTAAAGAAGATCTTGACTGAGGCTCCGGTTTTAATTCAACCTGA
Source organism: Gossypium australe (assembly GCA_005393395.2). Lineage (NCBI taxonomy): Eukaryota > Viridiplantae > Streptophyta > Magnoliopsida > Malvales > Malvaceae > Gossypium > Gossypium australe. Next base: position 6,954,625 of record CM016619.1, on the reverse strand, counting down.
GGCTGGTAAGGAATACACGGTCTACTGCGATGCATCACATACGGGTCTGGGTTGTGTGCTGATGCAAGAAGGTAAGGTTGTGGCTTACGCTTCTTGACAGCTGAGGCCACACGAGGTCAACTATCCGACGCATGATTTGGAGCTAGCGGCTGTAGTTTTCGCCTTAAAGATTTGGAGGCACTACTTATATGGAGAGAGATCGATAGTCTGCACGGATCATAAGAGTCTGAAGTATCTACTGACTCAGAAGGATTTGAATTTGAGGCAGCGTAGATGGGTTGAGTTGCTGAAGGATTATGACTGTTCTATTGAGTATCATCCGGGCAAGGCTAACGTGGTGGCAGACACGTTGAGCCGTAAGGTTGTTGCGGACTTAAGAGCTATGTTTGCCCATTTGAGCTTGTACGACGACGGAAGTATTTTGGCAGAGCTGCAGGTTAAGCCTACTTGGGTTGAGCAGATCAGAGAGAAACAGTTGTTGGATGAGGTTCTGAGTGCGCGAAGGTTGCAGGTACAGAATGGTGGTTTGGAGGGTTACAGCTTGTCTAGTGATGAGGTGTTGTGTTTTCAGGGTAAGGCTTGTATGCCTAAGGATGTTGAGCTAAGGCAGAAGATTCTTCAGGACGCACATAGCAGTCCTCATGCTATGCATCCTGGAGGTAGCAAGATGTATAAGGATCTCAGGGAGCAGTTTTGGTGGCCTGGTTTGAAAAAAGAGGTGACAGAGTTTGTTGGGAGGTGTCTGACTTGTCAGCAGGTCAAGGCTGAACATCAGTTGCCGTCGGGTTTGCTTCAGCCTGTAAAGATTCCTCAGTGGAAGTGGGAAAGAATAACCATGGATTTTGTCAGTGGGTTACCGCTTACGCCAAGCAAGAAGGATTCAGTTTGGGTAGTGGTGGATCGTCTGACTAAATCAGCTCACTTTATCCCGGTGAGGGTTGACTTCTCTCTGCAGAAGCTAGCGAAGCTGTATGTTTCAGAGATAGTGAGGTTGCACGGTGTGCCAGTTTCGATAATCTCGGATAGGGATCCCAGGTTTACGTCAAGGTTCTGGAAAGCATTGCATCAAGCATTGGGTACTCGTTTGGATTTCAGCACGGCTTTTCACCCGCAGTCTGACGGGCAATCAGAAAGGGTTATCCAGATCTTAGAAGATATGCTGAGAGGTTGTGTCCTGGATTTCAGAGGTAGTTGGGAGGAGTTTCTACCATTAGCTGAGTTTGCCTACAACAACAGTTACCAAGCGAGCATCAAGATGGCACCGTACGGGGCGTTGTATGGTAGGAAGTGTCGCTCACCTACGTGTTGGACGGAGTTGGGGGAACGTCAGTTGTTGGGACCCGAGTTGGTTGCTGAGACAGAAGACAAGGTTAAGTTGATTCAGTCTCGCTTGAAGGAAGCTTCGGACCGGCAAAAGTCTTATGCCGATCTTAAGCGAAGAGATATAGAGTTTGCTGTTGGGGATCGAGTTTTTCTGAAGGTCTCGCCTTGGAAGAAGGTCCTGAGGTTCGGGAAGAAAGGCAAGCTAAGTCCGAGGTTCATTGGGCCATATAAGGTACTGAAGCGAGTTGGACCAGTAGCGTATCAGCTTGAGTTGCCAGCAGAGCTAAGTCAGATTCACGACGTTTTTCACGTTTCGATGCTTCGGAGGTATCGTTCAGATCCGTCACATGTGGTAGCAGTGGAGGAGATCGAGGTAAATCCAGACTTGACTATGGAAGAGGAACCTGTGCAGATTCTTGATCGGGATGTGAAGGTTCTGCGTAGGAAGTCTGTGCCTTTGGTTAAGGTACTTTGGCGGAATCATGGCGTAGAAGAAGCCACGTGGGAACCCGAGGATATGATGAGACAGCAATACCCACAACTCTTTTGACCAGGTAATTTCGAGGCCGAAATTATTTTTCAGGGGGGTAGAACTGTAATATCCCGGGTTAGGGGCTATTTTGTTGCTGCATGTTACTGTATGTGTTTAGTGTGTTGTGTTGTTGTTTGTGTAGTTTCGGGGTTTAAATGTAGGCTAGAAGTGTGCCTGAGTAGGTAGGAAAAATTTGATTTTTGGGCTTAGGTGAGAGGAGTTGGAAGAGCTGGGGTTTAAGAATTTTAATGGTGTTTTAAAGCGCAAGTGAAGAGATGGCAGAGTGGCAAGGGAGGAGCTTGGTGTGGCGTCATCTGCATGTGAGGGAGGTCCAGAGTTCAAGCAGCAGAGTCCCCTTTTTGTCACTTATTTTGGACGGCATGGAGGGAGGAGTTTGTGGCAGTTCAAACTCTGCTTAAGACTTGGTCAAGTGATGAGGTGGTGGGAAGAGAGGAAAAAGGGGAGTGTGACTTGGTCCACTCATTTGAAATGAGTGGTGGTGAGTGTGTTTGGGGATATGGCCGAATTTGTGGGGTGTTGGAGTGGGGGAGTGGACGGCATGGTGTGGGTGTGAGGTAGTGCCGAAAATTCACTTTGAGTTTTGGGGTGTTTTCGGTCAAAATCTTTAGAAGCAATTCCCCTCTTTGTGCCTTACCAAAACCGAAAGTCTAAGCATCTTTTTTTTTGGCATATTTTTCTTAGCATTTTCGGTCACTAGCTTGGTAAACCAAATTCTCTCTTTTGTCTTCTAGCCAGCCGAAACTTCAATTTCTTTCTTATCCTCTTTACTTCTTGAAAACCGTAAGACCAAAGCAAACATACATTGCCGTTTTCTTCTCATTTCTTTTGCACTTAGCCGATTGTGCATTTGTTCTCTCAACATCTTTTGGTAGCCGAAATTGCTTTGGTTTCCTCTACTTTGTAAGCCGAATACTCTCTTCTCTCCCTTACATAGTTTCTTCATTTTCTTAAGAGCCGAACTTACCATTTTCTTCCCAACCGATTCTTCCATTCATCCTTCTCAATTCTTGCCGAAACTTTGCTCCCATTTCATATCGATTTTTCCCTTAAAACCGAAAAGCATCTACCTCATAATCACTTTCTTTCTTCTTCTCAAAAACCTTGGCCGAATCTTGTTGGTGTTGTGGTTTTGCTTCAATCGTTTGGAGATTGGTAAGTCCTTGGCCGAATGGCCATCTCCTTTTTCTCCTTATACTTTGTCGATGTTGGTTGTTTAAGAGCCGAATATGGCAACCATTGATGGGTGTTATTCCTCTTTGTTAAACCGATTTCTTGTTGGGATATTCAGGAGTTTGAAGCAATCAAGTGGAGCCTTCGTTCTCTGATTAGCCAAGTGGGGTAAGTATTGGTGTGGGCCAGTACTATTAGTTAATTCTTTTATCTCATTTAGCCAAGCTATTAAGGATTAATGGTTCTTCTATTTAGGTGTAGCCGATTGTTAAAGGAGAACCACTGCTTGGTTCAGGTTTGGTAAGAACCAGATCATCTTCATGGTAAGGGTTCGATATTAACCCCTTTGGTTAATTAGTGATGGCCGAATGTCATATATGCCTAACCCCTATGTTGGCCGATTGTAGGAGCTAGTCATCAAGGGGATTTAGATCGTTTTCGTTGGGATTCTAGACTCGTATTTACCAGGTGTGTAACTAACACACCCATACTTAGTGATAATGTTATTAAACCTGTTTGCCTATCAAAATCATGGCAGTTTGATGGATTGGTATGATACCCTTTTGGGTATGATCTTGGACTCGGGTAAGTCAGTATCATTAATATTATGAGTTTAATGATGATCTATATGTTACCATGGCTGTGGATATATGTGACATGGGATATGAAATTAGACATATTAGCATGATATGCATGATTGGATGATATGCATGATTACATGAGTATGGTATGTTGATGGGTGATACGAGTGGAGGGAGCAGTGATATTTTGTGCTGACGAGCACCAGTGTTTTGGTAACACACTTTGTGACTTTGGGTCACCAGAGGTTTGGCACCTCCAGAGGTTTGGTACCTCAGCGTCTCGTCCCTGTAATTAACACCACCGTGGGTTGGCCCCACTTGTGAGATACGGGATTGACGCCAGTGATTTGGCATCACACGATGGGTTGGCCCCATCACCAGATTTGTGACTACGGTCACCAGTGCTTTGGTAGCACATTGTGTCTTTGGGACACCAGAGGTTTGGCACCTCATTGCGACTTGTCCCTGTGGTTTGACCACCGTGGGTTGGCCCCACTTGAGATATGGGATCGTCTGCTAGTGATTTGGTATCACACGATGGGTTGGCCCCATCATCATTGGATTTGTGACTTCGGTCACCAGTGCTTTGGTAGCACAATTATGTCTTTGGGACACCAGTGGTTTGGTACCACATTGACGGACATTGTGTCTTTGGGACACCAGTGTTTTGGTAACACATTGTGACTATATGTCACCAGTGGTTTGGCACCACCAGTGGTTTGGTACCACACGGGGTAGAAAAGGCGATATGGATGGTTAGGAACGGGTTGCATTAATTATGTTGCTATGTATGATGTGTGTTAGCATGTTGTTTTATCGGGAGCGGGATTTATTCACTGAGTCATTCGACTCACCCTCTCCTTTAACATTTCAGGTGACTCGTAGACGCGGACATGGAGCCGGGATGGACTCGGGGTGCACATGCCATGCTTTAATAAAAGTTTTGCTCGGACTATAGAATTTGGGTACTTTAGCTTATTTACTTTCATTTGGGTTTTAAATTGGATTTGTAAAAGGCCTTTAATTTATGTTTTATGATGTTTGATGTTTTAATTAGATTTTAATATGCCTTAACAAAATAAGTTGGTATGAATTTTACTAAAACTTGGAAAGATAATAATTTCAAAATCATAACGCAATGTGTTTTTAAACCATACCATCGGGTATCACACTAAGTCTGTATGTTAAACAAATACAAATGGTTTTCAATTCAAACTTGTATTTCTCCTAAGTCTAAAAATGTTTTAAGTACCATTAAGAAACTGTTGAGGTTTTAAATGGCTTAAACTCGTTTTAACTACACATTTTGGTTAAGTTTTCAAAATCTCCGGGTTTCAAATACACCAACCGTTTTTCAAACAAGTCTACTCAAATTTGTTTCAAATACACTGTGTTTTCACTCAGCTTTAAACGGAAAATCTAACTTTTCAAAAACGATTTCCCCGTAGCATACCAGTTTCGGACGTGGTGTCCTGTCCGGGGTTGGGGTGTTACATATAGAGCCGTTACTTTAATATTTCTCGTAACGTATCGCTCACATAGAGCCGTTACTTTAATATTTCTCGTAACGTATCGTTCACATAGAGCCGTTACTGAATCATTTCGCACACACAGTGCTAACCTATCATAACGTCCCGCTCACACAGAGCCGTTACCAAATCATTTCGCACACGCAGTGCCAATTTGTAATATCACTTAAACATCACATACAATTTCACAACTTAAGACATTTAGCACACCCAATCATGCATATTCGATCCTTAATTCTTCTTTTACTATTTACCAAAATATTCGGCCTTATACTTTTAGAGTCATGATAGTATAATTAATCAATAATATTCATTAATCCATACTTTCTACTTGTCTACAAATCAATCCATAATGTTCATTCATTCCAAATACATACGCCTACCACAATTACGGCATTATAACATTTAATCTATCCCAACCGTCCGAACCATTCATATATTTTATTTGCATCCATACACATTCACATGATACACTCACATCCAGCTAATTCATACATGATCAATCCATTTCATTCGATTCTATCAAGAACGTACATATAGACATAGATATGTACATATGTGAAATAAACTTCCTATCACAATTATACTCAAACATGTAATTGATATCTCAAATTCGACTAAGAACATAATTTGGAGACATTCATACTATTAAGATATGTATATACTTATGCAAGCACATAGAGTAATTTCACATTATTTAAATTGCTTAGGGACTTACTTGGAATTCAATGATTTCGTATTTCTCGGCTATTCGCTCACTTTGGCCTTCCCACGATCTATCTCCTTTTCTTTTTGATTCCGGTCTAAGAAAATATCAAGTAACCTTTATTCAATACATTTTTCAATTAATTCTACTCAATTCGATTCAACCTCAAAATTTATACAATCATTTAAGTTTTACCCTTACAAGTTCACACCCTATTCGATTAAGTCCCAAATCTATCATTCATAAATCAATTATATAAATATGGTCATAATTCGATTTTCCCCAAGACCGAATGCCCTATATTATTATAACAATTCTTGCAATTCAATTTTAGACATAATTTCATCTCTCATAGCTACGATTAGAACATTCCCATTCATTAATAACAAATTTGTTTAATAGCAATTTACCCCTCCCTAATTCGGTTTCCTTGCAAATTTAGTCCCTAAACAAATTCATTAAATATTCATAAAACTTGGACTAATTCCTCTTAAATGCCGAACCATATACCTCCCTTCCTAGGTTCACAAAGCCATTCATTCAAGCAATTTAGCTTCCAACCGATTGTTTCCCAAAATATTCAAGCCATAATACATATCCGTTTCCCTATTTAACATGCTAATATGCCAACCATAACCAACATTTCTTCATCGAACATGAATAAGTCATAGTACTAGATCATGGCCGAATCTAGGAGGAGCTTTAAGCTCAAATTTTGCACATGAATTTGATAGTATATAAGATTACCAACACAACCATGCAAAATCATCAAAAAAATGGAGCTTGATACCTCACCTTAGAGACACATGCAAGGTCCGGCCATGAAGGTTTAAAAATGGCTTCTTGTTCTCTTCTTGTTTCGTGAGAGAAAGATGAAGATGATGGAGGAGAAAATGAATTAAAAATGTATTTTCCCTTTTCTTTATTCACATAAAATATTTAATCTATATTCCACTATCATAATTTTATTATATTTAATATTATTCATCATCATTACCGTCCACTACTATAATTTTTGGACAAATTGACATGCAAATCCCCTTGTTCATGTCACATTTAAATTTTGTCCCTCTCAATCTATTAAAAGTCACTCTTAAATTTTTATCTATTCGGTCCTTTCTCTAAATTCAAACATATCAACCATATATTCCATACAATTCGACACACACATAGCACAATAATTATCCATATATATATATATATTACGAGATTTTTTTAAGTCGGATTCGTGGTCCCGAAACCACCGTTTCGACTAGAGTCAGAGTTGGGCTGTTACATCTAGGTTAATGGGTCTATAATTGGGTTAGTCGGGTAGTGGTGTGTTTTGGGTCTATTTTTGGGGTATTGGGTCACGGGTTTAAGAGTTGGGCTCGAGTGTTAATGGGTAAGGGGTAGCTGGTTTGCAATTGGGTTTTTGGGTGTTAGTTTGTAAATTAAATTTGGGCTTTGTAAAGGACTGTAAAAGGACACTTGGTATATTTTTGATTTTTTTATTCTGTTTTATGGGCCCAGGTAAAAATGGGCCATTACAGAGATATTTATCAAATCCACTTTACATGGAGTGTAGGAGGCCTGCTGTTGTATCTACCGCACCATGTATGATATTAAAAGGAAGACTCTTAGTCTTAACCTTAGACGGTTTAGGCATGTTGGGATTTACTGGTGTCGTCATATGCTCACCACCAAATTGTCCTTTCTCTTTTTCAATGAGACCACCACTGTGGCACGAATCTGATAGGATTGTGAAGCTTGCTCCTTCTGGTAGCCGGTTAACAAAACGCATGAAGTCCACATCTGCAGAAACCATGTATATATATAGGGTATGAATATGTATATTGCTAAAATAAATATATAAATTCAAACAAAAACCTACCAGTGATAAGATTTAAACACAGGCCACGATCACTTCATCTTGCTTGAAAGGTTGGCCAGGTTGAAAGATTGGAATGCGTGTTCCATGTCCACTGAAGTAGAAAAATAGGACATCTCCTGCTTTAGCATTGCACACCATTCAATTAAGTGCATCCCTAATGTTATTTTCACACACTACTTATTTTTTATTTCATTTAAAGTAAATACAAGGTTGAAAGTCAAGTCAACTACATCTATGATTTTTTATTTAGTTTTTATGTCATCTAAAGTAAACCCAATCTAAAATAATGTTGAAGTTAAGTCAAATAGATCTATAATTTTTTATTCAATTAGTTAGATTCATTAATTTGATGAAAAAATAAAATAAAATTTTAATTTTAAATAAGTATTAAAAATATTAATAATTGTGAAGGTGGTCCTTAAAACCCTAAAATTTTTAAATAGTTTAGTGACCCACTTGTAACACATTTTTTAAAAATTGAGTGTCCAAAGTGTAAACTTACTAATATTTGAGTGACTTTAGGTGTAATTTACCCTATGATGCATATGAGTTAACAACCACATTAGACATCCATTAGCAACTTAATGGTCCAATGACTTAAATGATAACTTCCGAATAGTCTAATGATTAATTTGTAACTTTTTAAATTGAATGGCCAAAATATAAATTTACCAATAGTCGAGTGACCTTGAGTGTAGTTTAACCTCCCTTATTTGACTTAAAAATATCAAATACAAGATGGACTTTTCCACGACCTCAACAATGTGGAAATAGCACGGTCCATACCTATAATTATTGATACCGAAGGAAGAAGAAATCAATGACTAATCACTACACCAAAACAGACTTTTAGCGGCGTTTTTTTGGGATTTTAGCGGCGTTTTTAAACGCCACTAATAGTATTTGCGGCGCTTTTGAAAGCGCCGCAAAAAACGCCGGTATAGAAAGCGCCGCAAAATTTAGTGGCGTTTGTTGTGAAAAAACGCCGCTAAAGGTAGGGACTTTTAGCGGCGCTTTTAAGGAAAACGCCACTAAAGGTAAGGGCTTTTAGCGGCGCTTTCAAGGAAAATGCCGCTAAAGGTAGGGGCTTTTAGCGACACTTTTTAGGAAAACGCCACTAAAGATAAGGGCTTTTAGCGGCACTTTTTAAGAAAACGCCGCTAAAGGTAAGGGCTTTTAGCAGCGCTTTTTAGAAAAACGCCACTAAAGAACATGACTTTTAGCGGCGCTTTTCAGAAAAACGCCACTAAAGGTAAGGGCTTTTAGCGGCGCTTTTCACAAAAACGCTGCTAAAAGTCATGAAAATTAAAAAAAATTAAAATATTATAAAAAGAATAAAATTAAAATATTATAAATATTAAAATATTATAAAAATATTTAAGGAAAAAATAATAAAAATTAAACATTTTTCAGCCCATAACATTTAAATCAAAAAAAGGAAATCGATAGCAAACAATATTCAACAAGAATTTTAAAAAAAGAAGCAAGGATGAATTTCTTCAACTCTTCATATCACTTTAGCAAATCACTTGAACCTGCATCTGAACCCTTTTCATCCTCGGACTCCTCACCAAGGATGGATTTCTTCAACTCTTCATATCACTTTTCATTCTCCAAGTATTGAGGATCTGCTTTAAAAATGTCTACAAGGACAAATAAATGCATTCATGATGCATGCCAGAAGGAATTAACCAAACATGTAGAGTTCATCAATAAAATATAACTAACAAAAAATGTAGCTGGAGGCATCTTGAAACATACCAGTTGTAACACCCTGAAAATTCGAGTAATTTATTTTTCATTGTGTGCTTTGAGTAATTTTTCTAGAAGGTGGAATTTCTTTATTTATTTTTGTGTTCAGTATAGTCCTGAAGAAGAATTTTTTAAAATTTATTGGGATGGAATAATATTAATTTTGAGAATTTATGGAAGTGGATTAAGTGGCTATGACACATAAATTAATTTAAGTGTCAAAGTGAAGCATAAGATGAGTTAATGGCCAAGTGGTGATGGCGCATGGGTTTAAGCATGAGGGAGAAGGTTCGAATCCCTTGTTTAGCATCTAGGTGAATTTTATTTTGAATTTTTCTGCACATGTATAGCAAGTGTCGGCCAAGAGCTTATATGGTAAGTGTTGACTTGTTATTTTTTGTTAGAATATCAAAGGAATAAGGAAATTGTGAACTTAAGGAAGGGAATCAAGAGAATAAGGAAAATGTGAGGATATGAGGCATGAATCAAGGAGTTGTTTTTGGAAACAATATCTTGGCCATTAGACCAAGCATATGGACGGCATTATGGCTAGGGGGGAGCCGAATTTTGGTGATAGTTTGGCTAGGAATTTTAGTCTTTGGTTTTAGTCATTTTTGTTTAGTTTGTGCAAGTTTTGAAAATTCTCTCAAACTCTCTTTTCCTTGGCCGAAATTGTGCACTTGGTAAGCCTAGTTTCTTTTGACAATTTGGTCATTCTTGTTTTACACTTTAGTGTCAATTTTGTGCCTTTCTCTTTGTGCCGATTTTACCAATACCTAAAAGACCATTCTTTTCTTTTCTTCTCCCCATTGCCGAATATACATCTCTCTCTCAAGCTCATCTCTTTCTTTCTTTTTCTTCTATTCACTTTGAAATCAAAGCAACATCATCACCATCTTTCTCCTATTTTATTTCTTTTCAAACGAAATTCTCTCTACCTACACTTTCTTGGCCGAATGCTAAGGTGTTTATAAGCCAAATTATTTTCTCTTCTCCTTAATCTTTCATAGCCGAATCTTTCATCAATCAACCACCATTCTCAATCCTTTCTCTTCAACGTGGAAAATAGGTAAGAATTCTTTTAGTTTCGATTAGTTAAAAAGTGGTTATGGCCAAATATTGATGGTGGTTTGAAGGCTTTATTAGATCAAAATAAACGTTCATTCTATTAACGTTTATTTTGTTATACCTTAGTGCAATAACGGAAGTTGGAAATCAAGAGGTCGTGGGTGACACAAATCCTTGGAATCGATATTTGTGGTAAGGAAATCACAACTCTAAAACCTTGGTATTATTTCGAAAATTTATCTTAGATTGGAGTAACGATCTTTGTCTTTGAAGACATTCAAAATAGGGAAGAAAAGGGCGGTGTTCAGTTTCCGGAAGACGGGAGGTTCCGTTATTTCCCCTAAGTATAAGCAAAGGGCTATTTCGGGAATCCGGGATTTTCCACCGGGTTACGGACGTTCAACCGAGGAAAATCAACTGTTCGAAGTCGTTCGTACTCCCGAACCATTATTCGTTCGTGGATTCGATTCGGTTAGCGAAACATCAATCGGGGAGAAATCGCAAGTAGAAGTATTATAGAAATCCGAGGGTAAATTTTAGATCGTTATGTTTAAATCGATTTATTTATTAGAATATAGAGTTCTAACTATCGCGATACGTTTAGGTGTTGAAGAGCGGGAAAGTGTAATTCTCTCAATAACCAGGTGTGTAATTTCACACTCATTTTTGGGTTAGATTTCTAATCATAAGTATTGCGATAAAATCGTGAAAATAGTAAATTCAGAAAATTATGTAGTAATTGATATTTTTGTGAAATACATGAAAAGGGTGAAAACCGAGATTTATGCGAAAAACTGTTAAATTGCAAAAATGGGCCAATAATACTCTAGTTCGATAAATGGGCCAATAATACTCTAGTTCGATAAATGGGCCAATAATACTCTAGTTCGATAAATGGGCCAATAATACTCTAGTTCGATAATTGGGCCAAAATACTCTAGTTTGATAAATTGGGCCAAAATACTCTAGTTCGATAAATTGGGCCAAAATACTCTAGTTCGATAAATTGGGCCAAAATACTCTAGTTCGATAAATTGGGCCAAAATACTCTAGTTCGATATATGGGCCAAAAGTTCACTAGTCTGTTAAATGGGCTAGTTGCTAAATTATTTATATGGGCCTAATAAAATGTTTAATGATAAACCCACCGATGATATGGAATAATTGAAAATCTGTTATATGATTATATTTTGTTATACACGCATGATTGCATAGGGTGGGTTATATGAAGAGAAGAATGGCTAGTTGCCACAAATTTTGGCTCAATGCCTCTAGTTCGGTGGTTCTGCCACAATTCGGCTCAATGCCTCTAGTTCGGTGGCTCTGCCACAAATTCGGCTAAATGCCTCTAGTTCGGTGACAATGTCACAATCTAGTTCGGTAGTGCGCTACAAAATTATTTAAAGGCTTAAAGCCTATAATTGGTGTGTTTGGCGGGGTGGGTTGACTTGATCCCCACAGGTGTGTTGGTTGGTACGGGGGTGTTAGCGGATGGATATTAGGTTGGTTTGGGAAATTCATTTTACATGCATTCATTTTTAAATTATGTTATTTTATGATATATTGTTGAAATCTGTAAATGGGCTCAAGCCCAGTATGATATCTTGACGATCTGGCCCAATAATGGTGGTAAGTGAGTTGCACACTGAGTTCTTTGTAACTCATCCAATTTTATTAACCATTTCAGGTAATGGAAATTGACGTGGACTTGGGCCAGAGATGACTTGGTGGAGGCCATACTACAAACTTGGGTTTTTATAAACTATGACTTATTTAAGTTATTATTTTTAAATTTCTGTTATGGGTTTTATGTAATAAGGCCTCTTATTATGTTTTTATGGATTTATTGTGTGGATGGTTTTGAATCTTATTATCAAACTTTTAATATGGTTTTATCTTAAATATGTTAAGTTTTCTTAAAAACATTGGTTTTATAACAATTTTTGGACACTTTAATTATTTTAAATTCTTTCAAAGTTCTTTTAAACTATCTTAAGATTTTGACATTTATAATTTGACGATAAGTTTTCAAACAAGTATTTTTCTTAAGCTACAAATTTCAAATCCTCGAACTTAATTTTATTTACAAAAAGTTTTGTAGCACTATTTTATTTAACCATTTGAAAATAAACGAATGTATGTTTGGTGTGACAAACCAAATCTTGTCTAAACGCATAGACCGGGTTTGGGTTGTTACACCTGTAACATCTCCAAACCCGGCTCATTCATTACGACCGAATTTGGTTATGTCACTGGGGAAAGTCGGTTGAAAATCTTTCTAATTTAAGATAAAACATTGTAGTTTGTTGAATTTTGGAAAACTTATCCATTGAAGCTTTTGAGTAAAACTTTATTATTAAAACTTATGCATTTTTAAAGCTTTAGTATATGAAAACCGGTTTGAATAAATAGGTTGCAACCCATAAATCATTTTCACCTAGCAACTTAAATTAAAAAACCATAGTTAAAGTAATACCAAAATAATAGAATGGCCTTTATTACAAACCAATACTAACATGAAATACTCGAATCAATATTAAGCATAATATAATTAAACTTGATCTTCGGCATGGGCCACCTTGTCCTCTCCGATCCCGGTCCAGCTTTATGCACTACCTGAAACAGTTAAGGAAAAAGGTGAGTCACCAAGACTCAGTGTGCCACCCTTTTTCCCGAATCAGCAAAATATCATATACAAACATAAACATGATCATCATGCATCTCATTAATATGCACCCAACCTAACCATCCATAACACCTCTCTCTACCCCGTGTGGTACCAAACCACTGGTGGTGCCAAACCACTGGTGACGTATAGTCACAGATGTGATGCCAAATCACTGGAGGTGCCAAACCTCTGGTGTCCGAAGACACAAAGTGTGTTACCAAAACACTGGTGACCGAAGTCACAAAATAATTGATGGGGCCAACCCATCGTGTGATACCAAATCACTGGCGTCAATCCCTCAATACCGCCTTGTGGGGCCAACCCACTGTGGTGCGAAACCACGGGGACGAGACGCTGAGGTGCCAAACCTCTGGAGGTGCCAAACCCCTGGTGACCCAAAGTCACAAAGTGTGTTACCAAAACACTGGTGCTCGTCAGCACAAAATATCACTGCCCCCTCCACTCATATCACCCATCATCATACCAACTCATGTATAGTATTCAAAATCATGCAAACATGTTTAACGTTGCATCTCATAGCACATACATCATAAATCATGACATCATGTATCAATAACAGTACTCATAATGAAACGGACTTACCTGAATCTGTCACATACCCCATAGGGTATCATATCACTCAACCATACTGTTTCGGTTTTACCAATCAATCAGTTTATCAAACATATACAAAGCAAGAAGTGTGTTAGTTTACACACCTGGTTACTAATGCGACTATCAAATCCCGTAGATCAAGATCTAACGCACTAGATCCCCCTTCCTTAACACTTTTCGAGCACTAGCCACAACCCGAGATATGCGAGATCAAGCCTTCCCCTACAATCGGCCAAAACTAAACAACATAATCATGCTAATCAACCTCTAAGGGTATAATCGTAATTTTACCTACTAAGGGTATTTTCGTAAATTCACACCTGCAATGGCCTTTCTGAAGGCCTAATGTCGCCACTAGCAACTCAGCTACCATTTCCGGTCGTACTGGACAATTGGGCCTAAAACTCGATTTTGGCCCATCCGGGCCCACACGCTCGTGTGGCCCACCGAACACGAATCTAGCCACGTATATAACTTCCACCTAGTCTAGTTCAACATATACTAACCAATCATGCAATTTACTCATATGGGCCCACAGGCCCATTGGGCCCACTTCGGCCCATCAAGGCCCAAGCAGCCCCAACCCACGAGAATACTACTGATGGCCTCAACTATCGCATCGAAGCCCCACACGTGCGCTCGCACGCTCGTGTGGCTACTAATGCCGTGTGACCGGCATTTCGGCATTTGCCGCTCTACAACTAGAGTAGAGAGAGTTACACACCTGATAGGACTCTTGGGCTAATCCGCACTCCGACCACTCTTGTGCCCAAACGCCCTCCAAGATGTGTTAACTCTCCTCCTGGAATGCTCTTTATATAGCTAGCTCTTCACCTTCATTCTTTGTGTCTTTCCGATGTGGGATCCCTTCGTCAGTAGAGTTTAAATTCAACTGAAACTCTTGCCGTCCAATCCGCAAAATAAATACTTCATTGCTTGTCATGAGATTCGAACCCAGGCTCCCTTGCAACATAATCCACGCCGCTAACCACTTGGCCACAAGCTCCTCTTGTGTCTTAAACCATGCGCAACTAAATATAAACTATGGGCCAAATTCTAAGGTCCAAGCAAAAAGAAACCAAAATGCAAAAGCCAAGACTTGAACCTTGGACCTCCTTCCTTCCCTTGTGGCGTCACCCCCTTGTCTCTTATGTGGCGTCACTTTGCCACTACACCACACACTCCACTTGTGTTATTTTCTCCATATTTTATTCTTAAGACCTATCTGCCAACTTCCAGGGTTTTTTTCACCTAAAACCAAAATTTCCCCAAAGCCAATATTTGATCCCGGGACTTCGTAGAAGCCCTCTAACCTTCCAAAATAACTTATCCAATAGGTCTAACTAGCATTTAAGCCGATCTCTTGTTCTCCAAAAATTTAAACGCTACTACGCCTAAGGCCCATTGGGCTCAATTCTCCTAGGCCCAATTTTGGGATGTTACAAATCTACCCTCCTTAAAGAAATTTCGTCCTCGAAATTTCCAACTAACTAACAGTCGCACATCCTAACCTACCACACTACGCTCTTGCTGCGCACTCTGATCTTAATAAAGCTGTTATTCCACCTTGACCACGTCCGCGACAACCACGTCCCCTAGAACTCATATCTAGCGTCGCGATTTAATCTGATTAAAAGTTTTATGCATTAGAAATTTTGTTCCACTGTTTTATCCACGAGCAAATTTTATGAACAGAAGTTTCTGGAAGTCGTTCTTTCGAGCAATCAAAGTTTCATCTCAAGTTCTCTGTTCTAATTCAAACATTCACATACTTCTCTAAAGACACATTCATTCATCCATGTCACTTTCTTGAGCATTCCCAACCCAGGGGTAATTTCGACATTTTCCTATAGGGGTATTTCGGTAATAACTTAGGGTCAATTTGAAAATAGTTTTCAAATTAAAGATATTTCAAAGTTTACAAAATCTCAGGGGTCATCTTGGAAAAATTTGTTTTTCAAACCAGATGTGTTGCAAAAATTTCAGAAATCGGGGTTATTTCAGTAATTGGGGACGTTAAGGGCATTTTCGTAAATTTCCCAAATCAGGATATCTCGATATTTGTAAAACAGAAGTTTTTGATATTTTCATAATGTAAGAACATTTTAGTAAAAATCGAGGGAATTATGAAAATTTAGAAACCAAGGGCATTTTGGTAATTTTGTTCATCAGGGGTAATTTTGTAAATTTTCAAATCAGGGTATCTTGAAAATAGCATTTTTGGTATACTTTTGCAAAGTAGGGAAATTTTATTAAAATTGGAGTTAAACCGGAAATCTTGAAAGTCAGGGGCATTTTAGTAATTTTCAACACAGGGGTATTTTTGTAATTTCCCCATACCAGAGTATCTTAACATTTTGAAATTTCGAGATTTTGGTATTTTGCAAAGTAAAATCATTTTAACAGAAGTTGAGGGTAGTACCGTAATTTTACAATACAAGGGCATTTTTGTAATTTTGCCACTAGGGGCATTTTGGAAATTTTGGTAAATCGAGAAAACGTCTTTCAAAATCAGATTTAGGGTTTACAAACCAAAGGGGTAAGTTTGAAAATTTTAAAACTAAGGGTTTTAAAACAGTAAGGCTAATCCCTTTCGGGTTTTAATACTTGGTTTAGCCTATGAACAAGTCTTCTTGGTTAAGGTGAACCGTAGCTACGCACCAGGTAGGATTCGAGTAAAGAGGAGGTGAGTCGCTAGGACTGCTTAAATATCAAGCTCTTATTGAATACCAATCCTCGACATGCGTACAGTGGTTGCCACACCTTAACTCGGTGACTTACTTCACAGGTTTGTTTAGTAGCCTTAAGTCTTATACATGTGTTTGAGTAGACTTGTCCTAGGGTTCAACAGATCCTAGTTCACTAATCTACGTTCCCATAAAAGCCCATAATATTCACATATAAATCAATTCATCAAGTAGAGTTACTTACCTGGTGGACTGCGGGTCGGAGATACAGGTGCCATGCCAGAATAACCTGAAAAATATTTCATAAAAACCCCTATTTTTGAAAATCCCATTTTGAAAATGTTTTTGGGCCCAAAACCCTCAAAGCCGAGTTTTGAACCGAGCTCTGATACCAAACTGTAACATTCCCAAACCCGGCCCATTCATTACGACCGAATCTGGTTATGTCACTGGGGAAAGTCGGTTGAAAATCTTTCTAATTTAAGATAAAACATTGTAGTTTGTTGAATTTTGGAAAACTTATCCATTGAAGCTTTTGAGTAAAACTTTATTATTAAAACTTATGCATTTTTAAAGCTTTAGTATATGAAAACCGGTTTGAATAAATAGGTTGCAACCCATAAATCATTTTCACCTAGCAACTTAAATTAAAAAACCATAGTTAAAGTAATACCAAAATAATAGAATGGCCTTTATTACAAACCAATACTAACATGAAATACTCGAATCAATATTAAGCATAATATAATTAAACTTGATCTTCGGCATGGGCCACTTGTCCTCTCCGATCCCGGTCCAGCTTTATGCACTACCTGAAACAGTTAAGGAAAAAGGTGAGTCACCAAGACTCAGTGTGCCACCCTTTTTCCCGGATCAGCAAAATATCATATACAAACATAAACATGATCATCATGCATCTCATTAATATGCACCCAACCTAACCATCCATAACACCTTTCTCTACCCCGTGTGGTACCAAACCACTGGTGGTGCCAAACCACTGGTGACGTATAGTCACAGATGTGATGCCAAATCACTGGAGGTGCCAAACCTCTGGTGTCCGAAGACACAAAGTGTGTTACCAAAACACTGGTGACCGAAGTCACAAAATAATTGATGGGGCCAACCCATCGTGTGATACCAAATCACTGGCGTCAATCCCTCAATACCGCCTTGTGGGGCCAACCCACTGTGGTGCGAAACCACGGGGACGAGACGCTGAGGTGCCAAACCTCTGGAGGTGCCAAACCTCTGGTGACCCAAAGTCACAAAGTGTGTTACCAAAACACTGGTGCTCGTCAGCACAAAATATCACTGCCCCCTCCACTCATATCACCCATCATCATACCAACTCATGTATAGTATTCAAAATCATGCAAACATGTTTAACGTTGCATCTCATAGCACATACATCATAAATCATGACATCATGTATCAATAACAGTACTCATAATGAAACGGACTTACCTGAATCCGTCACATACCCCATAGGGTATCATATCACTCAACCATACTGTTTCGGTTTTACCAATCAATCAGTTTATCAAACATATACAAAGCAAGAAGTGTGTTAGTTTACACACCTGGTTACTAATGCGACTATCAAATCCCGTAGATCAAGATCTAACGCACTAGATCCCCCTTCCTTAACACATTTCGAGCACTAGCCACAACCTGAGATATGCGAGATCAAGCCTTCCCCTACAATCGGCCAAAACTAAACAACATAATCATGCTAATCAACCTCTAAGGGTATAATCGTAATTTTACCTACTAAGGGTATTTTCGTAAATTCACACCTGCAATGGCCTTTCTGAAGGCCTAATGTCGCCACTAGCAACTCAGCTACCATTTCCGGTAGTACCGGACAATTAGGCCTAAAACCCGATTTCATGGTTAGAAGCCCTCTAACCTTCCAAAATCACTTATCCAATGGGTCTAACTAGCATTTAAGCCGGTCTCTTGTTCTCCAAAAATTTAAACGCTACTAAGCCTAAGGCCCATTGGGCTCAATTCTCCTAGGCCCAATTTTGGGATGTTACATTTTATAGTGAAAAAATTGAAAGAATTCAATCAAAGAAAAGATGACAAAACATTACAGGCAAGGAAACTATCCAGCTATCACTTGGTTAAAATTAGTCCTTGCAAATAATTTCAAGGAGAGAAGTAGATCATGCTGAAAACTAATAGTACTAATGCTTCTGAAATGAAGCAAAAAACCTAGTGAAATGGCAGATGCACAATGAAACAGTAAAATTTCAAGCAATCAGAACAATTAGTTAAGGGAGATAAACTACAGCTTTGAGGTGCACAAAAGTAACATGTCAGCTCTATAGAGGGTATCAGCCAATCTCGCAAAACATATTCTGTGAGGCAGACAGAAGAATAATAAAACAGAAGACAGTAAACAACAAAATTATATTTTTAAAGGCAAATACTCAGCAAGCAACACGCATATACAAATGTATACAAATTTCCCAATTACTATGAGAAACAAACTAAAGAAATCAACCTTCATGGATTGCTGGTATGCATCCAGCAGTGACCCTAGTTTAAGAAATTTAAATACACACTATAAAAAGTAAAACCCAAAACGTTAAACAGAATAGAAAACATACAGTTCCAGCACTTGAGTAATGTGATCCATAATTGAACTTGGGGATGACTGGGTCATCGAAGCTAGCATATCTCTCTTGAAATTTCTTCAGCCGCTCTGGATTCAATGCTCCAACAGGCTGCAAGTACACAAAGTTATAATGTCAGAAAAGGAGAGTGCAGATATAAAGTGCCACCAAGATTAAAGCCAGCCACCTTTGAAAGATCTCGGAAAGCTGAAGGATCAGAAAGATCTAGACTCTTTGAACTGTAGTCAGAAAGGACCCATGGGAATACAGGATACTGTAAGCAAAAAGAAAGGAAAGAAAGACAAAAAATGTAGCTTAGTGATATTACAAACAACCCCAAAAAGAATGAGTGCTTACTCATCAAGATGCATATTTAGAAACAATCTCACCTGAGTTATGTCATTATAACTACGCCCGGCCAATGTATTTAGCTGCATTAGATATTCAAAATTGCTGATCTGTAGAGGGGTTGCAATTTGTTCAATGGTTATAATGCTTATTTATTACACATGAATATACATGTATACCATAACACGTACCTCCCATCTAGCCCAACGCTCCATTAACTGAGTTTTTTTCAAAAGTTGTTCAGGTTTCTACAGAAGAAAACAAAATGAGTTCAACAACGTGAAGAGAAAATGAATTGCAGCAGCTAAATATACACCCTTAGATACCTTGTAATGAACAAAATTTTGTAGGCATAAGATATCTGTAAAATTCCACTCTTCTCAATTTAAATAAAAACGATATTCACCATGTTTATACATACACACATGGTAGGCCTCTTAAAATAAAAATATTTACAGGAAAAGAACAAACCTGTGTTACAAGATAAATGTTGTTTAAATGAGGAGGCCGTGCTTGTACAATAGCACGATATGCATTTCGTCTGCCCTCAGAACTCTGGATCATTAAAAGAAAAAAGAGCAGAACAAAAAAAGGTAAGCCAAAGATTAGGGGGTGCATACTAGGTCAACAACCATTAACAGCATATTTCTTTTTATCACAAATCAATAACTCTTGAAGGTGCATCCAATAGGAAAATACCCCGAAGTCAAAGAAGAAGTTAGAACGATCAACCATGAACAACTCCAGAGCACTTCTTCTTAGGAGATATCTATGACAAAGATAAAATAAGCAAAATGAGGTGCATAGCATATGATAAAGCAAAAGCAAAGTTGAAAGATGAAAACTTAAAATGCAACACATTCAGCAACAAGAATATTAAGTTACAGATTACCATGCACAATATAATAACAAATATCTCTTGATGTTAATCGGCAATAAGAACACAGAGCGAAGACCTCAAATTCATTGTATACTTTACTAGATTCTACAGTCAAAAAACCATCCTCATGTGCAGTTCATATCCAGCACTTGCAATATGGAAAGAAGAAATTAAAAATTAACATGTTTGGAATATTGAGGAATTTCAAGAACATTTCTGGATGTTAGCAGGCACAATAAGATGCAGAAATAAAGGCCATTTCACAAAAGCACTAAAATGGCATCTCTTCTCATTCCATCTTCTAGGCAGGCATCTTGGTTTACAAATATGTGCCTGCATGCTCATTAATATGAAATCAAGGATGGTTCCCAATATCTACGCACACTGACTGACAATAATTATCAATATAGAATAGGGAAGCTTATATTTTCTAAAGCTAATGTATTTTCTAAATCAAGGATGGTTCCCAATATCTACTTAGAGTGTCAAATAACAAAAGTTGTAGCTAGTAACTCAAAGCCAATATATAATGGAGAAGCTTATATTTTCTAAAGCAAGCATGAACAAATATTAGAATAAAGACCAAGAGTAACATAATTCCTCACTATAACTTCACACCTTCGGCTATACATTTGATGAAGAGAAGTCATCAACCAACTACGGTCTTTTTCATCATTTTTTGCTTCAGAGTTGTCTTCTGAACCATCCATCGATATGTTGCATTCAATTTTATCAACTACAAAATTTATTTTCTTTGAGGTTACCTGGTAAAAAAACAAAAAAAAAGAGAGCATAAAACTTTTATACTAAACCAATATATAATGTAGATGCATGCAGATAAACATATGTTCTTTCACAGCTATTTATTAGAAGAATCAGAAACCGTAGCATATTGAGGCAACCATACACAGACTCCCAACTGACCTCCAAAGATGAATCAAAATGGAATTTAGCAGATATTAGTACATCTCCGATCCATGTTAGAAAATTTGGCCATAAAAGGCAACAAATAAGTTATGAAACACATCAATTGCACATTAAAGAACAATTACTACTGATTTGCAGATGAGGAAAATCTAATAACATGTTTAACAGTACTAGTTATTATGACACAGAAAGATTAACGAGGGCTACTAAGCACATCCACAAACGTATAAGGACTGTCCACATCAGTCGTGCCTTTTTCCTCTCCCCATCTCCTCCCCGCCCATGCATAGCCTTGCATTTTTCCCTTCGAGTACCATCAATCCGCCCTCCTAATGTCTATCTTTCTTTTTCCCCTCCTGAATTCCAGCTCCCCTTATTTCACTCCGTCAGAAATCTTCCCTTAACCAAACCCTAATTTCCCCAATCACAAATCCAAAAACCTCCTACCCTGCAGTAAGGGAATGCTGAGAGAGAGAGAGAAGCTACATTTAGAAGGTAAATATAAAAAGGGACTTACGGCTTTGCCTCCTGGCCATCAAAAGGATTAACTTCAGATTCCATCAGCATGTTAGCTCTCCACAACCATGGAATCTACAACCTGCACCATGCAACATTTTCTAACATAACCCAAGAAATATGACTAGAACAATAATAGGATAACACCTGAACAAGAAATATAACCAATTTGGGGATTTTGGTTTGGGGATTTTAGGAAATGATATAGAGAAATTCTGGGGACTTAGGAAATATAGGGTTGGGGAAACAAAAATCGGGGTTATTGGGTTTTTAGCTCCATTTTTTAGCAGAGAAGAAACGACGCCGTGTGTATGAATTGTTTGCGGCGTTTTTATTAAAAACTCCACTATAGTTCTATTTTTTTGTGGCGTTTTTTACAAAAAACGCCACTATTACACAAGTTTATTTTTTTTTCATTTTTAGCCTATATTTTTCTATTTCTTTCTTTCAAAATTTTTGTGTTGAGATTATTATTTTTTGAATTTTTTATTATATTTTGATTTAATCATACACATTATTTTAAAATATAAATACATCAATATATTTTTATATTGAATAAATATAAATTTTTATGTATGCAATATATAAATAAAAAATGATGTTAATTATATTAATAATTGTGTTAATATTTTACAAGATCTGGATCAAATTAAAGTTCATGTATACAATTGCACACTAAACCATTGTTCATGCATGCTTTTGAGATTCAACCCATTTTGATATATATTTTTAAAATAATAATTTACATTTATCTTATTTTGATTTATATTCTAAAAAATCCAAGATTAATCCCTAAATCATAAACCCTAGACCATAAATATTATACCCTAAACCACAAACACCAAAACCTAAACCTCATACTCAAAGCCCCAAACCATACCTAAAACTTGAACCCTAAACTCTAAACTGCAAACCTTAAACCATAATCTGCCAATGTTAGTGTAGTACAAAACATATATTTTAATATCTAACACATTAACCATAAATCCCTCATGAGGGATTTCAATTTCGGGATTTTGGGTCATATAGATAACACCCTAAACCCTAAACCCTAAAATCCTAAACTAAAACCATAAACCCTAACTTAGAAACCTAACACATTAACCATTTCCCTTCAAACCCCTAACCCTAAATCCATAAACCATAAACCATAAACCCTAAACCTAAAACCCTAATCCATTAACCATTTCATTCTAAACCACTAACCCTAACCCTAAACCTTAACCCTTAACCACTAACACTTAAACCTTAATACCAGTAAACACTAACATATTAAACACTATACAATAAACCCAAACAACAAACTTTAAAACACTAAACCCATACACCAAAATAACAAACCCTAAATATCATATGTCGAAACCATTTTTTTTTGAGTTTTGAAAAACGGGAATCGACTTGAAAAAAAATATGGAGTCGCCACCAATCCTTTTTGTTTAGGTGTGATCGGGTCACCTATAAAATAAATTTTGGTCTACGAATTTCAAGAAGAAAACATGTTCGAGAGTCGGTTACGTGCGAGGAAGGATTAGTACCCTCGCAACGCCCAAAATTGGTACCAAATTACTTAACTGATGTCCTAATGTTGAAAAGTTTGAAATGATTTTGAAATTCTATTCTTTTTTTTTTATATAATTTTAAATAACTTGATTGAATATTAAGATTCCCTTGTTCCGAAGGAATAGAGTATCACATCCAGCACGATTGGATACGACAATCTGAGTCCTCAAATTCAAAATCATCCCCAAAATTCTCCAAGCATATGTATTGAAATTTTGAAAGGGTATTTGGTTATTTGGACAAACAAAAAATGACAACCCAGCACGATTGGGCACAATTTCTTCGAATTTCTAAACGTACAAATATTACCTTATTTTGAAAATATGGACAAAATTTGAAAGGATATTCGTTTATTTGGTCAAACAAAAAAACACAACCCAGTACGATTGGGCACGATTTCTTCGAATTTCCAAATGCACAAATATTACCTTATTTCGAAAATATGGATAAAATTTGAAAGGATATTCGTTTATTTGGTCAAACAAAAAAACCACACCCAGCACGATTGGGCACGATTTCTTCGAATTTCCAAACGCACAAGTATTACCTTGTTTTGAAACTTTAAGTAAAAATGATTTTAGAGCTCAAATAGTGTTAGAACATGACATTTTTGAGTGAATATAATACTATGGCATAATAACATACAATGTGGAGCAATTATTTACAAATGAAATACAATGCTTGTAACATCCCCAAACCCGGCCCATTCACTACGACCGAATCTGGTTATGTTAGTGCGGAAAAGTCAGTGGAAAATCTATTTAACTTAGAAAAATTTAAAACTTGCTAACTTTTGAAAAATCCATGTTTATTTAAACTTATGATTAAAACTTTGTTATTAAAATATACTCATACTAAAAGATTAATATATACAAGCCAAATTGAATAAGTAGGTTGGAAAAATATACTTATCTTCACATAGTGTTTCAAATTCTTCAAACCATAATAAATACTAATAAAAAAATAACAAAAATAAATAAGAGTCAAAAGGCCTTTATTACATATTCTATTTAAACCCAAATACTTAAAGTAAGCCTAAAACATTTAATCTCTTCTTCTGCATGGGCCACCATGTGTCCACTCCAACCCGGTCCGATCGACATGTCACCTGCGATGCTTAAAAAGTTGGGTGAGTCATACAGACTCAGTGTGTAACTAAACCATCGAAATCCACCCACATGCTACCCACATAACATCCCAATTATCAAATGCAACATGCAAGTATAAGTATTTAGACATTACCACAATCTGGCTTAGCCCACCTTCAAATTATAACAAATACTGGGCTAGGCCCATTCCTCAATAAACCACATATCAACTGGGCTTGGCCCGTTTCCACGTATGTTCCCAAAACATACCTATCCACATGTCATATTGGGCTTGGCCCATTTCCATATTATTTCATAAACGGAATAATGCAATCATGAAACCCACCCAAACCTAGGGTCCATCCGCTACACACCCCCTTATCCAGCCTACCACACACCAGGGGACTATCGAGTCACCCTCTCCTTTTCCCTCCAAAAAGGCAACCAATGCCATCCACGATGTAGCATATAGCTAACATCAAACCACGATGGAGCACACAGCAATCCATCAAGCCACGATATGGTATAAAGCCGATATCAATTAAGGTAACCACGCGAACTAAATCGCAAAGATCCACAACGCGACCTCAGTCAGCGCCAATCCACGATGTAGCACAAAGCTGACATCAACCACGTACTCGAAGTACACCCGTACCTTCTTTTGTAACCCACCCATGCACATGCCACATAAAATATAATCGTGATAATGCATGCACATGCTTATTAATATCCATAAACATACTCATAAACAAATAATCACATTGCAACAGGTCCGATACTAACCTGATCATCGCTATACTCCTTAAGGGTACCATTTTCACATTTAATTGTACTTATTAGCATCATACAACATAAGCAGATATATTCAAATCCCGGAAACAATGGTTTAACTACACACCTTATAACCTGGAGCTCTAAACCCTCGATCCCGACGCTATCGACTAGCGAGACTACCGCTATCTGCCTATAGCTATCTCCTGCCGCTGGCCTACACCCCGGTGGCCAATCCCGAACTGCTGAAACCGCTCTTTTCTTGAACTTCGGAATAGAGACCTTCCCTTGCCTACTCTGACTGGTTGTGGCCTCCATAACAAAACTTAATCAGGTAAATAGGTTAACCCCCAAAACACCACTTAAGCATTTAACCTTAATAAATATCCTTACCACCACTTGATCAAACTGACTGCTACAAACGGAGGCTTGGCCAACCACTAAAACCCCAGAGTATCTCAGTCACGGAACCCGAAAAGATCTAAGTTAACATTAGGCCCAAGTGCTATCAAGTTGAGAGAAAGAAATTCGGCAAAGGGGTGATGGATGTAGATTCGGCTATTAATTAAATCAAGGGGTAGAGAACATTGGTTTCGGCCAAAGAGAGGAGAAAGAAAGGTGTGGGGTGTACTTTCGGTTTTGAAGTGAAAAGGAAGGGAAATAGGAAGAGTGAAGGGTTCGGCCACTTGGAAAAATGTGAGAGAAGAAGAACAACAAGCTTTGGAGAAAAGGTTTCGGCAACCAAGGAAATGGGGAACAAAATTCGGCAAGGGAGAGAAGGTAGATGGTGAATGAATAATGAGCACCTCCCCCCTATTTATACTAAAAGGCCAAGCTCCAACCCCCCAAAAATAATCCTCAAAATTCTCCTAAAATACCTCCCTTCCACCCATTCAAAAAGTTTGAATGAGTCAAACTTTTACCTAGCCAAATTCAAAAAAATTGACCAAGTCTTCTCCACCTTTTAAGCCTTTCAAACCGTCCATCCACCCCACCAAGATGACGCAAAAAAAATGCCCATCTGCTGCTTCCGCGAATCGAACATGAGACCCTTCCTCCTGCAGATGGCGTCACCTCTCCATGCTCTAAAGTGGCACCTTGCTACCACTTTGCCAAGCCACTCTTTATGCCAAAACTCCACCAAAAATTCTCTTAAGACCCCCTCTATCCAAGTTCTCCTTTTTAGCCCCTAAAACTAAAAATTTTCCAAAGCGTTCTACCATCACCTAGGGTTCTCAGGACCCCTAAAACTTACCCAAACACACACTGAAGTGTGCCAACACCTGAGCTAAACACCAGAAATCCAACCCCTAAAACTAGGGTGTTACAATGCTATTGAATCTCAAACAACAAATAAATATAAAATGAGAATTAAAACACACATAATGGCAATAATTATCAAACATTAGATCAATGATAAGGAAAATAATAAGAATAATAAAATACATACATCAACAATATTACGAAATCAATAAAATAATTTTAATACTAATTATACGTATATGTAGGTGTATATATATATATATATATATATATATATATAGATGCTAATAACATGCAAGAGTATTCGAGTTGAATATTATGCAATTCTTTAAAACAAGAAACATAAAAATATTTGAAGTTAAACATTTATATAAAAAAATACAAGTGGAAGCATAAAACAAATTAAAATATTGAAAAATCTACTTCAAAATAATTTTGTTAAAACAAGCTTATAATAATGAATAAAATATAAACTAAAAAATACTTAATTGAAACAAGAATAAAATTAACAAGTTATATTATAAAAATAATTTTAAACAGATTTAGGGATTAAATTGAAATATGCATAAATAGTCAAGGGCCGAAACAATAAATATTTCCAAAACCCAACATACAACATTTAAGTTGGACTAAATTAAAAGCGAGCTTGAATTACAGAGGCTAATTTAAAAAAAAAAACAAATAAAAGCACATGGGGTCTAATCAAATAGATGCGCAGGAAAGAGGGATTAAACGCGCAATTTATCCATCACCGCGGAAAAGCGCGAATAACTGCATCTGAAGTCCCTCTCTGTGCACCACTCCTACCTCCCCCACTATGAGCTGGTCTACCTCTAGCTGTGGCGCCGCTCGGTCTCGCGCTCTGAGTAGTGCCCTTCTCAACAGTCTCCGGACAATCCCGAACGAAGTGACTTTGCGAACCACACTGGTAACAAGTGCGATTAAAAGATTTGCCCCAACACTCTCTGAAATGTCGTCTACCGCACTGCTGACATTCAGGTTTGCTCGATCGAGCATTACCGACACTAGCCACTGATGTAGCTCGTGAACTCACTGCTGGTCGTTCTCGAATAGAAGTCCCGGTATTAGTTTTGGATCGACTACCATCATTCTTGACCTTCTTCGTTGCCATTTGCGAAAATCTACCCGCGGGTCTCTCTCGGAAATCTTTAGATTCAACTTCAGCTTTCTGTTTTTCTTTCCCTAGTTCTTCCGTTTTACAAACTTTTTCAACTAGCACAACAAACTCGTTAATCTCAAGAATGCCAACCAAAAGTTTAATATCTTCATTCAAACTATCCTCAAATCTCCGGCACATAGCAGCCGCAGAGGATACACATTCGCGAGCGTAGCGACTAAGTCGCACAAACTTGCGTTCGTATTCAAACACAGTCATACGGCCCTGTTTAAGCTCAAGAAATTCTTTACGCTTGGAATCTATAAAGCGCTGACTTATGTACTTTTTACGAAATTCCATCTGAAAGAAATCCCAGGTTACTCTCTCCCTCGGAACAACTGACATGAAAGTATTCCACCAGTAGTAGGCAGAATCACGTAATAATGATATGGCACACTTCAAACACTCATCGGGTGTGCAAGACAACTCATCAAAGACACGGATAGAATTATCGAGCCAAAGTTTAGCTCGCTTCGCATCATTACCGTCTTCAGCTCTAAATTCTTGAGCTCCGTGCTTTCGTATACGATCAACAGGAGGTTTAGTTACTCGCTCAGAATTGGCAACAGGAGGTATAATTGGTATAACAGGTGGAACATTCGGATTCAGGGGTGGGTGAATAGCCGGAGTGGTTCGTAAGTAATGACTAAACCAATCGCTCATCATATTATGGAAGGCCTGCTTTACCCTCTCATCTGGGCCACTCGCAGTAGGTCGAGATTCTTCCGACGCAGTCCCTTCCGCGGGAGCAGGAGCCACACTCTCGACATCATCAGCTAATGCTTGCTCGGGATCCGGATCCATTACTATACTGTCAGAAGTCATCACACTATCACATGTAAATTAAGGCATGTATAGCTAGACTCTCACATGCTACGTTAGTCCGAGAATCGACTAAACCGGAGCCCTGATACCAATCAAATGTAACACCCCTAACCCGTATCCGTCGCTGGATTAGGGTTACGGCATTATGGAACTAACCCAGATTCTCTTATTTTTCTTTTTTTTTTCCTGAATCACCAACACATTCGGCCATGAACTCAATACGCATGCATAAGGATAAACACCATTTCGAATTTCTAAAAAAAAATCAATATAATTATGCCCCTTACTAACTCACCTGGTGTATAAACATACATTATGTACCATATGTGTAACACCCCTAACCCGGCCCAAACACCACGACCGGATCTGGTATGTTACTAAGAAAATTCTTGGAAAACATATCGTATTTTTAGAAAATATTTTTCAAAAGTTTATCTTCTTATTCGAAAGAAATTTAATAATTGGTAGTTTAAATAAAATATGCCTTAGTTCAATTAAAATAAAAATTTAAATAACTAAAAGTAATAAAAGCCCATAATAAAACAAAATATAAACTAGTGGCCCATGGCCTTATTACAACAAGATTTAAAACCCATTAAAAAAATATAAAATAATAAACTAGAGTCTTTTTGCTGAATCCAAATGTTCTTTTGCATGGCCACCTTGTGCTCCTCTTCAACCCGGTCCGATGCACTAAGTGCTACCTGAAATATTAATTAATTGGTTGAGTCGCGAGACTCAGTGTGCAACCCTCATGCACCATTAGATTTGGGCCTTAGCCCCATAAAACAAAATAAACAGTTTAATATACATAATAAAAATTAATATGCAAGCCCAACCCAAATCCTAGGTTTCAAACTGCTACACGCCCCCGTACCAGCCATTCACACCATTGGGGATTTCTACAATCAACCCACACCGCTACACACCATGATGGCAGTCATGCTGCTCATCCACATATGATGACCGAAGCCTTTATAACATATAATGGCCGAAGCCCGTATAACATTTAATGGCCAAAGCCCGTATAACAGTTTACGGCATTAGCCGCTACATCAGATCACGGTAAAATCGCTACACATATAACTATAACTTCCTCCTTTCATCAACCCAACCCATGCAATCACATACAAGCATTTTACTTATAACATATAAACAGATTATTTACTAACCTGGTGAGCTGCTTTTACCCTCATTGGGCTTTCATCAATAAATCGAGATGCCGGCAATTATCAAAACATATAAATCTTATGATCATGCATTTTATGATTAGATCTAGATGGTGGGGAAGTATTACTGTAACACCCTAAATTAGGGGTTGTTTGTAACTTAGCTAATTTCCCATGTGTGTGTCTAAAGAATAAATATTATGATTTATTTGGCGTATTCTAGGGTCTAGAATTAAACCTGAGTTAGGCCTGACCTAGTGTTAAAATATTTTTTTTAAGTGTCTAAAAGGAGGGAGCTAGAAGATAGGGGTTAAGTATAAATTTGGGCGAATTATGGCACAAGGAATAGGCTTGATACAGTTGGCTTGGCGCGTCTAAGGGGGGTTGCAAGAGAGGTCTTGGGTTCGATTCATGGGAGAAACAAGGGGGTGTATTTTTATTTTTGGGGTTTTGCGTTAAAGGTAAGGGGGCCAGGAAAGAGGATTTTAAAATTTATTTGTGAAGGTTCATGGCATGAATGGCAGGTTGGTGGAGTGGCTTGGGGCGCATCTTGCAGCAAGGGACCTAGTTGGTCCTAGGTTCGAGTGGCTGGAGTGGAGTTTTGTGTTTTAATTTTTATACGCAATGCTGGGCCTTAGTAAGAAGGCTTTAAAATTAAATGGTGGGGGTTATGTGACATGAAAGTCTAATAGGAGAAGTGGCTAGGGACGTTGGAAGAGAGGGCTGGTGCGTGAGGTCGTGGGTTCAAATCAATGTGGCAGCAAGTGGCGTTTTATTTTTGTTTTGGTGTTAAGGCAAGGGGGAAACCAAGGAAGTAGGGTTTAAAAGAAAACATGGCGCATTCATGTCACAAAACAACGCCTGGCCCAAGTGGCCTGGGGTGTTATTTGGGAGCTTGTTCCACCAGGTCCTGTGTTCGAATCTTAGAAGCTGCAGTTGGGGTTTATTTTTTTTTAATGCTGGCGTGAAAATAGAGTTGGCCTGCACATGGGTTCTTTGTTCAGCTGGTTGAAGAGCACATGGCTTCTTTGTTTTGTTTTATTATTTATTTGATGAGATGATAAGGGATAACAAGGATAATATTAGCTTTTTAATTGGATTTTATTTGATTAATTCTAAGGAGAAAATATAGGTGTTTAAATTATTCAAATTGTTTTGAATTAATTTAAACTATTGGTCTGGAGTGAATTAAGGAAAATTATTGGAATTTGAACTCTTCATGGAAGAGTGGACGGCAAGCTTAAAAGGGGGGTGCCGAATGCCTATAAAAGCATCAACCTATCACCTTATTTTTCTTTTTCCCATCTTTGCAAGTAGCCGAAATTCCCAACCCTTCCATCTTTGATTTTCTCTTTTCTCATCCTCTCCAAAACTGAAAGCCATTAATTCTCTTTGGCCGAATCCCCCACACCTCCATAGCTCATCTATTTCTTTTCTTCTTAAACCAAAACCCCTATATTTTTCCTATCTCTAAATAGCCAAATACCATCCACCCTTGTTACCGAAATCCCTCCTCTCCTATTAAGATTTATTGTGGCCGAATATCAAGAAGACCGGGGTGCTTTCGGGGTTTCTTTTTGGCAATCGGTTGGTGAAGGTAAGTGATGACCGAAACCTTCTTCTCTATATTCTCTTCTCTGTCGACATCTACAAAGGGTAAGGGCTGATTTTGGTATTTAATAGCAAGGAAGTTAATACTCTTTTTGGAACCGATTGGTTATAGGGTCTTCAGGATTTGGAAGCGAGCAAGTGAATCCATCATCGTCTGGCAATCAATTTTTGAAGGTGAAGCAGAATCACATCTCGTATGTTGGAGTTAGTACCCAAAGGGCGTTAGGTAAGGCTTTCGGGTTAAATACTAACCCTTTGGATATTTTGGTTTGGCCGAATGGCATAGGACACTAAACCTTGTGCTTGGCCGAATATAGGGCAAGGAAATCTAGGGTGGACGATTTAATTCTTCGGGACCTAGGAATTACGATAGTATCAGGTGTGTAAGAACTCATTACACACTTCATTAATTTACATGATTACTATTATTCTTAGTCACTCTTGTGGTAATGTTTGCTTATGGCTAAGCATGGATTCCGGGTAAGTCCCCTAACTTGTGATTGTTGATATATGATTTGCATGCCATCACATGATGCTAAATGTTATGCCATGATATATGATAATTGATATATAAGCATGTGATGGTGGGATTAATGAGAGGAGGGGGATGATTTTATGGACTGTCGTCAGTGGTTTTGACCACAAGATGGGTTGGCCCCATCAGATTATTTGTGACCTATTGTCATCAGTGGTTTTGACCACAACGATTAATTATTGCGACTAAGTCCCAGTGGTTTGGTACCACCAGTGGTTTTGACCACATTTGATATATTGTGACCTATGGTCATCAGTGGTTTGGACCACACGATGGGTTGGCCCCATCATTTAAATTGTGACTTTAAGTCATCAGTGGTTTTGACCACACGGGGTAGAAAAGGAGTATGGATGGCTAGTTGGGTTGCATGAGCATGTTTATTAATGAATTGTGTATGAGATGTATTTTCCAGGTGGGGGAATTTACACACTGAGTCTTGGCGACTCACCCCTGTCCCTTAACATTTTGCAGATGAGTAGATCGCGGAGATGGAGCCGGATGGACTCAAGGTGGCCATGCAATGGAAATTTATTTTAGATGAACTTGGATTTTGTTTTACTTTATTTTAATGTTGGATTTATTTTAATTAAGTTGTAATAAGGCCTCCTAGATATATTTTTATTATTCTATGTTTTGGATTAATTTGTTTAAACTATTTCTTAACATTAAATTAAGTACACATGATTTCTAAAATTTAATCGCAAAATGCTTTACCGTGCCATCGGGCACACCTGAATCGGTAACAATCGGACTTAATGAATATTTATAGAATGAACCTAAGTATGGTTTTTATACACCTCAAATGTTTTAAACAAAATAACTATCCTTTAACAAAAAGATAATTCGACTTAAAAGAATTTCCAAAGATGTTTTCTTTGTAGCACACCGAATTCGGTCGTAGTGTTTAGGCTGAGTTTGGGGTGTTACAATTACACACCTGTTATCGCGAAGATCTATTATCCTTAACGTAGAGCCTTATTTGTCGAATCCCGAAAATCCCTAAGAAACGTCACCTCCCTACCTTCGGCTTTTCTACCAAATTGGCTTTAATGGAATAGATTCGGCTTCTAAGAATAAAGAGTATAATCGACAGGGCCTTGGAAATAATGATTTGGATTAGGAGCTTGATAAAAGTAAAGGAATCGCAGAAAAAAGGAGAAATCTTGAAACTCACCGAATTAATGAGGAGTATACGGCTTACGGTGCACCTTCGGGAAACAGAGATCTCACTCGTAGATTCGGCTTTGAGAAGAGAAGAGGATGAGAAAAGAAAAATAAAAGAGAGGCTTCAAGAATTCGACACAGAGAATGAGAGAAAAGAATAGGGTTCAAATGCCGGATTTGAAGAGCTACTATCTTATTTATAGGAAAATTCGGCACCCCCTCTAGGAGATGGAATTTCGACCAACTCTGCGACATATGATAGCTCCTATCCCTTTTTCCTTATCTTCATCTGTTATCTCCTAAAAAATAGCCCTAATTCCTCTCTTCATTATCTGCCTATTTATCCACATAAAATAAACTAAAAATCCCTACAAAATAGCCTTGTGCCGTCCCCCCTATTGCTCCCTTTAAGTGCCGAAATTTAGCACTAAAACTTGGGCTTTAAGTTGCCAAAATTTGGGCCTCCTCCCTTGCTTATTGACGCCACTTATAGTTTCTCCTTGTAGCACCCATTATTTCCGGGCCACAAGCCCATCTAGCTATTTGAACTACAAATGCTATATTTTAAGCCCAGTAATATCTAAACAAAATATTCTAAGTGCTACATGCATCCCAAAAACTTTAAATGCTCCAATCTCAAGGCCTATTGGCCCAATTCTACTAGGCCCAATTTCAGGATGTTACAGATCTACCCTCCTTAAAGAAATTTCGTCCTCGAAATTTCCAACTAACTAGTAATCTTACTACCTAAGTCTCACTACCATGCTTTTGCTGCGCACTCCAATTCTAAACCCAAAATAAACACTTAGTATACTATGGTAGAGTATGCACCGGTATTCATATCTAGAGCAACCTGGTCCCCTTGTACTCATGCTATCGGTTCGCGTTTATCTTATTAAAAATTTTATGAATTATTGGTTTTCTTCTACTGATTATCCACGAACAGTCTTATGATTAGTAGTTTTAAGTGTAGTTCTTTCGAATTCGCAATTCAGTCTCAAGTTCACCTTTCCTAGTTTTATAAACTACATACATTCAACTAACAACATCCATACACCCACATTCAATACATAGGGGTATTTTCGTTATTCCACTACCTAGAGGTATTTTCGTAATTTTATCCTACAGGGGTATTTTCATAATTTTCAAAATAGGGTTCCTTGGTGATTTTGTGAAATAAAGGTGTTTTGGTAATTTTGCAATCCGGGGGTATTTCGGTAATTTTGAAATCCAGGGGTATTTCGGTAATTTTGGAAATCTGGGGGTATTTTGATAATTTTTCAAACTTTGATGTTTTTTTTAAAACCGGGGTACTTTTGGTAAAATCTAGTTTCATGGTCCGGGTTATTCTTGTAAACGTGAGATTTTCGGGTAAATTTTCGAAACATAGGTATTTTATAAGTTCATGGTTGATTGGAAATTTTCACAAGTCAAAAATGTTTTGAAAATTTTACAAAACCTTGGGATTTTTTTTTCAAAAAGAAAATAGGGTGGTTGGTCCCTTTCGGGTTTTAGTCATAGGGTTTAGCCCATCAACAAGTCCTTGTAACTAGGGTGAACAGTCACTACGCACCAGGTAGGATTCTAGTGAAGAGGAGGTGAGTCACTAGGACTGCTTAAATACCAGGCTATTCTGGATCCTTCCTAGATATGCGTATGACGGTTGCCACACCCTAGTCTTGCGGCTCGCTAACGGGTTTGTTTAGTGAAATTAAGTTTTATGAATTTTTAAGAAGTAGTTTGTACTAAGCCTAAAGTCCATCAAGTTCTAATCTAACTATCCTATGTCCCTTAAAGCCCATTAAGCTCACATAAATATATCACACAATGGTTCAGAATACTTACCTGGCGGACTTGGGCTGGAGACGCAGGTGCCATGCCGAGCTAACAGATCTGTTATTACTTAAAACAAAATATATATGTTTCAAAAGCCCATTTTCAGAAAATGTTTTGAGCCCAAAAACCCCAGAGCCGAGTTTTGAACCAGGCTCTGATACCAATTTGTAACACCCCAAACCCGGCCCAAACACCACGACCGGATCTGGTATGTTACTAAGAAAATTCTTGGAAAACATATCGTATTTTTAGAAAATATTTTTCAAAAGTTTATCTTCTTATTCGAAAGAAATTTAATAATTGGTAGTTTAAATAAAATATGCCTTAGTTCAATTAAAATAAAAATTTAAATAACTAAAAGTAATAAAAGCCCATAATAAAACAAAATATAAACTAGTGGCCCATGGCCTTATTACAACGAGATTTAAAACCCATTAAAAAAATATAAAATAATAAACTAGAGTCTTTTTGCTGAATCCAAATGTTCTTTTGCATGGCCACCTTGTGCTCCTCTCCAACCCGGTCCGATGCACTAAGTGCTACCTGAAATATTAATTAATTTGTTGAGTCGCGAGACTCAGTGTGCAACCCTCATGCACCATTAGATTTGGGCCTTAGCCCCATAAAACAAAATAAACAGTTTAATATACATAATAAAAATTAATATGCAAGCCCAACCCAAATCCTAGGTTTCCATCCGCTACACGCCCCCGTACCAGCCATTCACACCACTGGGGATTTCTACAATCAACCCACACTGCTACACACCATGATGGCAGTCATGCTGCTCATCCACATATGATGGTCGAAGCCCTTATAACATATAATGGCCGAAGCCCGTATAACATTTAATGGCAGAAGCCCGTATAACAGTTCACGGCATTAGCCGCTACATCAGATCACGGTAAAACCGCTACACATATAACGTATAACTTCCTCCTTTCATCAACCCAACCCATGCAATCACATACAAGCATTTTACTTATAACATATAAACAGATTATTTACTAACCTGGTGAACCGCTTTTCCCCTGCTTGGGCTTTCATCAATAAATCGAGATGTCGGCAATTATCAAAACATATAAATCTTATGATCATGCATTTTATGATTAGATCTAGATGGTGGGGAAGTATTACACACCTGTTATCGCGAAGATCTATTATCCTTAACGTAAAGCCTTATTTGTCGAATCCCGAAAATTCCTAAGAAACGTCACCTCCCTACCTTCGGCTTTTCTACCAAATCGGCTTTAATGGAATAGATCCGGCTTCTAGGAATAAAGAGTATAATCGACAGGGCCTTGGAAATAATGATTTGGATTAGGAGCTTGATAAAAGTAAAGGAATCGCAGAAAAAGGAGAAATCCCGAAACTCACCGAATTAATGAGGAGTATACGGCTTACGATGCACCTTTGGGAAACAGAGATCTCACTTGTAGATTTACCTTTGAGAAGAGAAGAGGATGAGAAAAGAAAAATAAAAGAGAGGCTTCAAGAATTCGGCACAGAGAATGAGAGAAAAGAATAGGGTTCAAATGTCAGATTTGAAGAGCTACTATCCTATTTATAGGAAAATTCGGCACCCCTTCTAGGAGATGGAATTTCGACCAACTCTGCAACATATGATAGCTCCTATCTCTTTTTCCTTATCTTCATCTGTTATCTCCTAAAAAATAGCCCTAATTCCTCTCTTCATTATCTGCCTATTTATCCACATAAAATAAACACTAAAAATCCCTACAAAATAGCCTTGTGCCGTCCCCCCTATTGCTCCCTTTAAGTGCCGAAATTTAGCCCTAAAACTTGGGCTATAAGTTGCCAAAATTTGGGCCTCCTCCATTGCCTATTGACGCCACTTATAGTTCCTCCTTGTAGCACCCCTTATTTCCGAGCCACAAGCCTATCTAGCTATTTGAACTACAAATACTATATTTTAAGCCCAGTAATATCTAAACAAAATATCCTAAGTGCTACATGCATCCCAAAAACTTTAAATGCTCCAATCTCAAGGCCTATTGGCCCAATTCTACTAGGCCCAATTTCAAGATGTTACAATATGTATATATATATATAGAAAAATATCTCAATGCTATAACAAATTATTTCTAGAAATTCCAACTCATACTTACACATTACCAAAAATTTACTATGTATCCTACAAATCATACACATGCAAACGAATATATTACTAATGAAGGTTTAAAGACCCGAATCATATTATACACCACATAGTATATAATATTCATGCATTCCATAATTCCAACATTCATACCACAGCACCAAAATTCAAAAGGGCTAGATTGTATCTAATCGTGAAAGTACAGCCATATTCGCATGGCTTATATACCACTTTATAGCGATCAAAAATACAAAAGAGACCTAGCCTATACATGCCTTAATTTCAAAAGAAGCAAAACTTATAAGATACCCAATTTTTTTGGTGATAGTATAATTGACTTCGACGAGGATTCCCGAGCTCAAGCTTTGACTTTAATGATCTATAAAACAACATAACAACACACCATGTAAGCTTTAATAGCTTAGTAAGTTATAAGCAAGCATATGAAATGTACGAATATTGCCTTTCATCAATATTCTTCTCAATTACAATCTAAATATCAATTAGTTAATGACATCAACAATTTTTCTAGGTTAGCATTCCTCAATCACATGCTCAATCAACCACAAGACAAAATAATCAACTTTTCATATGCTACTTACCCTTATCGAATTATCCTACTTAATTATATACCGAGATAATAACCCATTTGTTCAATAAGAACATACCTGACACCTTTATTTACCCTTCAAAGTGTCTTTGCTCTTAAGAAAATCCGATAGCCGCACACACAGTGCTATTCAATTGATCTCGCACACACAGTGCTCGGTGATTAAGTCCGCACACACAGTGCCATTCAACCGATCTCGCACACACAGTGCTCGGTGATTAAATCCGCACACACAGTGCTATTCAACCGATCTCGTACACACAGTGCTCGGTGATTAAATCTTTCTTTCTTGCGCATATCATATACTTTCATATCAAGTTTGTATATACGTAACATATCTATATAAATCAAACCACTTTTCTTCCAACCCCAACTCTTTCCATCGACTATGCTCATATATGCATATAACTAAACATTTCATGATCATTCTTCTATACCTCAAGATTTACCTTAACTATTACTCCATCCACTTTAAATCATTTGATCTTAATACATTAATTGAATACAAGCTTCAATTCATATTCGGCTTTCTCATGATCTAAAGTCCACACCGTTTGACATTCGGCAATCTATATATAATTACATTGATAATTACATGCATATACCATTTATACAAATTCCAAGTACTCGAGGGATTATACAATCCAACACATACATATATAACAGTATATCATTCGGCATCTACCATTAAGAATGACATGGTGCATTCAGCATTAGTATACTCTTACATCGAATTCAATCGAAAATATATATATACTAACAATTTGGTACTAATTGTTTAAAACCGATCACTTATAACTTACCTCGGAAGTTGACAAAAATTCAGTTTCCCGACTACTCAATCAATTTAGATTTTCCCCGCTCCACTCCGGTTTCTTTTTGCTCTTGATCTATAAAAAAAATCCAATTCAACTTATATAATAACACTTCCATTCAATTTAGTTTATAAGCACTTGATTTTCCAATTTACTAGATTGCCCCCAACATTTTTGAGGTTTATAACTTAGTCCTTAAAACTAACAATACAAAAATATCATGAATTTGTTTTCAACTATCAATAGCCGAATACTCCTAGTCCTTCTACTAACTCTTTTCCTCAATTTATTTGCTATATCATCCTTTCAAAGATTTTCTTTAAAACAAATTTCACCCGTATGCTAAATTCCATCAAGACTTCAAGAAAAAATCTAGTTTATTTAACAAGCTTACCACCTATTCTATCTTAAACCATACCAAAAATCAAAACTTCCTTTCATGGCACATTCAATTCATACTACAACTTTCAAAATTCCAATTATATCTAAATGGATTTCAAGACCCCAACCTCACACATGCTAGAATTTACAATAACCAAAATCATTTACTCACCTTATGGGAACATGCAATGACCGAATGGTGAGAGCTCAAACCCCCCTTGTTCTTTCTATTTCGGTGCTAAGGAAGAAGAAAAAAGATGAACACTCTCTTTCTATTGTTTTATTTTATTACCCTTATTACTCAAATTATGAAATAAAATAATACACCACTAACTAAAACAAATAATAATTAATATACATGTAATCATCATGCCCTCCACTACAAACAAAATAAGTTATTTGACATGCAAGTCCTTTCTTTCAACCAACTCTTAAATTAAACCCTTTAATAAAAAGAATTTACTTATGCACTTTATCTATTTAATCCTTTCTCTCAATTCAAGCACATCAAGCAAATAAAATTTGCACAATTCAACACACTCTTAATCAATAACACTACACACGAAAATAAAATAATATTATGAGATTTTATATTGTTATTATTCTAGTTCGGATTCGTGGTCCCGAAACCACCGTTCCGTTTAGGGTCGTAAATGGGCTGTTACAACTCCCCCCTTTAAGGAATTTTCATCCCCGAAAATCTTACCAACGAATAAATGTGGGTAGCGTTCTTTCATTGATTCCTCTGTCTCCCATGTTGCTTCCTCTACCCCATGCTTTTGCCACATAGCTTTAACTAGAGATATTTTCTTATTTCACAACTCTTTCACTTCACGAGCTAATATGCGAATCGGTTCTTCCTCGTAAGTCAAATCAGGCTGAATTTCAATCTCGATTGGACTAATTACATGAGAAGGGTCAGATCTATAGCATCGAAGCATTGACACATGAAAAACATTATGAATCTTGTCTAACTCCGACGGTAACCTCAATCTGTACGCAACCGGCCCGATACGTTCAATAACTTTATAGGGCCCAATAAACCTCGGACTCAGTTTTCCTTTGCGACCAAATCTGAGTATCTTCTTCCACGGTGATACTTTCAAGAATACTCGATCTCCAATCTGAAATTCAATGTCCTTACGCTTCAAATCTGTGTAAGACTTTTGACGATCCGATGCCGCTTTCAAGCTATCACGAATTACTGCCACTTTTTGTTCGGTTTCCTTAATCAAATCAACCCTGTGCATCTTGTTTTCCCCGAGGTCAGTCCAGTACAAGGGTGTACGACATTTATGACCGTACAACGCTTCATAGGGTGCCATTTTGATGCTAGATTGAAAGCTATTATTATATGCAAATTCAATCAAAGGCAAGTATCGTTCCCACGTACCCTCAAACTCAAGAATGCAACATCTCAACATATCCTCGAGTACTTGAATAACTCACTCGGACTAACCGTCCGACTGAGGGTGGAAAGCT
Organism: Gossypium australe; assembly: GCA_005393395.2. Taxonomy (NCBI): domain Eukaryota; kingdom Viridiplantae; phylum Streptophyta; class Magnoliopsida; order Malvales; family Malvaceae; genus Gossypium; species Gossypium australe. The sequence goes on along the minus strand of CM016619.1, from coordinate 6,914,399 downwards.
GTACTAAAATGTAACTTGGTACCTAAAGCATCTTGCAGTTTCTTCCGAAATTGCGATGTGAACCTCGGATCTCTATCCAAAACAATAGAGATAGGTACTCCGTGTAACCGTACAATCTACGACACGTACAATTCAGCCAACTTATCAAGTCAGAAATCCGTACGTACAGGAATAAAATGAGCTGATTTCGTCAATCTATCAACAATAGCCCAGATTGAATCTTTCTTACTCGGCGTCAACGGCAATCCTGACACAAAGTCCATAGTGATTCGCTCCCACTTCCATTCAGGTATCATAATTGGCTGAAGAAGCCCTGATGGTACCTGATGTTCAGCTTTAACTTGTTGGCACACTAAACACTTTGACACGTAGTCTGAGATATCTCTATTCATACCATGCCACCAATAATACTGTTTCAGATCGTTATACATCTTCGTGCTACCCGGATGAATTGACCATCTACTATTATGCGCTTCATTACAAATCTTTCTAATTAACTCAGGGTTCTTCGGTACACAAATCCAATTCTTGAACCGCAAACATCCTTCGGCATCTATCTGAAAATCTGTATCCGTACTTAACCCACAATGATCTTTCTTTGCTTTTAAAGCATCGTCAACTTCTTGAGCTTCTCGAATCTGCTGCTCAAACATTGGTCTCACCTTCAACTCAGCAACGATCACACCATCATCATTAATAGATATATCCGCATTCATCGCTCTTAAAGCAAATAATGATTTTCGGCTAAGTGCATCTGCAACCACGTTAGCCTTTCCCGGGTGATAATCAATTATAAGATCGTAATCTTTTAACAGTTCCAACCATCGTTGCTGCCTCAAATTCAGGTCCTTTTGAGTCATTAAATATTTCAGACTTTTATGATCCGAATAGATATGGCATTTCTCACAGAAAAGATAGTGACGCCATATCTTCAAAGAAAAGACTATAGCGACCAATTCTAGGTCATGAGTCGGATAATTCCTCTCGTGCAGTTTCAACTACCGCGAAGCATAGGCTACAACTCTACCCTCCTGCATCAATACACAACAGAGTTCGTTTAATGACGCATCACTAAAAACAATAAATTCTTTACCCGACTCTGGTTGTACAAGTACTGGGGCTTTCGTCAACAAAGTTTTCAGCTGATCGAAACTCTTCTAACACCTTTCTGACCATTTGAATTTAACCCTTTCACGAAGCGTCTATAATATCCGGCAAGTCCCAGAAAACTACGAACCTCAGTAACATTCCGCAGAGACTTCCAATCAAGTATAGCCGAAATTTTGCTCAGGTCAACCCGAATACCTGATGTAGAAATGACGTGCCCCAAAAAGCTAACTTTATTCAACCAAAACTCACATTTACTGAACTTTGCGTATAATTGTTTTTCACGCACAATCTGTAGCACTAGTCTCATATGCTCAGCATGCTCGGTTTCGTCTCGGGAGTAGATCAATATATTATCTATAAATACAACTACAAACCGATCTAAGTACGGTCTGAAGACTCGATTCATTAGATCCATGAAAACCGCAGGGGCATTAGTGAGCCCAAACGGCATCACCAAAAACTCATAATGACCGTATCTCGTCCAAAAAGCAATCTTTGGTACATCTATTTCCCGAACTCGTAGCTGATAATATCCTGACCTCAAATCAATTTTTGAGACCACTGAAGCTCCTTTAAGTTGATCGAATAAATCATCGATACGTGGCAACGGGTATTTGTTCTTTATGGTCATCTTATTAAGCTGTCGATAGTCAATGCACATTCTCAATGTTCCGTCTTTGTTTTTCACAAAACGGGCGCACCCCAGGGAGGGAAACTCGGTCGGGCAAAACTTCTGTCCGTCAATTCTTGCAACTGCGCTTTCAACTCTTTTAATTCGGTCGGTGCCATTCTATACGGAGCTATCGAGATCGGAGTTGTCCCTGGCACTAACTCAATCCCAGACTCCACTTCCCGAACAGGTGGCAATCCTGGTGATTCCTTCGGAAATACATCCCGATACTCACACACAACTGGTACTGATTCAATCTTCTTTTCGGCCACTTTACTATCAATCATGTAAGCAAGGTAAGCTTCACAACCCTAAATACTGCCGAGCCAACATCGAGGATATCACTGCCGATAGCCCATTCAAATCTGCAGACTCCAATCGTACGATCTCGTTATTCTGACCTCTCAACTCAATAGTCTTTCGTCTGCAATTCACTACCACATCAAGAACAGTCAACCAATCCATACCGAGAATGATGTCGAATTCATTGAAAGGTAATAACATCAGATCGACCGGAAAATACATGTTTCGAATCATTAAAGGACAATTATAGCACACTTTATCAATCAATACACAACGACCCAAAGGGTTTGAAACCCGAATTACAAACTCAGTAGACTCAACAGGTAGAGTCTTACTGGATACTAATGTTTCATGCACATACGGATGAGTTGAGCTGGGATCAATCAAAGCAGTTACATTAGTATCAAAGAGAGTGAAAATACCAGTAATAACGTCCAGAGATAAGGCCTCCTCTCTAGAACAGATGGCATAAGCTCTAGCCGGTACACGGGTATCTGATCGAATAACTGCATCTGAAGTCCCTCTCTGTGCACCACTCCTACCTCCCCTACTATGAGCTGGTCTACCTCTAATTGTGGTGCCTCTCAATCTCGCGCTCTGAGTAGTGTCCTTCTCAACAGTCTCCGGACAATCCCGAATGAAGTGACTTTGCGAACCACACTGGTAACAAGTGCGATGAAAAAATTTGCCCTAGCACTCTCTGAAATGTCGTCTACCGCACTGCTGACATTCAGGTTTGTTCAATCGAGCATTACCGACACTAGCCACTGATATAGCTCGTGAACTCACTGGTGGTCGTTCTCGAATAGAAATCCCAATATTAGTTTTGGATCGACTACCATCATTTTTGAACTTCTTCGTTGCCATTTGCGAAAATCTACCCGCGGGTCTCTTTCGGAAATCTTTAGATTCAACTTCAGCTTTCTGTTTTTCTTTCCCTAGTTCTTCCGCTTTACAAGCTCTTTCAACTAGCACAACAAACTTGTTAATCTCAAGAATTCCAACTAAAAGTTTAATATCTTCATTCAAACCATCCTCAAATCTCCGGCACATAGCAGCCTCAGAGGATACACATTCGCGAGCGTAGCGACTAAGTCGCACAAACTTGTGTTCGTATTCAGACATAGTCATACGGCCCTGTTTGAGCTCAAGAAATTCTTTACGCTTGGAATCTATAAAGCGCTAACTTATGTACTTTTTACGAAATTTCGTCTGAAAGAAATCCCAGGTTACTCTCTCCCTCGGAACAACTGACACGAGAGTATTCCACCAGTAGTAGGTAGAATCACGTAATAATGATATGGCACACTTCAAACACTCATCGAGTGTTCAAGACAACCCATCAAAGACACGGATAGAATTATCGAGCCAAAATTTAGCTTGCTCCGCATCATCACCGTCCTCAACTCTAAATTCTTGAGCTCCGTGCTTTCGTATACGATCATCAGGAGGTTTAGTTACTCGCTTAGAATTGGCAACAGAAGGTACAATTGGTATTACAGGTGGAACATTCAGATTCAGGGGTGGTTGAATAGCCGGAGTGGTTCGTAAGTAATGACTAAACCAATCGCTCATCATATTATGGAAGGCCTGCTTTACCCTCTCATCTGGGCCACTCGCAACAGGTCGAGATTCTTCTGATGCAGTCCCTTGCGCAGGAGCAGGCGCCACACTCTCGACATCATCAGCTAATGCTTGCTCGGGATCCGGATCCATTACTATATAAAAGAAATAAATACATTTCACTGTCAGAAGTCATCACACTATCACATTGTAAATTATGGCATGTATAGCTAGACTCTCACGTGCTACGTTAGTCCGAGAATCGACTAAACTGTAGCTCTGATACCAATCAAATGTAAGACCCCAAACCTGTATCCGTCGCAGAATTAGGGTTACGGTATTACGGAACTAACCCAGATTCTCTTTTTTTCTTTTTTTTCCTGAATCACCAACACATTCGGCCATGAACTCAATAAGCATGCACAAGGATAAACACCATTTCGAATTTCTAAAAAAAATCAATATAATTATGCCCCTTACTAACTCACTTGGTGTATAAACATACATTATGTACCATATGTGTAATATCCTGAAATTGGGCTTGTGCATTTTGCTTAATATGAAATAACATGCCTTTGTGTGTTGAACGTGTTTTGTGAATTTTTGTGAACCTTAGAATGTAGTTAGATGCCTTAGAAAATATTACGTTTTAAGTTAAAAAGGGGGAACGGAAGCAAGGTGGTCTTAAGAGAAAATGTAGGGAAAATATGACACACAAATAGGCTTGGTTAAGTGGCTTGGAGGTGCCACTTAAGGCCTCTGGAATTGACGCCACAAGCAGGTGTAAATGGGCCAAGGTTCGAATCACAAGGGAAGCAATAAGGGAATTTTTATTTTTCCGTAGAGATGAGCAGCAAGGGACGGCACTAAGGCTATGTTTTAGGAGTTTAAATCCTTTTATTTTTAAGAGATAAAAAGGTGATAAAATAATTAAGGTAAGGGATAATTGATGGATTAATTTTATTAATCTAAAAAGGTGATAAGAGATAAAATAGGAGATCAACAAGGGAGTTGATAGAGTTGGCCGAATAGGGGATGCTTGGTATAGTAATTTCGGAAGGAAGGGAAGGCCAACCTTTATTATTTCTTTTTCTTCTTTTGTTCATCTACCGAAATCCTCTAGTAAATTTCTCCCTTCTCTTATTTTGTCAAAAGCCGAAAACACAATCAGTCAAAGCCGAATTTCCTTCCCTAAGATCACCATTGCCGAATTCTCTTAACCAACTATTCTTGTTCTTCTTCTTTTCGCAAATCTTCCAAAAGCCGAAAGCAAGTTCTTTTTTTGACCATAGCCGAATGCTTCCCTATCCTTTAGGAGCCGAATATCTTTGTGGGTTTTGGTAAGGGTGCTGTCGATTACAACACTAAAGGTAAGCATTCGATTGTTGTCCTACTATTTCTTTTCCTAAAGCCGAAATTAAAACTCTAATACTATTATTGATCTTGGCCGAATCTTGGAAGGAGGCTTCGGGATTCAAGTGTTGTCGACTTCAGAGAAGGATCTTTCGGGACTTCTAAGATCCAAGGTAAGCTATGGATGTACTCGGCCAAGGGCCATTTATTAGTATCTAAATGTTAGAAATTTATCTAACATGTATCCATGGGTATTTCGACAGAGACCACAACCAAGGGATACTTTTCAGGATTTAAAATAGCAAGGTAAGTGTACATGTACATTCGGCCAAGGCCTATTTAGAGACTTAGATCTATTTCTTACCTATTCAAAAGCCGAAAACTAACCGAATCAATTGATCTAATGTTAGCCGATTACAAGGTAGAAGGATTTCAATGTTTCGGGATTTGATTAGTAGTGAAATCGGCACCAAGGTAAGAATTTGATTACAATAATCCTTCGGGATTTGGTCATATAGCCGAATAGGCTTTTGCTAAAAAGTAAGTGATTGACCAAATGTAGGAACTTGAGATCTGTAACATCCTAAAAACGGGGCTATTTGGATTTTAGTTATTTTTCCTATGTATGAACTGCTGTGTTATTATTTATGGAATAATAATGGTTAATTTAAGGCCTTGTGTTGGCTCGGTTTGGTAGAAAATTTCAGTTTTTAACTTTTAAGGTAGAGAGCCTTAGCAGAAGGGGGTTATAAGAATAAATGGGGATAATTTGGACATAAGATAAGCCTAGAATAAGTGGCAAAGGAAGCCCACTTAAGAGCTACATGTGACGCCACCAAGGGGAGCTAGGGAGCTTGTGTTCGAGTCACGGAAATCCCTCTTTTTGTTCATTAATGGGACGGCACAAGGGAGGGAGTTTTTCCTCAGCTTAAACTCTTTTATTAATTATTATTAAAGGATAATATGAGAGTTTTTAGTGGATTTTCTTTGTTTGTTTAATTATAGTGATAATAAGAAGATAATCAAGGATTTTAATTGATTAAAAAGGGATATTATTTGGATATTAAGGATAATAGGAGATAAATGAAGATATTATTAGATTATTAATAGATTACTTGATTATTTGGGAGTTAATAGATTTTATCTAAGGATAATCTGTGATAATCAAGGATATTATGAATTATTATTGGATTATTTTTCAAATGATTTGAATTAATTAAAAAGGGTGGACGGCAAGCTTAAGGAAGGGGGGGCGAATGCTTAGAAATACTACAACCCACCACCTTGCTTTTCTTTTCCATCTTTGCTTAGCCGAAAATCCCTAACCCCTTCCTTCTCTGCTTTCTTTTATTTTTTTTCCTATTCTCTCAAGACTTTGGCCAAACCTTCTCTACTTCTCCTTGTCGAATCTCCACCCTCAATTTCCCTTTTTCCTTTTATTTCCCTAATAGCCGAACATCCACTCATATTTGCCGAAACTCTAACACTCTTCTCTCCCATTGTTTTTCCCCAATAGCCAAAATTCTCTTCTCTTATTTGGAATCTCTTTGGCCGAATATCAAGGTAGTTAGATCCCTTCAAGATAATTATTGTCAGTTGATTTGGTAAAGGTGAGTAGCTATAGCCGAATGTTATTTTCTCTCTTCTCTTATGTTCTGCCGATTTGGAGTTAAGGAAAAGCCGAAATCTGGCAAATACTAATGGTTGGCTAATCTATCTATTGAAGCCGATTTCACCAAGGACTCCGGGATCTCAAAACGGTAGATCTGAATCATCATTCTTTGTCAATCAAATTCGGTAAGTGAGAGTAAGGACCTATGTTAGTACTCGAAAGTTAAAGGCTATGGTTATTGACATTGTTAACTGATCAATTGTAGTTGGAAAATCAGATTCGTGATTCGGGTGCTGAAGAAAGTATTCAAAACGTGTAAGTAAGGTTTCAGGATCAAACGATAATCCCTGAGATTATTTGGGTTGGCCGATTGGGCCATGGTACTAACCCCTGTTATTGGCCGAATATAGGGACCAGTAGATCTAGGTGGCCGACGTCTCTTTTCAGGATTTAGGACTATCATCGATATCAGGTGTGTACATACACACTATAACTTATTAAATGTGCTGAATATTGTAAATGCTTGCTTGATTTATGTAGCATTGGATGATATACCATATCGGTATGGTTGGCAATTCAGGTAAGTACCTGTTGATGTGAATTATTATTAATGCTTTTGGGAAGCATGATGTACTGATTTATACATATGATGGCATGTAACATATAATTATGTGATTGATGTGGGATTGACTGAGTGGAGGGGGCAGTGATATTGTGCCGACGGGCACCAGTGTTTTGGTAACACATTGTGACTACGGTCACCAGAGGTTTGGTACCTCCAGAGGTTTGGCACCTTATAGCGACTTGTCCCTGTGGTTAATACCACCGTGGGTTGGCCCCACTTGAGATATGGGATCGTCTGCCAGTGATTTGGTATCACACGATGGGTTGGCCCCATCAAACGATTTGTGTCTACGGACACCAGTGTTTTGGTAACACATTGTGACTATATGTCACCAGTGGTTTGGCACCACCAGTGGTTTGGTACCACAACGGGGTAGACAGTGGTGTATGGCTGGCTAGGTTGGGACACATGACATTTTGCATATTAATTGTTATATGTTGTGTATGAAAATTGTTTTTAAAATGGGGGAAGGGTTGCATACTGAGTCTTGGTGACTCACCTTCTCCTCTATTATTTTTTCAGGTGATTCATAGACCGCGGATATGGAGCCGGATGGACTCGAGGTGGCCATGCAGTGGACTTTAAATTTAAATGAACTTTATACTAAGTCTTACTATTTTAAATTCGGTTTTATTTTATATTTTGGATTGTAATAAGGCCTCCTAGAATATTTTATTATCTCTATATGTTGAATACTTGCTTTAAACTTTATAATTAATATTAATTAAAATCACATGTTTTCCCAAATTAACTCGAAAATGTTTTAAAATGCCCTCGGGCACGGTTGAAATTTGTTTTATAACTTGACTTAAATATGTTTTTAAAAATAAACACTAAGTATGATTTCATCAAGATAATCAAATACGAGAAGTTTTCAACAAAACTTAATGGGTTTCAAAATGGTTTTCAAAAAGGTTTTCCCCGTAACAAACTAGATTCGGCCATAGGGTTTGGGTCGGGTTTGGGTTGTTACAAATTGGTATCAGAGCCCAGTTCAAAGCTCGGCTGTGGGGGCCCAAGGCCCAAAAATGTTTTAGTAGGCCTTTTGAATTGTTTTTGGGTTTTAAGCAGCATGGCCCGAGTCTCCGGCACCGATCCGCCCAGGTAAGTACATCCAAACCTCTTGGTGAATTATATTCTGTAGAAGGGTAGGAAGCATGGAATGTAGATAGACTTATAGGAACTTGAACCCTAGGAATAGGCTACTCAAACACACAAACGAAGCATAAGACTTAAAGAACTAAACCAACCTATGACTTAGTCACTGGGCTAGGGTGTGGTAACCCCTGTACGCATGTCTAGGATTGGATCCGGAAGAGCCTAGTATTTAAGCAGTCCTCGTGACTCACCTCCTCTTCGCAGGTATCCTACCTGGTGCGTAGCTTCGGTTCACCCTAACTCAGAGGGCTCAGTGGTGTGGCAACCTCTGTACGCATGTCTAGAAAGGTTCAGTGGGAGCTTGGTATTTAAGCGGTCCGCGTGACCCACCTCCTCTTCACTCGAATCCTGCCTAGTGCGTAGCTTTGGTTCACCCTGACCAAGCGGGCTCGGTCATAGGCCTAATATAATGACTAAAACCCGAAAGGGATTTAGCCACGTTTTGAAATGAATGAAACAACAAAAACCCAAATGTTTTCAAAACTTTTGCAATAAACTCTTTCAAATCGGAGAACATCACTTTTACAACGTTTTTCTCAAAAAACTTGATTTGTGGAAAATTACAAAAATGCCCTTAGGGGTAAAATTACCAAAATGCCCCTGACTCATAAAATATCAGTTCAATGGTTTTGCTCAAAAATTTCAACTATTTTACAAATATTCAACAACTTAGCTCTAAAAATCATCAGCAAAATATTTTTGGTTTTGGAAAATTACGAAAACGCCCTCAAGTTGCAAAAGTTACCGAAATGACCCTGGTTTTGGAAATCTTTACAAACATCACTATTTGAAAAGGAACATTTTCAGAAAGAAACCCCCGAGTTTTACAACTGTTAGAAATATCTCCGATTTATCAAAATTTCAAAATCTCCCTGAATGACAAAAATTACCAAAATACCCCTGGTTTCAAAACGATATCATATCTCTAAATTTTGCAAATTTTCAGAAACATCCTCCAGTTTTGGAGAATTTCAAAGTGATCTGTTTACTAAAATTTTACAACTTCTTCTATTACGAAAATACCCCTGTAGCGAAAATGACGAAAATACCCCTGGGTTAGAAATGGGCAGAAATGTTCGAAGAGCGAATAGGTATGGAAAGTATTAAGGAATGGATGCATGAACTCCTTTGTGTGATCTAGGATAGGAAACTGAAACCTTGTTTGCTCGAAAGAATCTCTGATTAAACCTTATCCATAAAATTTCTTCGCGATTAATAAAGAGGAACAAATGCTAATGCATAAAAATTTTCTTAATCAGATTAAAGCGCGGTAGAAAGAATGAGTTCTAGAGCACGTGGACGCCGTGGACGCGGTAGGGGTAGGATGACGGTGTCTGAACCCGTCAGGTCGGGACAAGGTTCTGAAAATGAGGTACCACCGCCACCACCACCTCCTACTTTTAGAGCTGAGGAGCAGGATCAGACCGGTGGTAAGGCTGTGTCACAAGCTGTGTTGCGAGTTCTCAAGTTGGTGGCTGGGGCTGGTGGAAATCTAAGAGCTCGGAAATCTGTTCCCGAACAGATTCGGTCCAATGGAGCTGAGGTATTCCGGGGTGTGTCGGGAGTGGCACCCAGTGCAGCAGAATATTGGCTGGAATCGACTGAACGGATCATGGATGATCTAGACCTGTCTAATGAGGAAAAGCTGAAAGGAGCAGTGTCGCTCCTGAAGGATGAAGCGTACCAGTGGTGGCTCACGGTTTGGGATGGAGCCACGGCAGATGATCTCACGTGGGAATATTTCAAAACCACCTATCAGAAGAAGTATATGGGCACCAGCTATACGGATACTCAGAGGAAAGCCTTTCTAGGGCTAGTGCAAGGAACTAAGTCAGTAGCGGAATATGAGGCGGAGTTCTTAAGGCTGAGTAGGTATGCTAGAGGCATCGTGGCTACTGAACACGAGCGCTGTGTCCGCTTTGAGGATGGACTCCAAGATGATTTGAGGTTACTGATTGCCCCGCAGCAGGTGCGTGAGTTCTCATCTTTAGTGGAAAAGGCTAAGGTAGCTGAAAGGATCAAGGAGGCTGTGAGGCAAAGCTATAGTAGGAATAATCAGAAGAGAGGATTTAGGTCAGCTGGATCCAGTGGTAGTGTCCAGAAAAAGGCTAGGCCAAGTGGGCCAAATCAGGCGGCAAGGCCCATGACTGCTAATCAGAGGCCGACTCAGTGTAACCGCTGTGGAAAGACCCATTGGGGAAGTTGTTCGACCGATGATAGAGGATGTTTCGAGTGTGGGTCTTTGGAGCATCGTGTCAGAGATTGTCCCCGGAAACTAGCTAAGAATCAGCCAGAAGGGCAGAACCGTACTCAAGACAGAAATATGGGACCACAGAGGGGTCGCGGTAATGGTCGAGGAGGAAATGGTCCGAATAGAGGTCGTGGAACTCAGGGCAGAGGTTCGGGTAACACAGAGGCTAGGCAGCCCGGCTTAGTCTATGCAGCGAGGCGTCGCGAGGAGGGAGACGCACCGGACGTCATAACCGGTACGTTCCTAATATTTGGTTTACCTTATGTTGCATTAATTGATGTGGGTTCGACGCACTCGTACATTGCTAGTAGTGTGGTAGGAACCATGGACCTAGACTCTGAGATTGCTTCTAGGGAGATGACTGTAGTTAGCCCTTTAGGTCACTCTGTAGTAGTAGACAAACTCTATAGAGACGTACCCCTAGAACTCCAAGGGGTAATATTTGTGGCTGATCTAATGGAACTACCGTTTGGGGAGTTCGATTTGATCCTTGGAATGGATTGGCTGGTTAAGCATCAGGCGAATTTGGATTGCGCGGCTAAGCGCATGGTTCTTAAGACGGCTAAAGGTGATGAAGTGGTTATGATAGGTGATAGAAGGAATTTCCTATCCAACGTGGTGTCTGCCTTGAAGGCTGAAAAGATGGTCAAAAAGGGTTGTGAGGCGTATTTGGTTCGAATCTGTGCTTTGGAAGCTAAGGAGTCAGTTATTGGAAAGGTTCGAACGGTTGGGGAATTTGCTGATGTGTTCCCAGAAGAACTTCCGGGTCTGCCTCCAGATCGGGAAGTCGAATTTGGTATAGACTTGTTACCCGGAACGGCACCTGTGTCTATAGCACCATATCGAATGGCACCAAAGGAATTGGTGGAGCTGAAGGCTCAAATTCAGGAGCTCTTGGATAGAGGGTTCATTCGACCAAGCATATCTCCGTGGGGAGCACCTGTGTTGTTTGTCAAGAAGAAGGACGGTTCTATGCGGATGTGCATCGACTACCGTCAGTTAAACAAGTTAACAATCAAGAACAAGTATCCGTTGCCTCGGATTGACAACTTGTTTGACCAACTGAAGGGTGCGTCGGTGTTCTCAAAGATTGACCTTAGGTCGGGTTATCATCAATTAAGGGTGAAGGAGGCTGATGTTTTCAAGACTGCATTCTGAACTCGGTATGGGCATTACGAGTTCTTAGTGATGCCATTCGGGTTGACCAATGCACCGGCGGCATTTATGGACTTAATGAATAGGGTATTTCAACAGTACTTGGACCAATTCGTTGTAGTGTTCATCGACGACATATTGGTTTACTCAAGGACGGAGGAGGAGCATGACAAGCATTTACGAATAGTTCTGCAAGTATTGAGGGAGAAGCAGTTATATGCCAAATTCAGTAAGTGCGAATTTTGGCTGAAGGAAGTGGCTTTCTTGGGGCACGTAGTGTCGGCGGAAGGAATTAGAGTAGACCCTCGCAAGATAGAAGCAGTATTGGATTGGAAACCACCTAGGTCGGTAGCTGAAATACGAAGTTTTCTGGGTTTAGCGGGGTACTATCGGAGATTCGTGGAAGGGTTCTCTCAAATAGCAGCGCCGTTAACTAAGTTACTAAGGAAAGGTGTTCCATTTGTATGGTCGGAGAAGCAACAGGAAAGTTTTGATAAGTTGAGGAAAATTCTGACGGAAGCTCCGGTTTTGGTACAGCCTGAAGCAGGGAGGTTATTCACAGTCTATTGTGATGCATCTTACACTGGTTTGGGATGTGTGCTGATGCAGGATGGGAAGGTAGTAGCCTATGCGTCCCGTCAGTTAAGACCGCATGAGGTTAACTACCCAACGCACGACTTGGAGTTAGCGGCAGTCGTCTTTGCTCTGAAAATATGGCGACATTATCTGTACGGGGAGAAGTCGATAGTCTACACGGATCATAAGAGTTTGAGATATCTTCTGACCCAGAAGGATCTAAACCTGAGACAACGTCGATGGATTGAACTATTAAAGGACTACGATATTTCAATCGAGTATCATCCGGGCAAGGCCAACGTGGTAGCTGACGCGTTGAGCCGGAAGGTTGTGACGGACCTAAGAGCGATGTTTGCTCGGTTGAGTCTATATGATGATGGGAGTCTTTTGGCAGAACTTCAAGTTAAGCCAACATGGATCGAGGAAATTAAGGAAAAGCAATTGGTGGATGAAGGCTTGGACGCTAAAAGAATACAAGTTCAGGATGGTGGTTTGGAGGGATACAGTCTGTCTAGTGATGGAGTGTTATGTTTTCAAGGACGGCCCTGTATGCCGAAAGATGTGGAGCTAAGGCAGAAAATTCTCCAAGATGCACATAGCAGCCCATACGCTATGCATCCTGGGGACAGCAAAATGTATAGAGACTTGCGGAAACAGTTCTGGTGGCCTGGGTTGAAGCATGAAATAACGGAGTTTGTGGGAAAGTGTCTGACGTGCCAGCAGGTTAAGGCTGAGCACCAATTGCCATCAGGGCTACTTCAACCGGTAAAAATCCCTCAGTGGAAATGGAAAAGGATCACGATGGATTTCGTCAGTGGGCTACCCCTGACGCCTAGCAAGAAGGACGCAGTTTGGGTGATTGTGGACCGTCTGACTAAGTCAGCACACTTCATACCGGTAAGAATGGATTATTCTCTTCAGAAGCTAGCTAAGCTATATGTATCGGAGATAGTGCGATTGCATGGTGTGCCAGTATCGATCATCTCGGATAGGGATCCCAGATTCACGTCGAGGTTCTGGAAAGCGTTGCATCAAGCTTTGGGTACAAGATTGGATTTCAGTACAGCTTTCCATCCACAGTCTGATGGACAATCGGAAAGGGTGATACAAATCTTAGAAGACATGTTAAGAGGATGTGTCCTGGATTTCAGTGGGAGTTGGGAGGAGTACCTACCATTAGCGGAATTCGCTTATAATAATAGTTATCAAGTGAGTATTCAGATGGCTCCGTACGAAGCCCTGTATGGACGAAAATGCCGTACTCCTACATGTTGGACGGAGTTGGATGAACGACAAGTTTTGGGTCCAGAATTGGTAACAGAGACTGAAGACAAAGTCAAGGTGATTCGGTCTCGTCTCAAGGAAGCATCAGATAGGCAGAAGTCGTATGCCGATCTCAAACGCAAGGAAATGGAGTATGCTGTGGGAGACAAGGTCTTTCTGAAGGTGTCGCCTTGGAAAAAGGTGTTGAGATTTGGACGAAAGGGGAAGCTGAGCCCAAGGTTCATCGGGCCATATACAGTTGTAAAGCGAGTAGGACCGGTAGCTTATCAGCTAGAGTTGCCGGCGGAATTGAATCAGATCCATGACCTATTTCATGTATCGATGCTGAGACGGTATCGGTCAGATCCTTCGCACGTTGTGCCAGTAGCAGAAATTGAGGTGAACTCAGATTTATCTTCTGACGAAGAACCGGTTCAGATCTTAGATCGAGATGTGAAGGTTCTACGTAGGAAGTCAGTGCCTTTGGTGAAGGTGCTGTGGCGGAACCATGGTGTCGAAGAAGCTACGTGGGAGCCCGAGGATGTGATGCGGCAGCAATACCCCCACCTGTTTTTATCAAGGAATTTTGAGGACGAAATTTATTTTAAGGGGGTAGAATTGTAACATCCTAAAAACGGGGCTATTTGGATTTTAGTTATTTTTCCTATGTATGAACTGCTGTGTTATTATTTATTGAATAATAATGGTTAATTTAAGGCCTTGTGTTGGCTCGGTTTGGTAGAAAATTTCAGTTTTTAACTTTTAAGGTAGGGAGCCTTAGCAGAAGGGGGTTATAAGAATAAATGGGGATAATTTGGACATAAGATGAGCCTAGAATAAGTGGCAAAGGAAGCCCACTTAAGAGCTACATGTGACGCCACCAAGGGGAGCTAGGGAGCTTGTGTTCGAGTCACGGAAATCCCTCTTTTTGTTCATTAATGGGACGGCACAAGGGAGGGAGTTTTTCCTCAGTTTAAACTCTTTTATTAATTATTATTAAAGGATAATATGAGAGTTTTTAGTGGATTTTCTTTGTTTGTTTAATTATAGTGATAATAAGAAGATAATCAAGGATTTTAATTGATTAAAAAGGGATATTATTTGGATATTAAGGATAATAGGAGATAAATGAAGATATTATTAGATTATTATAGATTACTTGATTATTTGGGAGTTAATAGATTTTATCTAAGGATAATCTGTGATAATCAAGGATATTATGAATTATTATTGGATTATTTTTCAAATGATTTGAATTAATTAAAAAGGGTGAACGGCAAGCTTAAGGAAGGGGGGCGAATGCTTATAAATACTACAACCCACCACCTTGCTTTTCTTTTCCATCTTTGCTTAGCCGAAAATCCCTAACCCCTTCCTTCTCTGCTTTCTTTTATTTTTTTTCCTATTCTCTCAAGACTTTGGCCGAAACCTTCTCTACTTCTCCTTGTCGAATCTCCACCCTCAATTTCCCTTTTTCCTTTTATTTCCCTAATAGCCGAACATCCACTCATATTTGCCGAAACTCTAACACTCTTCTCTCCCATTGTTTTTCCCCAATAGCCGAAATTCTCTTCTCTTATTTGGAATCTCTTTGGCCGAATATCAAGGTAGTTAGATCCCTTCAAGATAATTATTGTCAGTTGATTTGGTAAAGGTGAGTAGCTATAGCCGAATGTTATTTTCTCTCTTCTCTTATGTTCTGCCGATTTGGAGTTAAGGAAAAGCCGAAATCTGGCAAATACTAATGGTTGGCTAATCTATCTATTGAAGCCGATTTCACCAAGGACTCCGGGAACTCAAAACGGTAGATCTGAATCATCATTCTTTGTCAATCAAATTCGGTAAGTGAGAGTAAGGACCTATGTTAGTACTCGAAAGTTAAAGGCTATGGTTATTGACATTGTTAACTGATCAATTGTAGTTGGAAAATCAGATTCGTGATTCGGGTGCTGAAGAAAGTATTCAAAACGTGTAAGTAAGGTTTCGGGATCAAAAGATAATCCCTGAGATTATTTGGGTTGGCCGATTGGGCCATGATACTAACCCCTGTTATTGGCCAAATATAGGGACCAGTAGATCTAGGTGGCCGATGTCTCTTTTCGGGATTTAGGACTATCATCGATATCAGGTGTGTACATACACACTATAACTTATTAAATGTGCTGAATATTGTAAATGCTTGCTTGATTTATGTAGCATTGGATGATATACCATATCGGTATGGTTGGCAATTCAGGTAAGTACCTGTTGATGTGAATTATTATTAATGCTTTTGGGAAGCATGATGTACTGATTTATACATATGATGGCATGTAACATATAATTATGTGATTGATGTGGGATTGACTGAGTGGAGGGGGCAGTGATATTGTGCCGACGGGCACCAGTGTTTTGGTAACACACTGTGACTACGGTCACCAGAGGTTTGGTACCTCCAGAGGTTTGGCACCTTATAGCGACTTGTCCCTGTGGTTAATACCACCGTGGGTTGGCCCCACTTGAGATATGGGATCGTCTGCCAGTGATTTGGTATCACACGATGGGTTGGCCCCATCAAACGATTTGTGTCTACGGACACCAGTGTTTTGGTAACACATTGTGACTATATGTCACCAGTGGTTTGGCACCACCAGTGGTTTGGTACCACAACGGGGTAGACAGTGGCGTATGGCTGGCTAGGTTGGGACACATGACATTTTGCATATTAATTGTTATATGTTGTGTATGAAAATTGTTTTTAAAACGGGGGAAGGGTTACATACTGAGTCTTGGTGACTCACCTTCTCCTCTATTTTTTTTTCAGGTGATTCATAGACCGCGGATATGGAGCCGGATGGACTCGAGGTGGCCATGCAGTGGACTTTAAATTTAAATGAACTTTATACTTAGTCTTACTATTTTAAATTCGGTTTTATTTTATATTTTGGATTGTAATAAGGCCTCCTAGAATATTTTATTATCTCCATATGTTGAATACTTGCTTTAAACTTTATAATTAATATTAATTAAAATCACATGTTTTCCCAAATTAACTCGAAAATGTTTTAAAATGCCCTCGGGCACGGTTGAAATTTGTTTTATAACTTGACTTAAATATGTTTTTAAAAATAAACACTAAGTATGATTTCACCAAGATAATCAAATACGAGAAGTTTTCAACAAAACTTAATGGGTTTCAAAATGGTTTTCAAAAAGGTTTTCCCCGTAACAAACTAGATTCGGCCATAGGGTTTGGGCCGGGTTTGGGTTGTTACAAGATCTAAATTAGTAGATCGGGTTTTCGGGATTCGGAGTGAACTCGATAAGTATACCAGGTGTGTACCCCACACTAAATCTTAGTAGATTACGGCTTTAATTTATTATATGTTAATAAGAATGTGGAAAATATGGCTAAGTACCATGCTATGGTACAAAGTACTAAGGTACGTTTACCTACTCCTACTATGAGTATGATATGATTTGTTATGCCATGTATGTGAATATGATAAGAATGTGAACTAATGCATTGTACTACATGATATGTATGACATGGGGCATATGGGTAATTATGAACGGGGAAGTGAATGTGGTGACTTTTGTCACAATATCTAAATGTGGTGACTTCAGTCACATTATCTGAATATGGTGTCTCATGACACAAAGTGTTATCTGGTGGCTATGCCACAAAATTATAAGGGCGATGAGCATGTCGACTGCAGCGACTGCCTTCGATGGTGTGTAGTGGATGGAGGGTTGACTTAGTAGTCCCCACGGTGTGCAGGTTGGTACGGGTGATGTGTAGCGGATGGTAATTAGGCCTGGGTTCGGGAATGCATCATAAATTGTAAATTGTGATATGTATGTGTATGATTTGATATGCCTGACTCATTAGGAGTTAGTGTTGGATGTACACATTGAGTCTGTTTGACTCACCCCGTTGTGGGAATATTTTTCAGGTGATGATCATTGATGGACCGGGTCGGCAGGAGCTTAGTGGTGGCCATGCTCAGCAAGGAATTTTATTATTTGGACATTTTCTTTTATTTAAGTACTTTAAATTATTTGGGTTTGTTTTGATGTAATAAGGCCCTAGTATGAACTATTTTATGCATGCATGTCATTTATTTCAGTACGATACAATTTTTATCAAATTTAAAGTTAAGTAAGTTTTCTTAAAATAAATCTTCAAATATTATGACATCTAAATACAAATGTTTTCTATTCAAAGGAAAAATTTTTAAAACCAAATCGGCATGACTCTTCTAATACAAAAACAAAGTTTTTATCAAATCCCTGATTTCAAAATTAACAAACTTTTCAATTGAACCCAACATGACTAAATCTTTCTTCAAAACCACTCGAATTTTTCCTAAGTAACAAACGACTTTCAAACGTTTTTCTCGAGGAACATACCAGATCCGGTCAAGGCTCGTGGGCCGGGTTTGGGGTGTTTTAGCTTGGTATCAGAGCCCAGTTTTAAACCCTCGGCCTTGGGTTTAAGGCCCAAAACGTTTTCAAAATTAAGCCCAAAATGAATTTTTGAAAATTTTTGTGAAGTAAGCAGGTTTTTCTGGCATGGCACCTAAGTCTCCGACCCGAAGTCCACCAGGTAAGTACCCCTATCCATTGTATAAATTATTGTATGACTTGTAGAAGGGTAGAAATGGAACGTAGATTAGTATGATAAGTACTTGAACCATAGGACTAGTTTACCCCAACAATACATAAGACTTAATGCCTAATTAAACAAACCTGTGGCTAAGTCGCCGAGTTAAGGTGTGGCAACCATTGTGCGCATGTCTAGGATTGGATTCGGAAGAGCCTGGTACTTAAGCAGTCCTAGTGACTCACCTCTTCTTCACTGGAATCCTACCTGGTGCGTAGCTACGGTTCACCCTAACCAAGAGGACTTACTCACGGGCTAAACTCAGTAACTAAAACCCGAAAGGGACTAGCCGTATCTTTTAAAAAAGCCCTAGTTTTAAAACCCTTAAATTACCCTTTTTGATTTGTAAACACTATTCTATAAAATTTTTCTAAGTGTTCCCGATTTACAAAATTACCCAAATACCCTTGGTTGAAAAATTACTAAAATGTCCTTGGTTTCTAAAATGACCATACTCCCCCCGATTTCAATAACATTCTCTGATTTTGCAAAAATATCCAAAAAACTTTATTATTACAAAATACTAAGGCACCTTGATTTGAAAAATTACGAAATTACCCCTGCTTTACAAAATTACCAAAATGACCCCCGATTTTTGAAATTTCTGCAACAACACCGATTTGGAAAATAAATTCTCAAAAAGAACCCTAAGTTTCGTAAATTTTGAAATACCCTTGATTTATTAAGATTTATAAAATGACCCCGGTTTATTACCAAAAAACCCCTGTAGGGCAAATGACAAAAATACCCCTGGGATAGGAATAAACAAAAACGTTGGAAGAGTGAATGTGTTTGGGAGATACTACGGAATGGATGTGTTTTCTATGAATTAGGATAGAAAACTTGAAACTTTGATTGACCGAAAGAACTGCTATTAAACCCCATCATTAAACTTCTTCGCGGATAATCAGTGGAACAAACGCTAATACATAAAATTTCTTAATCAGATTAAAGCGCGATGTTAGATATGAGTTCTAGAGGATGTGGTCGTCGTGGAGATGGTCGAGGCAGAATGACGGTGTCGGAACCCGTTAGATCGGGTCATGGGTCTGAAAATGAGGTACCACTGCCACCACCACCACCAGCTGTTGGTGTTGAGCAGCAAGATCAGACGGGGGATGATGCTGTATCGCAGGCTGTGCTACGAGTTCTTGAAATGGTGGCTAGCGCAGGTGGAAATATGGGAGCTCAGAAATCTGTACCCGAGCGACTCCGAGCCAATGAGGCTGAAGTGTTTCGTGGAGTATCTGGTGTGGCACCCAGTACGGCTGAGTACTGGTTGGAGGCGACCGAGCGTATTATGGATGAGTTGGATCTAACCCCTGAGGAGAAACTGAAAGGAATGGTGGCGCTGTTACGTGACGAAGCGTATCAATGGTGGCTCACAGTTCGGGATGGTGCCACAGCCGAGGATCTTACTTGGGAATATGTTAAGGCGGCATATCAGAAGAAGTATGTTGGCACGCGCTACACTGTTGCACAAAGGAAGGCATTTCTGGGGCTGGTTCAAGGGAACAAGTCCATGGCAGAGTACGAAGCTGAATTCCTGAGGTTGAGCCGGTATGCTCGAGGAGTAGTGGCTACGGAACATGAGCGATGTGTCCGGTTTGAGGACGGACTAAGGGATGACCTGAGATTGTTAATCGCTCCACATCAGGAGCGGGAGTTCTCTGCATTAGTAGAGAAAGCTAAGGTAGCTGAAGGGATTAAGGACTCTGTAAGGCAAAGCACGGACTGGAATAACCAGAAGAGAGGATTTGGACCGTCAGGGTCAGCTGGGAATGTTCAGAAGAGGCCTAGAGTTAATGGGCCGCAAGGTCAGCAAGTTGGTACTGGAGGGCAATATCGTACTTGTGAGCAGTGTGGGAAGAAACACTTAGGAGAATGTTGGAAGAAGACAGAAGGATGCTTTAAGTGTGGGTCAAAGGATCATATGATTAAGGACTGTCCTATGAAGCCTCAGCGAGGCCGTGGTCCGAATGGCCGAGGTAATGGTGCTGGAAGAGGACGTGGAACACCTGGCAGATGTGTTGGTAATACAGAGGCAAGACAGCCAGGCTTGGTATATGCAGTTCGCCGTAGGGAAGATGGAGACACGCTGGACGTCATAACCGGTACGTTCCTTATTTTTGGCAAGCCTTATTTTGCTTTGATTGATGTGGGCTTGACCCATTCGTATGTTGCATGTAGAGTAGTGAAAACTCTAAACATAGCCTCTGAACTATCTGATAGGGAGATGACTGTAGTAAGCCCACTAGGTCAAACTGTAGTGGCAAACAAGATCTTTCGGAGTGTACCTTTAGAACTTCAGGGAGTGGTATTTTCTGCCAACTTGATGGAATTACCTTTCGGAGAATTCGATATCATTCTCGGTATGGACTGGCTAGTGGAACATCGGGCCGTATTGGATTGTGCAGCTAAGCGAATGGAGTTAAGGACCCCGGAGGATGAGGAAGTAGTTATGATAGGAGAGAGAAGAAACTACTTGTCTAACGTAGTTTCTGCTCTAAAGGCTGATAAGATGGTTCGGAAAGGATGCAAGGCGTTCTTGGCCTTTGTTAGTGCATTGGATGAGAAAGAAGGGGGAGTTAGTGGAGTTCGAACCATAAGGGAATTTGTGGATGTCTTCCCAGAGGACTTACTTGGAATACCCCCGGATAGAGAGGTGGAGTTTGGAATTGACTTGCTACCTAGTACAGCTCCTGTGTCAATTACTCTGTACAGAATGGCACCAAAGGAGTTGGTTGAGCTCAAGGCTCAAATCCAAGAGTTACTTGATCGTGGGTTTATCCGACCCAGTGTGTCTCCATGGGGAGCACCGGTCTTATTTGTGAAGAAGAAAGACGGAACTATGCGTATGTGCATAGATTATCGTCAGTTGAATAAGCTGACCATCAAGAACAAGTATCCTTTACCGAGGATAGACGACTTATTCGATCAGCTAAAAGGGGCAGCAGTATTCTCGAAGATAGATCTAAGGTCAGGATATCATCAGCTTAAGGTGAAGGAAGCAGATATCCATAAGACAGCTTTTCGGACAAGGTACGGGCATTTTGAGTTCGTAGTAATGTCGCTTGGACTGACGAACGCCCCAGCTGCGTTCATGGACATGATGAACCGGGTTTTTCAACCCTATCTGGATAGGTTTGTCGTTGTGTTTATCGACGACATCCTAGTATATTCCAAGTCTGAAGAGGAGCATGACGAGCATCTCCGGATTGTGTTGCAAGTGTTAAGAGAGAAGAAGCTTTATGCCAAATTCAGCAAGTGTGAATTTTGGCTTAAGGAAGTTGCGTTCTTAGGACATGTGGTGTCTGCAGAGGGAATAAGGGTGGATCCTAGGAAGATTGAGGCAGTGTTGGATTGGAAACCACCTAATTCTGTGGCTGAGATTCACAGTTTCTTGGGGTTGGCAGGCTACTATAGGAGGTTCATAGAAGGGTTCTCATCGATAGCCGCACCTTTGACGAAGTTGTTGAGGAAGGAAGTACCTTTCGTATGGACAGAAAGGCAACAAGAGAGCTTGGAGAAGCTTAAAAGGGTTTTGACTGAAGCTCCGGTTTTGATTCAGTCGGAGGCAGGAAAAGATTTTGTGGCGTATTGTGACGCTTCCCATACAGGATTGGGATGCGTATTGATGCAAGATGGGAAAGTAGTCGCATATGCGTCTCGACAACTAAGGCCACATGAGGTCAACTACCTGACTTACGATTTGGAGCTAGCGACAGTGGTCTTTGCTCTTAAGGTATGGAGACACTATCTTTATGGAGAAAAGTCGGTGATCTACATAGAGCACAAGAGCTTTAAGTATCTGTTGACTCAGAAGGAGTTGAACATGAGACAGCAAAGGTGGGTTGAATTACTGAAGGACTACGATTGTTCGATAGAGTATCATCCAAGCAAGGCGAATGTGGTGGCAGATGCCCTAAGTCGGAAGGTTATGTCGGATCTGAGGGTGATGTTTGCACATCTGAGCTTGTATGATGATGGAAGTCTACTGGCAGAGCTGTAAGTTAAGCCAACTTGGTTGAATGAGGTGAAAGAGGGACAGTTGGTTGATGATGATTTAAGTGCTAAGCTACAGCAAGTACAAAATGGAGAGTTAAAAGATTATGGTATTGATGATGAGGGAGTATTGTGTTTCAAGGGTAAGGTCTGTATGCCTAAGAATGAGGAGTTAAGGCAGAAGATTCTTCAGGAATCGCATAGTAGCCCTTATGCTATGCCTCCTGGAGGAAGTAAGTTGTACAGAGATCGAAGGGAACAGTTTTGGTGGCCTGGACTTAAGCGGGAAGTTACAGAAATTGTCGGCAAGTGCTTGACGTGTCAACAAGTTAAGGCTGAACACCAAGTTCCATCAGGATTACTTCAACCGATAATGATTCTGCAGTGGAAGTGGGAGCGAATTACCATGGACTTCGTTAGTGGGCTTCCCCTTACGCCTACTAAGAAGGACTCGGTATGGGTGATAGTGGATCGGTTGACAAAGTCCGCGCATTTTATTCCGGTACGGGTTGATTATTCTCTTCAGAAGTTGGCAAAATTATATGTCGCAGAGATTGTAAGGTTGCATGGAGTGCCGGTGTCAATTATCTCAGATAGAGACCCAAGGTTTACTTCTCGGTTTTGGAAAGCTCTACATCAGGCTTTAGGCACCAAATTGGATTTCACTACGGCATTTCATCCACAGTCGGACGGGTAGTCTGAACGAGTAATCCAAGTGTTAGAGGATATGTTAAGGGGTTGTGTGATGGACTTCAGAGGAAGTTGGGAGGAATATTTGCCTTTAGCAGAGTTTCCCTACAACAACAACTATCAGGCCAGTATTCGGATGGCACCATATGAAGCGTTGTATGGTCGGAAGTGTCAAACTCCTACATGTTGGACCGAATTAGGGGAACGTCGAGTTTTGGGTCCAGAAATTGTGGCAGAATCTGAAGAAAAGGTTGAGATAATTCGGGCTAGGTTGAAAGAAGCATATGATAGACAGAAGTCGTACGCAGATCTCAAACGGAAGGAAATAGAAATTGAAGTGGGAGATCAAGTGTTTCTTAAAGTCTTGCCTTGGAAGAAGGTAATGAGATTTGGTAGGAAAGGAAAGTTAAGTCCAAGGTTTATAGGACCTTATCGGGTATTGAAGCGAGTGGGACCAGTGGCGTACCAGTTAGAGTTTCCACCAGAGTTAAAGCAGATGCACGGCGTATTCCATGTTTCCATGCTACGTCGTTATCGATCGGATCCATCTCATGTAGTCCCGGTTGAAGAGGTGGAACTAAGGCCAGATTTATCCTACGAGGAAGAGCCGATTCAGATCTTGGAACGAGATGTGAAAGTGTTACGACGGAAATCAGTGCCTTTAGTCAAAGTGTTATAGCGCAATCATGGATCGGAAGAAGCTTCGTGGGAGCCGGAAGAGGCAATGCGACAGCAATACCCTCACTTGTTTTAGCCAGGTAATTTTGAGGTCGAAATTATTTTTAAGGGGGTAGAACTGTAATATCCTGAAACTGGGCTTGTGCATTTTGCTTAATATGAAATAACATGCCTTTGTGTGTTGAACGTGTTTTGTGAATTTTTGCGAACCTTAGAAAGTAGTTAGATGCCTTAGAAAATATTACGTTTTAAGTTAAAAAGGGGGAACAGAAGCAAGGTGGTCTTAAGAGAAAATGTAGGGAAAATATGACACACAAATAGGCTTGGTTAAGTGGCTTGGAGGCGCCACTTAAGGCCTCTGGAATTGACGCCACAAGCAGGTGTAAATGGGCCAAGGTTCGAATCACAAGGGAAGCAATAAGGGAATTTTTATTTTTCCGTAGAGATGAGCAGCAAGGGACGGCACTAAGGCTATGTTTTAGGAGTTTAAATCCTTTTATTTTTAAGAGATAAAAAGGTGATAAAATAATTAAGATAAGGGATAATTGATGGATTAATTTTATTAATCTAAAAAGGTGATAAGATGTAGCATCCTAAATGTGGGCCTGCGCATTAATGTGATAGTTCAATATGTTAAATTGAGATTCTAAGGATCGGGTTGACTTTTTGATTAAATATGTGGATTAGGGTTTAAATTAGTGCTCTGGGTATTTTAAAGTGATATATTGGGCTTTAAAATATTTGGGTTAGGTGGTTAATACATGGTGTTAGCCTATAATTTAAGTAGATAGTTAATTAAGTGACAAGCTAGGCTTGTGGCCCAAAGAATTGAGGAGCTTTAAGTGGGCATAAGGTGGCGTCATAAGGGATAAGGAGTTTGGGCCTAGTATGGCCACTTAGAGCCCAAAATTTTAAGACAAAAATTCAGCACTTACAAGCCCTAGGAGTGGACGGCACACTAGCTACAAAATAGGGATTAAAATTCTTTTATTTTCTTAATAAATAGGAAGATAATGAAGAAAAAGATGAGGGCTATTTTTTTAGGAGATATGGATTGGGTTATCAGGTAAGATAAAGGCTATCAGGAGAAGGGAAGAGTTGGCCGAAATTCCAACTTTGTGTGTGGATGATATGCTGAAATTTCTCTATAAATAGGGAGTAGTATTCTTCAATTTCGGTATTTTGAAACCCTATTCTTCTCTCATTCTCTGCCGAAATTTCCAAGCCTTCCCTACAGTTTCTCTTTTTCTTTTTCTAAAAGCCGAATTTCTTTTGTTCATATTCTCTTCTCCATAGCCGAATCTACAAGGGAGGTTTCTGTTTCCCGAAGGTGCACCATAAGTCGCATACTCCTTAGTAACCTGGTGAGTTTCGGGATTTTATTCTATGCTATTTCACTCTTTCTTTTCATTCAGATTAAGGCCTGTCGATTTTCCCTCTCTGCTTTTAGTAGCCGAATCTGTCTCATTAAAAATCTCCTGTGTCGATTTGGTGGAAAAGCCGAAGGAAGAAAGGTGATGTTTTCTTAGGGATTTTCGGGATTCGACAAATAAGGCTCTACGTTAAGGATAATAGATTTTCGCAGTAACCAGGTGTGTAATACCTTCCCACCATCTAGATCTGCCTATTATTGTATGTTCATATGTTTTATATGTTATGATAAATGACGAAATCTCGGTTTATTGATGAAAGCCCAAGGAGGGTAAAAGCGGATCCCCAGGTTAGTAAATAATCTGTTTAAATGATATAAGTAAAATGCTTGTGTGTGATTGCATGGGTTGGGTTGATAAAAGGAGGAAGTAATACGTTATATGTGAAGCGGCTAATGCCGTGAACTGTTATACGGGTTTCGGCCATTAAATGTTATACGGGCTTCGGCCATTAAATGTTATAAGGGCTTCGGCCATCATATGTGGATGAGCAGCATGACTGCCATCATGGTGTGTAGCGGTGTGGGTCGATTGTAGAAATTTCCAATGGTGTGAACGGTTGGTACGGGGTTGTGTAGCGGATGGAAACCTACGCAAACGGGTTGGGCCTTGCATATTATTTGTCATTAAATTTTATTATGATTATTACATTGTTTATTTTGTTTAATGGGCTTAAGGCCCAAACACTAGTGGTGCATGAGGGTTGCACACTGAGTCTCGCGACTCACCCTTTTAATTAACATCTCAGGTGATACCTAGTGATTCGGATCGAGCTGGAGAGGAACGCAAGGTGGCCATGCAGAAGAATATGTAGATTTGGCAAAAAGAGAATCAAGTTTTATTTTATATTTTTAATTAATGGACTTCAAATCTCGTTGTAATAAGGCCATGGGCCACTAGATTATATTATGTTATACTATGGGCTTTTATTACTTTTAGTCATTTAAATTTTTATTTTAATTAAACTAAGGCATGTAATTAAGTTTGGATTTTATTTTACAAAGGCATATTCTATGTAAATTATATTTGGTTTTTTCTTCTGAAAATACGACATGTTTGACGAAATTTTTCTTAGTGACATACTAGATCCGGTTGTAGTGTTTGGGCCGGGTTTGGGGTGTTACAAGTTGGTATCAGAGCTCGGTTCAAAACTCGGCTTTGGGGTTTTTGGGCTCAAAACGTTTTCTGAAAACGGGCTTTTGAAACATATATTTTTTTTCCAAGAATAACAGATCTGTTAGCTCGGCATGGCACCTGCGTCTCCGGCCCAAGTCCGCTAGGTAAGTACTCTGAACCATTGTGTGATCTTTGTATATGTGGGCTTAATAGGCCTAGTGGGACGTAGATTAAGTTAGAATTAGAACTTGATGGACTCTAGGCTTAGTACAAACCACTTTTTAAAATTTTATAAAACTTAATTTCACTGAACAAACCCGTTAACAAGCCGCAAGGCTAGGGTGTGGTAATCGTCATACACATGTCTAGGAAGGATTCAGAAGAGCCTGGTATTTAAGCAGTCCTAGTGACTCACCTCCTCTTCGCTGGAATCCTACCTGGTGCGTAGTGACTGTTCACCTTAGTTGAGTTAGGGTGTGGCAATAGGCAGAAGCATGTCTAGGAGTGGATTTAGGGAGAGCTTGGTATTTAAGCAGTCCTAGCGACTCACCTCCTCTTCACTAGAATCCTACCTGGTGCGTAGTGACTATTCACCCTAGTTACGAGGACTGGTTGATAGGCTAAACCCTATGATTAAAACTCGAAAGGGATCAGCCATCTTTTTATAAAAAAAAATTCCCAAGTTTTGTAAAATTTTCAAAAAATACCTTTGTTTTATGAAAAAAAAACAACCCCATCAAAGTTTGAAAATTACCAAATTACCCTTTTGCGAAATGACCAAAATGACCCTGACTTGTAAAATTACCAAATTACCCTTGTTTTGCGAAATGACCAAAATAACCCTGACTTGTAAAATTACCAAATTACCCTCATTTTGCGAAATGACCAAAATGACCCTAATTTGTAAAATTATCGAAATACACCCGGATTTCCAAAATTACTAAAATACCTCCAAATTTCAAAAATCTCCGAAATACCCCCGGGTTTTTGAAATTACCGAAATACCCCTGGATTTCCAAAATTATCGAAGTACCCCCGAATTCCCAAAATTTTCGAAGTACCCTGAATTTTCAAAATTTTCGACATACCCCGGGACTGCAAAATTACCAAAATACCCTTACTTTACAAAATCACTAATGACCTTATTTTGAAAAATTACGAAAATACCCCTGTAGGACAAAATTACGAAAATACCCCTAGGTAGTGAAAACAACAACAACAACAATAACACTTTTCTGTAATGAACGTGAGTTCATGAATGTCGATGATTGAATGAACATGAGACTGTATGGTGTGTATGAATTCGAAAGAACTACTTCTTAAAAACTACTACTCATAAGACTGTTCGCGATAAATCAGTGAAAAGAACTAATAATCCATAAAACTCTTAATCAGATAAATACCAATCGGAGGAATGAGTTTAAGGGGTCGAGGACGTCCGCCGCGTGGACGCGGTAGGGGTAGAATGACCGCATCAGAGCCAGTAGGGTCTGGCCACGGGTCGGGAAACGAGATACCAGAACTGCCTGCTGTAGAAGGAGAATTTCGGGATGAGGCGCCCGGAGATGATGCTGTATCTCAGGCGATGTTGAGGGTTTTAGAGAGGGTTGTTGGAGTAGGCATGGGCACAGGAGCCCGGAAATCTGTGCCAGAACGGCTTAAGGCCAATGGAGAGAAAGTGTTTAGGGGAGTTTCTGGGGTAGCTCCTAACACAGCTGAGTATTGGATGGAAGCGACTGAGCGCATAATGGATAATTTAGACTTCACGGTAAAGGAAAAGTTGAAAGGGGTCGTGTCTCTCCTCCGAGATGAGGTCTACCAGTGGTGGCTCACGGTAAAAGAAGGTACTGCCGTAGACCGGATTAACTGGGACTTCTTTAAGGAGTCATTTCAGAGGAAGTATGTCGGGGCCAGCTATATAGATGCCCAAAGGAAGGCATTCTTGAACTTGGTACAGGGGAGTAAGTCTGTGGCTGAATATGAGGCTGAGTTTCTGCGCTTGAGCCGTTATGCTCAAGGAATGGTAGCGACGGAGTATGAACGTTGTGTTTCGGTTTGAGGATGGGCTGCGGAGTGAGTTGAGGGTTCTGATAGCGCCGCAGCAAGAGAGAATCTTTACTGTTTTGGTAGATAAGGTTAAAATAGCTGAGGAAGTGAAGCAGGTGGAGAAACAAGAAATGGATAAGGATTGGGGTAAGAGTAAGAGGAATTTTGGGTCATCAAGAGCATCCGGGAATTTTCAGAAGAGGCCTAGGACTGATGGGCCAGTTCGTGCTCTAACGAGTTAGAAACAGACATGTTCTATATGTGGCAAGATGCATCATGGGGAATGCAGAGTGAAGACAGGTGGGTGCTTTAAGTGTGGATCCACAGAACATCTGATTAAGGATTGTCCCCAGATGGATCGGGGGCAGCCAGCGGGCCGAGGTGCTGATCAAGTGAGGAGAGGTGATCAGCCCGGACCAAGGGGTCATGGTGCAGGAAGAGGAGGAAATGGGGCTGGTCGAGGTCGTGGAGCACCTGGCAGAGGTGCAGGTAATGTAGAGCCTAGGCAGCCGGGTCTAGTTTATGCAGTTCGTCGACAGGAGAATGGTGACGCACCGGATGTCATAACCGGTACGTTTCTTATAGCTGACAGCCCTTTTCTTGCTTTGATTGATATTGGGTCAACCCACTCCTATATTGCATGTTCGATATCTGAGACCTTAAGTATAGATCCTGAAACAACTACTAGGAAGATGACTGTGGTTAGTCCCTTAGGACAATCTAGCGTAGTGAACAAGCTGTTTAGGGATGTACCTTTAGAGACTCAAGGGCTAGTGTTTCCGGCAGACTTAATGGAATTGCCATTCGGAGAGTTCGATCTTATCCTAGGAATGGATTGGTTGTCAAAGCATCGTGCTAAATTGGATTGTGGGACTAAGCGCATGGTGTTAAGTACCCCAGAAGGCGGGGAGATGGTTGTGTTAGGAGAAAGAATGAACTATTTGTCCAACGTAGTGTCGGCATTGAAAGCTATTAAGATGATTTGGAAGGGAGGTAACGCCTTTTTAGCTTTTATTAGTGCTTTAGATGCTAAAGAGGTGACTGTTAATGAGGTTCGAACAGTCAAGGATTTCGCAGAAGTCTTTTCGGAGGAGTTGCCAGGATTACCCCCGGATCGCGAAGTGGAGTTTGGAATAGACCTACTCCCGGGTATAGCTCCGGTATCAATTACTCCTTATCGAATGGCGCCGAAGGAACTGGTGGAGCTCAAAGCTCAGATTCAGGAACTATTGGATCGTGGGTTTATTCGACCGAGTGTGTCTCCATGGGGAGCACCGGTCCTATTCGTGAAGAAGAAGGACGGATCCATGCGTATGTGCATGGACTATCGTCAACTGAATAAGTTGACGATTAAGAATAAGTACCCATTACCGAGAATCGACGATTTGTTCGACCAGCTCAAAGGAGCTTCGGTCTTTTCTAAGATTGATCTAAGGTCGGGATATCATTAGTTAAAGGTGAAGGAAGGAGACATTCATAAGACGGCATTTTGAACACGCTACGGTCTTTATGAGTTTTTGGTAATGCCGTTCGGTTTGACGAACGCGCCAGCAGCATTTATGGTATGATGAACTGGGTATTTCAGCCATACCTTGATCAGTTTGTCGTAGTATTTATCGATGATATATTGGTTTATTCCAAGTCTGAGGAGGAACATGACGCACAACTTCGAGTGGTGTTGCAAATTCTGAGGGAAAAGCAACTGTACGCAAAGTTCAGTAAGTGTGAGTTCTGGTTGAAGGAGGTGACTTTTCTAGGGCATGTAGTTTCCGCAGAGGGAATTAGGGTAGACCCTCGGAAAATAGGAGCTGTGTTAAATTGGAAACCGCCAAATTCTGTGGTAGAAATTCGAAGTTTCTTAGGATTAGCAGGATATTATCGAAGGTTCGTTGAGGGTTTCTCTTCCATAGCAGCACCTTTAACTAAGTTGTTGAGGAAGGGAGTATCTTTTGTGTGGACTGACAAACAACAGGAGAGCTTTGAGAACCTGAAGAGAATTTTGACGGAAGCGCCGGTGTTAATTCAGCCAGAGGCAGGAAAAGAATTTATCGTCTACTGTGATGCATCACACAAAGGTTTAGGGTGCGTGTTGATGCAGGATGGAAAAGTTGTGGCGTACGCATCTCGCAGTTGAGGCCGCATGAGCTGAACTACCCTACGCATGACTTGGAATTGGCGGTGGTAGTGTTTGCTCTGAAGATTTGGAGGCACTACCTGTACGGGGAAAAGTCGGTAATTTACACCGACAATAAAAGTTTGAAGTATCTCCTTACTCAGAAGGAGTTAAATTTACGACAACGTAGGTGGATCGAGCTCTTGAAGGACTATGATTGCTCTATTGAATACCATCCCGGCAAGGCAAATGTGGTGGCAGATGCGTTGAGTAGGAAGGTGATAGCAGACCTAAGGGCGCTGTTCGCTCATCTTAGTTTGTATGAGGATGGTAGCTTGGTAGCTGAACTACAAGTAAGACCTATGTGGACAAGTCTAATCAAGGAGAAGCAACTTTTGGATGATGTCTTAAGCACTCGAATCCGACAAGTGCAGGAGGGTGAAGCAGGTGAAGGCGGAACACCAGCTGCCTTCGGGATTGTTGCAGCCGATAAAGATTCCGCAATGGAAATGGGAGAGAATCACAATGGATTTTGTTAGTGGGTTACCCCTTACACCCACCAAGAAAGATGCAATTTGGGTAATTGTGGATCGGCTGACGAAGTCTGCTCACTTCATACCGGTTCGGGTCGACTACTCTTTGCAAAAGTTGGCTAAGTTGTACGTGGCTGAGGTTGTAAGATTACATGGTGTACCAGTGTCGATCATATCGGATAGGGACCCTAGGTTCACTTCACGATTTTGGAAGGCTCTTCATCAAGCAATGGGAACAAGGTTAGACTTCAGTACCGCTTTTCACCCACAGTCTGATGGTCAGTCTGAGAGGGTAATTCAGATCTTGGAGGATATGCTAAGGGGTTGCATCATTGATTTTAGGGGTAGTTGGGAGGAGTATCTACCCTTGGCAGAATTCGCTTACAATAATAGATATCAAGCTAGTATTCAAATGGCACCGTATGAAGCCTTATATGGAAGGAGATGTCGTACTCCAACTTGTTGGATGGAGTTGGGTGAACGTCAGGTATTGGGTCCTGAACTAGTGTCAGAAACGGAGGAAAAAGTTAAGTTAATACGGACTCAATTGAAGGAAGCGTCTGATCGACAGAAATCTTATGCGGATCTCAAGCGGAAGGAGGTGGAATTCGCAGTAGGAGACCAAGTCTTCTTGAGGGTATCTCCGTGGAAGAAAGTAATGTGGTTTGGATGAAAGGGTAAGCTAAGTCCCCGGTTTATTGGGCCTTATAGGGTGTTAGAACGTGTGGGCCCAGTGGCTCATCGTTTGGAGTTGCCTTCAGAGTTGGAGCAGATACATGACGTGTTCCATGTCTCGATGCTGAGACGTTATCGATCTGATCCATCGCACATAGTGCCAGTGGAAGAAATTGAAGTAAGGCCAGATTTATCTTTTGAGGAGGAACCGATACAAATTTTGGATCGAGACGTAAAAGTGTTGAGAAAGAAGTCTGTTCCTTTGGTCAAAGTCTTGTGGAGAAACCACGGCGCAGAAGAGGCGACGTGGGAATCGGAGGAGGTTATGCGACAGCAATATCCCCATCTTTCCTGATCAGGTAAATTTCGAGGCCGAAATTTATTTTAAGGGGGTAGAACTGTAGCATCCTAAATGTGGGCCTGCGCATTAATGTGATAGTTCAATATGTTAAATTGAGATTCTAAGGATCGGCCTGACTTTTTGATTAAATATGTGGATTAGGGTTTAAATTAGTGCTCTGGGTATTTTAAAGTGATATATTGGGCTTTAAAATATTTGGGTTAGGTGGTTAATACATGGTGTTAGCCTATAATTTAAGTAGATAGTTAATTAAGTGACAAGCCGGGCTTGTGGCCCAAAGAATTGAGGAGCTTTAAGTGGGCATAAGGTGGCGTCATAAGGGAGAAGGAGTTTGGGCCTAGTATGGCCACTTAGAGCCCAAAATTTTAAGACAAATAAGGCTCTATGTTAAGGATAATAGATTTTCGCGATAACCAGGTGTGTAATACCTCCCCACCATCTAGATCTGCCTATTATTGTATGTTCATATGTTTTATATGTTATGATAAATGCCGAAATCTCGGTTTATTGATGAAAGCCCAAGGAGGGTAAAAGCGGATCCCCAGGTTAGTAAATAATCTGTTTAAATGATATAAGTAAAATGCTTGTGTGTGATTGCATGGGTTGGGTTGATGAAAGGAGGAAGTAATACGTTATATGTGAAGCGGCTAATGCCGTGAAGTGTTATACGGGCTTCGGCCATTAAATGTTATACGGGCTTCGGCCATTAAATGTTATAAGGGCTTCGGCCATCATATGTG
The DNA here is from genome assembly GCA_005393395.2 of Gossypium australe. Classification (NCBI taxonomy): domain Eukaryota; kingdom Viridiplantae; phylum Streptophyta; class Magnoliopsida; order Malvales; family Malvaceae; genus Gossypium; species Gossypium australe. Next base: position 6,881,728 of record CM016619.1, on the reverse strand, counting down.
GATGAGCAGCATGACTGCCATCATGGTGTGTAGCGGTGTGGGTCGATTGTAGAAATTTCCAATGGTGTGAACGGTTGGTATGGGGTTGTGTAGCGGATGGAAACCTAGGCAAACGGGTTGGGCCTTGCATATTATTTGTCATTAAATTTTATTATGATTATTACATTGTTTATTTTGTTTAATTGGCTTAAGGCCCAAACACTAGTGGTGCATGAGGGTTGCACACTGAGTCTCGCAACTCACCCTTTTAATTAACATCTCAGGTGATACCTAGTGATTCAGATCGGGCTGGAGAGGAACGCAAGGTGGCCATGTAGAAGAATATGTAGATTTGGCAAAAAGAGACTCAAGTTTTTTTTTATATTTTTAATTAATGGACTTCAAATCTCGTTGTAATAAGGCCATGGGCCACTAGATTATATTATGTTATACTATGGGCTTTTATTACTTTTAGTCATTTAAATTTTTATTTTAATTAAAGTAAGGCATGTAATTAAGTTTGGATTTTATTTTACAAAGGCATATTCTATATAAATTATATTTGGTTTTTTTTTTTGAAAATACGACATGTTTGACAAAATTTTTCTTAGTGACATACCAGATCCGGTTGTAGTGTTTGGGCCGGGTTTGGGGTGTTACATAAGAGATAAAATAGGAGATCAACAAGGGAGTTGATAGAGTTGGCCGAATAGGGGATGCTTGGTATAGTAATTTTGGCAGGAAGGGAAGGCCAACCTTTATTCTTTCTTTTTCTTCTTTTGTTCATCTGCCGAAATCCTCTAGCAAATTTCTCCCTTCTCTTATTTTGTCAAAAGCCGAAAACACAAGCAGTCAAAGCCGAATTTCCTTCCCTAAGATCACCATTGCCGAATTCTCTTAAGCAACTATTCTTGTTCTTCTTCTTTTCGCAAAACTTCCAAAAGCCGAAAGCAAGTTCTTTTTTTGGCCATAGCCGAATGTTTCCCTATCCTTTAGGAGCCGAATATCTTTGTGGGTTTTGGTAAGGGTGCTGTCGATTACAACACTAAAGGTAAACATTCGATTGTTGTCATACTATTTCTTTTCCTTAAAGCCGAAATTAAAACTTTAATACTATTATTGATCTTGGCCGAATCTTGGAAGGAGGCTTCAGGATTCAAGTGTTGTCGACTTCAGAGAAGGATCTTTCGGGACTTCTAAGATCCAAGGTAAGCTATGGATGTATTCGACCAAGGGCCATTTATTAGTATCTAAATGTTAGAAATTTATCTAACATGTATCCATGGGTATTTCGACAGAGACCACAACCAAGGGATACTTTTCGGGATTTAAAATAGCAAGGTAAGTGTACATGTACATTCGGCCAAGGCCTATTTAGAGACTTAGATCTATTTCTTACCTATTCAAAAGCCGAAAACTAACCGAATCAATTGATCTAATGTTAGCCGATTACAAGGTAGAAGGATTTCAACGTTTTGGGATTTGATTAGTAGTGAAATCGGCACCAAGGTAAGAATTTGATTACAATAATCCTTCGGGATTTGGTCATATAGTCGAATAGGCTTTTGCTAAAAAGTAAGTGATTGACCAAATGTAGGAACTTGAGATCTAAATCAGTAGATCGGGTTTTCGGGATTTGGAGTGAACTCGATAAGTATACCAGGTGTGTACCCCACACTAAATCTTAGTAGATTACGGCTTTAATTTATTATATGTTAATAAGAATGTGGAAAATATGGCTAAGTACCATGCTATGGTACAAAGTACTAAGGTACGTTTACCTACTCCTACTATGAGTATGATATGATTTGTTATGCCATGTATGTGAATATGATAAGAATGTGAACTAATGCATTGTACTACATGATATGTATGACATGGGGCATATGGGTAATTATGAACGAGGAAGTGAATGTGGTGACTTTTGTCACAATATCTGAATGTGGTGACTTCGGTCACATTATCTGAATATGGTGTCTCATGACACAAAGTGTTATCTGGTGGCTATGCCACAAAATTATAAGGGCGATGAGCACGTCGACTGCAGCGACTGCCTTCGATGGTGTGTAGTGGATGGAGGGTTGACTTAGTAGTCCCCACGGTGTGCAGGTTGGTACGGGTGATGTGTAGCGGATGGTAATTAGGCCTGGGTTCGGGAATGCATCATAAATTGTAAATTGTGATATGTATGTGTATGATTTGATATGCCTGACTCATTAGGAGTTAGTGTTGGATGTACACATTGAGTCTGTTTGACTCACCCCGTTGTGGGAATATTTTTCAGGTGATGATCAGTGATGGACCGGGTCGGCAGGAGCTTAGTGGTGGCCATGCTCAGCAAGGAATTTTATTATTTGGACATTTTCTTTTATTTAAGTACTTTAAATTATTTGGGTTTGTTTTGATGTAATAAGGCCCTAGTATGAACTATTTTATGCATGCATGTCATTTATTTCAGTACGATACAATTTTTATCAAATTTAAAGTTAAGTAATTTTTCTTAAAATAAATCTTCAAATATTATGACATCCAAATACAAATGTTTTCTATTCAAAGGCAAAATTTTTAAAACCAAATCGGCATGACTCTTCTAATATAAAAACAAAGTTTTTATGAAATCCCTGATTTCAAAATTAACAAACTTTTCAATTGAACCCAACATGACTAAATCTTTCTTCAAAACCACTCGAATTTTTCCTAAGTAACAAACGAACTTTCAAACGTTTTTCTCGAGGAACATACCAGATCCGGTCAAGGCTCGTGGGCCGAGTTTGGGGTGTTTCAATATGTATATATATATATAGAAAAATATCTCAATGTTATAACAAATCATTTCTAGAAATTCCAACTCATACTTACACATTACCAAAAATTTACTATGTATCCTACAAATCATACACATGCAAACGAATATATTAGTAATGAAGGTTTAAAGAGCCGAATCATATTATACACCACATAGTATATAATATTCATGCATTCCATAATTCCAACATTCATACCACGGTACCAAAATTCAAAAGGGCTAGATTGTATCTAATCGTGAAAGTACAACCATATTCGCATGGCTTATATACAACTTTATAGTGATCAAAAATACAAAAGAGACCTAGCCTATACATGCCTTAATTTCAAAAGAAGCAAAACTTATAAGATACCCAATTTTTTTGGTGATAGTATAATTGACTTCGATGAGGATTCCCGAGCTCAAGCTTTGACTTTAAGGATCTATAAAACAACATAACAACACACCATGTAAGCTTCAATAGCTTAGTAAGTTATAAGCAAGCATATGAAATGTACGAATATTGCCTTTCATCAATATTCTTCTCAATTAAAATCTAAATATCAATTAGTTAATGACATCAACAATTTTTCTAGGTTAGCATTCCTCAATCACATGCTCAATCAACCACAAGACAAAATAATCAACTTTTCATATGCTACTTACCCTTATCGAATTATCCTACTTAATTATATACCGAGATAATAACCCATTTGTTCAATAAGAACATACCTGACACCTTTATTTACCCTTCAAAGTGTCTTTGCTCTTAAGAAAATCTGATAGCCACATACACAGTGCTATTCAACCGATCTCGCACACACAGTGCTCGGTGATTAAGTCCGCACACAGTGCCATTCAACCGATCTCGCACACACAGTGCTTGGTGATTAAATCCGCACACACAGTGCCATTCAACCGATCTCGCACACACAGTGCTCGGTGATTAAATTCGCACACACAGTGCTATTCAATTTGTAACATCCTAGAAAGGGCCTATGCATTTTCGGTTTAATTGTACGAAGTGACATGTTTTATGTACTAGGAATAAATTTCGAACATTTCTGGAAACCCGGAAATGAATGGAAATGATTTGGAAATGAACATTTTTGGAAACCTGAAAATGTATAGAAATGTTAAGTTTAAAAATGGAAAGTGAACATTTTTGGAAACTAGGAAATGTAAGGAAATGATTTGGAAATGATTCAAAAGAGGAAAGTGAACATTTCTGGAAACTTGGAAATGTAAGGAAATGTCAAGTTTACAGAGCCGAATGAGAATTTTTGGAAACTTAGAAATGACTTAGAAATGTCAAGTTTTAAAGTTTAAAAGAGGAAATTAAGGCAAGGTGGCCTTAAAAGAAAAATTTTGTGAAATTTGACACACAAGCAGGCTTGGAAAAGTGGCCTGAAGATGCCACTTAGGGCCTCTGGAAATGGCGCCACATGCAAGGGTGTTGGGCCTGAGTTCGAGTCACTTGGGAAGCAAATAAAAGGTGTTTTATTTTTGCTTCCAGAAGTAGAGGAGTGGACGGCAAGGCTTCTAGAAAAAAGGAGTTTTATTCCCTTTAAATTTAGGCAATTAATGGGATAAATAAGGGATTTAAATTGGATTATTTTTTTGAAGAGATAATAGATGGATAAATATGGATTTATTTCTTTTATTTCTTTTATTTTGATAGATAAGAAAGAGATAAAAGAGGATTATTATTAGTATTATTTTTATTAAGAGATAAGAGATAATTATTGGATTAAGTTTTATTAAAGTGATAAATCAAGGGATAAAGTTATCAAAATAGAAGAGTGGTGGCCAAGTAAGGGACTCTAGCCTAGTAAATTCGGCTATAAAAGGAAAAGAGAGGCCATTCATTCATTCACTTTTCCTTTGCCGAATTTCTTAAGCAAATTCTCCTCTCTCTGCCGAATTTCCTACAGTTTTTATTCTTCTTCTCTTTGTTAGACAAAGCCGAAATACCTTGTGTTCTAGCCGAATCCTCCATCTTTATTCTTCCTTCTCTTTTCTTTCTAATCCCTCTAAAAGCCGAAAGTAAGCCTTTTAAGGTCATAGCCGAATATCTCAAGTGGCTTCAAGCTTAGGTGCTGTCGATTTCTTCAAAGGTAAGAACAAGTTTGATTTCTATTCTTTTCTTTTAGATTTTTCGAAATCTAGGACTAATCCCATCAATATTCTTGTTGCCGAAACCTTGAAGAGATCTTTCGGGATTTACTAAGTGTCGACTACAAGGAAGGAGAAGTTCTTTTCCCGAAAGTACACCATAGGCCGCGTGTTCCCTAGTTATTCGGTGAATTTCGGGATTTAAGAATCTAAGGTAAGTCATATTTAACATTCGGCTAAGGGTTATTTGTTGTGAATAAATGTTAGAAATTGATCTAACATGTAGTTATAGGGATTTCGACAGAGGGATACAAGGATTTCGGGATTTGAGAATTTCAAGGTAAGTTTTAAGTATACTAATCCTATTGGGATTTGGATTTATGGCCGAATGGCTCTTTGCTAAGTATTAAATTATTGATTAAATGTAGAGATCTAAGATCTAAGGCATTAGATCAAGCTTTTCGGGATTTGGATTGGAAACCTTAAGCGAATCAGGTGTGTACCCCACACTACTTTATAATATGTATTATGGCTATGTTTATTAATATATGTGTTATTAAGTATATGAAAGTGGCTAAAGTACCATGATATGGTACTAAGTACTCAGGTACGTTTCCTACTTCTACTAGGAATATGAAAAGTGTAATTGTGTAACATCTTGGAAAGGGCCTATGCATTTTCAGTCTAACTGTACGAAATGACAAGTCTTAAGCACTATGAATAAATTTTTGATATTTTTGGAAACTCAGAAATGTATGAAAATGAATTGGAAATGAACATTTTTGGAAACCTGGAAATGCATGGACATGAACATTTTTGGAAACCTGGAAATGCATGGACATGAACATTTTTGGAAACCTAGAAATGCATAGACATGAACATTTTTGGAAACTAGGAAATGTAAGGAAATGATTCAAAAATTGAAAGTGAACATTTCTGGAAACTTGGAAATGTAAGAAAATGGCAAGTTTATAGAGCCGATCGAAAATTTTAGGAAACTTGGAAATGACCTAGAAATGTCAAATTTTAAAGTTTAAAATAGGAAATTAGGGCAAGGAGGCCTTAAAAGAAAAAGTTGGAGAAATTTGGCACACAAACAGGCTTGGAAAAGTGGCCTGAAGATGCCACTTAGGGCCTAAGGAGATGGCGTCACATGCAGGGAAATAGGCCTGAGTTCGTGTCACTTGAGAAGCAAATAAATAAGTTTTATTTTTGCTTCCAGAAGGCTGAGGTGGATGGCATGGGTTTCTAGAAAAGGAAGAGTTTTATTTGCATAAATATGTGAATAATAAGTGATAAATAAAGGATTTTTCTTTTAAGATAATTGAGGAGATAATTGATGGATTAAAGGCTTTTATCTTTTAAATAAAAGAGATAATATTATCAAAAAGAGGAGTGGTGGCCAAGTAAGGGACTCCTAGGCTGATAACTTTGGCTATAAAAGGAGGGCAGGAGGGCTACTCATTCACTTTTGCTTCCTCTTTGCCGAAATTTTCCTAGCTCTCTCCCCCTCTCTGCCGAATTTTTCTTCAAGCAAAATCCATCTTTTCTTCTTCTATTTTCTTCTCTGTTTCTACTGTCAAAGCCGAATCTTTGTTGATTCTAAGTAAAGGAGCAATCAACTACAACATCAAAAGGGTTTCTACAACTGTCGAATACAAGGATCAAGGATCTAAGGTAAGATAAATTTATTTGATTAAAGGTTATGATGTATATGTTAGATTAGATCTAACATGAAGATTTCGACAGACATATAGGGCAAGGAATCCTCTTCAGATTTGGAATTTGTATGGTAAGTGATATTCGGCCAAGGCTTAATTTTGGTATTTGGAATTATTTTTCATTATTTCAAAAGCCGAAAACTCACATGGTTACATGAATTAGTGTTAGCCGATTTCAAGGAAAAGGATACTAGCAATTTTGGGATTTGATTTACAATCATCCAATTCGGCAACAAGGTAAGTAATACAAATCCTACTAGGATTTGGTTTTTAAGCTAAATAGGTTTGTCAATATGTTTTAATAATTGGCCGAATATAGGAGATAAAGATCTAGATCGGTAGATCGTTCTTCGGGATTTCAAGGAATCTATTAAGCCAATCAGGTGTGTACTCACATTAATTTTCGATATATCATATGGCAATTATTTTAATATATGAATATGCATAAGAATGTGAATGTGGCTAAGTACCACAAATGTGGTAAGAGTACCCAGGTACGTTTCCTACTTTCGATAGGATTACGAATATGTTATATTGTTAACATGTGAATAATGAGAAATTAAGTATGTTATGCATGATATATGGGGCATTCGGGATATATGTGAAAGGGGAAGAAGGTGTTGACTTCGGTCTCACCAACGGAATATGGTGACTACGGTCACATTATTTGAATATGGTAACTCCGGTTACATTATCTGAATTTGGTAACTTCGGTTACATTATTTGAATATTGTGTCTAATGACACAAATTATATGGGCGATGAGCACGTCGACTGCAGCGACTGCCTTCGATGGTGTGTAGCGGATGGAGGGTTGACTTAGTAGTCCCCACAGTGTGACTGGCAGGTACAGGTGGTGTGTAGCGGATGGACCTTTAGGCTTGGGTTTGGGTTGCATCATTTATTTTATATGAATATGAACTTGATATGAACTTGTATGCCTGATTTGTTGAATGTTAATGTTGTGCACACATTGAGTCTGTTGACTCACCCCGTTGTGGGAACTATTTTCAGGTGATGAACAGTGACGGACCGGGACGGCAGACCTTGAGGTGGCCATGCATCATTTGAAGAATTTATTTTTGGACTTTATTTCTTTTTAGTACCTTTAATTTTATTATTGGGTTTTACTTGATGTAATAAGGCCATAAGGCCCGGTCGATTTTCTTTATTTCTGCTTTACTTTTAATTATTTCGTTACAAACGATTTTTGGATTAAATTTTAAGTGAAATATGTTTTTTTTATAAACCTTAACAATTATTTTGTCACCTTAATAAAATAAAATTGGATTTTCAAAAACATTAAATGGGTTCCCAATCTGAGCCCAATCCACAACAACATTTTTCTAAAAATTATGCAAATTTTCTCTAAGTAACAAAGAGTTTGAAAACCGGTTTACTTAAGGAACATACCAGATCCGGTCCGGGCTTGTGGGCCGGGTGTGGGGTGTTTCAAATTGCATAATATGTTATGGGCATATGGGTTTGTTTGAAAGGGGAAGTGAAAAGTGGTGACCTAAGACCACAGTAATCTGAAAGTGGTGACCTAAGACCACAGTAATCTGAACGTGGTGACCTAAGACCACGAATGCGGTGACCTAAGACCGCAATTTGGAGTGTAGCGGAAGGAGGGTCGACTTAGTAGTCCCCATGGTGTGACTGGCAGGTACGGGGGTGTGTAGCGGATGGACAATTAGGTTTGGGTTTGGGAATGCATCATAACTTGTATTTTATGTTTTGAATGTGTAACTATTGTATGCCTGATTCTATTATGATTTAGTGTCGTGTACACATTGAGTCTGTTGACTCACCCCGTTGGGGAACATTTTTCAGGTGATGAACAGTGATGGACCGGGACGGCAGTACTTGTGGTGGCCATGCTCAACATGAAGTTTATATTTTTATGGACTCCTGAATTTTTATTTAGTACTTTGAAATATTTTGGAAACTATTTGATGTAATAAGGCCATAAGGCCATGATGAACGATTTTTATTTCTACTTGTTGTTTTATTGTGTTACAAATTTTGATTAAGTTAAAGACTAAGTATTTTATTTTAAAATATACTCGATATATTTATTACTTAAAATTAAAAAAGGGTTTTCTAATATAAAAATCCAGTTTGTTTTCAACACAAGCCCAACCCAAACAATATTTTTTTTAAATCACACAAGTTTTTCTCTAAGTAACAAAAGAATTTGAAAACCGGTTTACTTGAGGAACATACCAAATCTGGTCAAAGCTCGTGGGCCGGGTTTGGGGTGTTTCACAATTGATCTCGTACACACAGTGCTCGGTGATTAAATCTTTCTTTTCTTGCGCATATCATATACTTTCATATCAAGTTTGTATATACGTAACATATCTATATAAATCAAACCACTTTTCTTCCAACCCCAACTCTTTCCATCGACTATGCCCATATATGCATATAACTAAACATTTCATGATCATTCTTCTATACCTCAAGATTTACCTTAACTATTACCCCATTCACTTTAAATCATTTGATCTTAATACATTAATTGAATACAAGCTTCAATTCATATTCGGCTTTTTCATGATCTAAAGTCCACACCGTTTGAAATTCGGCAATCTATATATAATTACATTGATAATTACATGCATATACCATTTATACAAATTCCAAGTACTCGAGGGATTATACAATCCAACACATACATATATAACAGTATATCATTCGACATCTACCATTAAGAATGACATGGTGCATTCGGCATTAGTATACTCTTACATCGAATTCAATCGAAAATATATATATATATATATACTAACAATTTAATTGTTTAAAATCGATCACTTATAACTGTAACAACCCAAACCCGGCCCAAACACTATGGCCGAATCTAGTCTGTTACAAGGAAAATATTTTGAAAAATTCGTTTTTCTAAATCAATTTAAGTTGTTGAAAACCTTTTGTTTGAATGTCTTGTAAAAACTTTATTTAGTTTTTATTAGGAAATTTATTTAAGCCAAGTTGATATAAAATTCCAAATGTGCCCGATGGCACGTTAAAAACAATTTTCGTTTTAGCTTGGAAAACATGTGATTTAAATTCAATAATAGTAGATAGTTAAAACAAATATTCCAGCATAAAATAAAATAAAAAAAATGCTAGGAGGCCTTATTACATCCGAAATAAAATTTAAATCGACAATCCAAAAATAAATAAATTGAAATTCAGAGTCTGTTAAAATTTAAATCCCACTGCATGGCCACCTCGAGTCAACCCGGCTCCACATCCGCGATCTACGTGTTACCTGAAAAATATAAAGGAGAAGGTGAGTCACCAAGACTCAGTATGTAACCCTTCCCCCGTTTTAAAAACATTTTTCATACACAACATATAACAATTAATATGCAAAATATCATGTGTCCCAACCTAGCCAGCCATACGCCACTGTCTACCCCGTTGTGGTACCAAACCACTGGTGGTGCCAAACCACTGGTGACATATAGTCACGATGTGTTACCAAAACACTGGTGTCCGTAGACACGAATCGATTGATGGGGCCAACCCATCGTGTGATACCAAATCACTGGCAGACGATCCCATATCTCAAGTGGGGCCAACCCACGGTGGTGTTAACCAGAGGGACAAGTCGCTATGAGGTGCCAAACCTCTGGAGGTACCAAACCTCTTGTGACCGTAGTCACAGTGTGTTACCAAAACACTGGTGCCCGTCGGCACGAATAATCCTGCCCCCTCCACTCATTTAACCCACAATAGTCAAATAGTTATGAATAGATCTCATACATTTATCACATGTAACATATAAACCATGCTTCCCAAAAGCATAATAATCTAGTATTAACAGAGACTTACCTGAATCGTCACTTATACCAATAAGGTATATTTTTCAATGCTATATTAAGTTAGCATTCACAATATTCAGTATATATAATAAGTTATACGTGTGTATGTACACACCTGTCACCACTGAATCGTCTAAATCCCGAAAAGAGATGTCGGCCACCTAGATTTACTGATCCCTATATTCGGCCATAAAAGTGTTAGCGACATGGGCCAATTGACCAAACCAAATAATTTGAGAGGGGTCCTTGTAAACCCGAATCCTTACCTTCACACCTTTGGATACTAATCTCAACACCAAACTCCCGAATCTGCTTCTGATTCCATGAATCGGCAATCAATAAATTAGTAGCCTTCGGCTTAAACGAATACCAAATAACTAACTAAAGCAGATCTTACCATTACTTACCCAAAATTGAATACTAGAGATCGAGCTGTGAGTCGACTGCTTCACTTCCCTGAGTACCTAGAAGAAATCGGTTACTACTCGATTAGAAGACTTAACCATTGCCGAAATCGGCACCTTTCCTTGTAAAAAGTCGACAGAAAAGTAAGAAAAGGGAAGATAGAATTTCGGCCATCACTTACCTTATCAACCGATTGATAATAAAGAATCTGAAGAGATCTATGTTCCTTCCAATATTCGGCCAAAGTACAATAGAATAGAAGAAGGGAATTTCGGCAAACTACTGGGTGAATTCGGCTATTAGGAAAATAAAAGAAAAGGGAATTGAGGGTAGGGTTTCGGCACTTAGCAAAATGAAGAAAAGTAAAACAAGGGGATCAACTAATGCTTTTATAGGCACTTAGTACCCTTGCCGTCCACCCCTTTTTGATTAATTCAAATTAATTTTGAATTAATCCCAATAATCCATTGATAAACTTAATAATCCAAATAATATCAAATAATCCTTTTAATCCAATAATCTCCTTAATTATCTTGTATTATCAAAATAAAACTAATATTATCCTAATTATCCTTAGAATTAAGCAATTAAAATGCTCATATTATCTTATTATCCAAATAGATAAATAAATAATAAAAAATAATAATTTAAGGAGAGAATTTCTCTCCCCTTGTGCCGTCCAAATAAAGAGCAAAAGGGAGGATTTCTGTGACTCGAACCAAGGTTCTCCCTTGCTCCTTGGTGGCGTCACACTAGCTCTTAAGTGGCCTCACTTTTGCCACTTTGCCAAGGCCTTATTAGTGTCAAATTTCCTTTATTTATTCTTATAACACCCTCCTGCTAAGGCTCCCTGCCTTTAAAGTTACAAACTGAAATTTTCTACCAAACCGTGCACACTCAAAGCCTTAAATTAAGCTCTATTATTCAATAAATAAAATCAAAGCAGTCCATACGTAAGAAAAATAATTAAATTCCAAATAACCCCCTTTTGAGGATGTTACAGTTCTACCCCCCTTAAAATAAATTTCGTCCTCGAAATTCCCTGGTCAAAAGAGGTGGGGGTATTGCTGCCGCATCACATCCTCGGGCTCCCACGTGGCTTCTTCCACACCGTGGTTCCGCCATAGCACCTTCACCAAGGGCACTGACTTCCTACGTAGAACCTTCACATCTCGGTCTAAGATCTAAACCGGTTCCTCTTCAAAAGATAAATCTGAGTTCACCTCAATCTCTGCTACTGGCACAATGTGCGAAGGATCTGACCGATACCGTCTCAACATCGATACATGAAAGACATCATGGATTTGATTCAGTTCTGCCGGCAACTCTAGCTGATAAGCTACCGGTCCTACTCGCTTTACCACCGTATATGGGCCAACGAACCTTGGGCTCAGCTTCCCCTTTCGGCCAAATCTCAACACCTTTTCCCAAGGTGACACCTTCAGAAAAACCTTGTCTCCTACAGCATACTCCATTTCCTTGCGTTTTAAATCAGCATAGGATTTCTGTCTATCCGACGCTTCCTTAAGACGAGACCGGATCACTTTGACTTTGTCTTCAGTCTCTGTTACCAATTCTGGACCCAGAACTTGTCGTTCCCCCAACTCCGTCCAACATGTAGGAGTACGGCATTTTCGTCCATATAGGGCTTCATATGGAGCCATCTGAATACTCACTTGATAACTATTGTTATAAGCGAATTCCGCTAATGGTAGATACTCTTCCCAACTACCACTAAAATCCAAGACACAACCTCTTAACATGTCTTCTAAGATCTGTATCACCCTTTCCGACTGTCCGTCAGACTGTGGATGGAAAGCCGTACTGAAATCTAACCGTGTACCCAAAGCTTGATGCAACGCTTTCCAGAACCTTGACGTGAATCTGGGATCCCTGTCCGAGATGATTGATACTGGCACACCATGCAATCTCACTATTTCCGACACATACAACTTAGCTAGCTTCTGAAGAGAAAAATCCACCCTTACCGGTATGAAGTGTGCTGACTTAGTCAGACGGTCCACAATCACCCAAACTGCGTCCTTCTTGCTAGGCGTCAGGGGTAGCCCACTGACGAAATCCATCGTGATCCTCTCCCATTTCCATTGAGGGATCTTCACTGGCTGAAGCAACCCTGACGGCAACTGGTGTTCAGCCTTGACTTGCTGACAAGTCAGACACTTACCAACAAACTCTGTCACTTCACGCTTTAACCCGGGCCACCAGAACTATTTCCGTAGATCTCCATACATTTTGCTTCCTCCCGGATGCATAGCGTATGGGCTACTATGTGCATCATGGAGAATCTTCTGCCTCAACTCCATATCCTTTGGCATACAAGCTCGCCCATGAAAACACAACACTCCATCACTAGACAGATTGTACCCTTCCAGACCACCATCCTGAACTTGTACCCTCTTAGCGTTCAAGCCTTCATCCATTAACTGCTTTTCCTTAATCTACTCAATCCATGTTGGCTTAACCTGAAGTTCTGCCAAAAGACACCCATCATCAAATAGACTCAACCGAGCGAACATTGCTCTTAAGTCCGTCACAACCTTCCGGCTCATCGCGTCAGCTACCACGTTGGCCTTGCCCGGATGATACTCGATTGAACAATCGTAGTCCTTTAATAGTTCAATCCACCGACGTTGTCTCAGGTTTAGATCCTTCTGGGTCAGAAGATATCTCAAACTCTTATGATCCGTGTAGACTATCGACTTCTCCCCGTACAGATAATGTCGCCATATTTTCAAAGCAAAGACGACTGCCGCTAACTCCAAGTCGTGGGTTGGGTAATTCAATTCATGTGGTCTTAACTAACGTGATGCATAGGCTACTACCTTCCCCTCCTGCATCAGCACACATCCCAAACCAGTATGGGATGCATCACAATAGACGGTAAACAACCTTCCTGCTTCAGGCTGTACCAAAACTGGAGCTTCCGTCAGAATTTTCCTTAGCTTATCAAAGCTCTCTTGTTGCTTCTCTGTCCATACAAATGGAACACCTTTCCTTAGTAACTTAGTTAACGGTGCTGCTATTAGAGAGAATCCTTCCACGAATCTCCGATAGTACCCCGCTAAACCCAGAAAACTTCGTATTTCAGCCACCGACCTAGGGGGTTTCCAATCCAATACTGCTTCTATCTTGCGAGGGTCTACTCTAATTCCTTCCGCTGACACTACGTGCCCTAAGAAAGCCACTTCCTTCAGCCAAAATTCGCACTTACTGAATTTGGCATATAACTGCTTCTCCCTCACTACTTGCAGAACTATCCGTAAATGCTTGTCATGCTCCTCCTCCGTCCTTGAGTAAACCAATATGTCGTCGATGAACACTACAACAAATTGGTCCAAGTACTGTTGAAATACCCTATTCATTAAGTCCATGAATGCCGCCGGTGCATTGGTCAACCCGAATGGCATCACTAAGAACTCGTAATGCCCATACCGAGTTCGGAATGCCGTCTTGTGAACATCAGCCTCCTTCACCCTTAATTGATGATAACCCGACCTAAGGTCAATCTTTGAGAATACCGACGCACCATTCAGTTGATCGAACAAGTCATCAATCCGAGGCAACGGATACTTGTTCTTGATCGTTAACTTGTTCAATTGGCGGTGGTCGATGCACATCCGCATTGAACCGTCCTTCTTCTTAACAAACAACACAGGTGCTCCCCACGGAGATATACTTGGTCGAATGAACCCTCTATCCAAGAGCTCCTGAATTTGAGCCTTCATCTCCACCAATTCCTTTGGTGCCATTCGGTATCGTGCTATAGACACAGGTGCCGTTCCGGGTAGCAAGTCTATACCGAATTCAACTTCTCGATCTGGAGGCAGACCTGGAAGCTCTTCTGGAAACACATCAGCGAATTCCCCAACCATTCGGACCTTTCCAATAACTGACTCCTTAGCTTCCAAAGCACAGATTCGAACCAAATACGCCTCACAACCCTTCTTGACCATCTTTTCAGCCTTCAAGGCAGACACTACGTTGGATAGGTAATTCCTTCTATCACCGATCATAACCACTTCATCACCTTCAGCCGTCTTAAGAACCATGCGCTTAGCCGCGCAATCCAAATTCGCCTGATACTTAACCAGCCAGTCCATTCCAAGGATCAAATCGAACTCCCCGAACGGTAGTTCCATCAGATCCGCCACAAATACTACCCCTTGGAGTTCTAGGGGTACGTCTCTATAAAGTTTGTCTACCACTACAGAGTGACCTAAGGGGCTAACTACAGTCATCTCCCTAGAAGCAGTTTCAGAGTTTAGGTCCATAGTTCCTACCACACTACTAGCAATGTACGAGTGCGTCGAGCCCACATCAATCAATGTAACATAAGGAAGACCAAAAATTAGAAACGTACCGGTTATGACATCCGGTGCGTCACCCTCCTCGCGACGCCTCGCTGCGTAGACTAAGCCAGGCTGCCTAGCCTCTGAGTTGCCTGAACCTCTGCCCTGAGTTCCACGACCTCGGTTAGAACCGTTGTTTCCTTTGCCATTACCACGACCCCTCTGTGGTGGTCCAACATTTCTGCCCTGAGCACGGTTCTGTCCCTCTGGCTGGTTCTTAGCTAGTTTCCGGGGACAATCTCTGACCCGATGCTCTACAGACCCACACTCAAAACATCCTCTATCGCCGGTCGAACAACTTCCCCAATGGGTCTTTCCACAGCGGTTACACTGAGTCGGCCTCTGATTAGCAGTCATGGGCCTTGCCGCTTGATTTGGCCCACTTGGCCTAGCCTTTTTCTGGACACTACCACTGGATCCAGCTGACCCAAATCCTCTCTTCTGATTATTCCTACTATAACTTTGCCTCACAGCCTCCTTGATCCCTTCGGCTACCTTAGCCTTTTCCACTAGAGATGAGAACTCACGAACCTGCTGCGGGGCAATCAGTAACCTCAAATCATCTTGGAGTCCGTCCTCAAAGCGGACACAGCGCTCATGCTCAGTAGACACGATGCCTCTAGCATATCTACTCAGCCTTAAAAACTCTGCCTCATATTCCGCTACTGACTTAGTTCCTTGCACTAGCCCTAGAAAGGCTTTCCTCTAAGCATCCGTATAGCTGGTTCCCACATACTTCTTTTGATAGGTGGTTTTGAAATAATCCCAAGTCAGATCATCTGCCGTAGCGCCATCTCGAACTGTCAACCACCACTGATACGCTTCATCCTTTAGAAGCGATACGGCCCCTTTCAGTTTTTCCTCCTCCGTCAGGTCAAGATCATCCATGATCCTTTCTATAGATTCTAGCTAGTATTCCGCTGCACTGGGTGCTACTCCCAACACACCCCGAAACACTTCCGCCCCGTTGGACCGAACTCGCTAGGGAACAGATTTCCGAGCTCCTAAATTTACACCAGCCCCAGCCACCATCTCCAAGACTCGCAAAACAGGTTGCGATACAGCCTTACCACCGGTCTGATCCTGCTCCTCAACTCTAAAAGTAGGAGGTGGTGGTGGCGGTGGTACTTCATTTTCAGAACCTTGTCCCGACCTGACGGGTTCAGACACCGTCATCCTACCCCTACCGCGTCCACGGCGTCCACGTCCTCTAGAACTCATTCTATCTACCGCACCTTAATCTGATTAAGAAAATTTTTATGCGTTAGCATTTGTTTCACTTTATTACTCGCGAAGAAATTTTATGGATAAGGTTTAATCAGAGATTCTTTCGAGCAAACAATGTTTCAGTCTTCTATCCTAGTTTACACAAAGGAGTTCATGCATCCATTCCTTAACGCTTTCCATACCTATTCACTCCTCGGACATTTCTGCCCATTTCTAACCCAGGGGTATTTCCGTCATTTTTCCTACAGGGGTATTTTCGTAACAAAAGAAGGTGTAAAATTTTAGTAAAACAAATCACTTTGAATTTCCCCTAAAACTGGAGGATGTTATCGACAATTGGCAAGATTTAAAGATATGGCACCGTTTTGGAAACCAGGGGTACTTTGGTAATTTTGTCAATCAGGAAAATTTTGAAATTTTGATAGATCGGTGATGTTTCCAACAGTTGTAAAACTCGGGGGTTTCTTTTTGAAAATGTCCCTTTTCAAATAGTGATGTTTGTAAAGATTTCCAAAACCAGGGTCATTTCGGTAATTTTGCAACTTGGGGGCGTTTTCGTAATTTTCCAAAACCAAAATATTTTGCTGATGATTTTCAAAGCAAGGTTTTTGAATGTCTGTAAAATCATTTAAATTTTTGGGCAAAACCATTGAATTAATATTTTATGGGTCAGGGGCATTTTGGTAATTTTACCCTTAAGGGTATTTCTGTAATTTTTCACAAATCAAGTTTTTCGAGAAAAACGTTGTAAAAGTGACGTTCTCAGCTTTGAAAGAGTTTATTGCAAAAGTTCTGAAAACATTAGGGTTTTTGTTGTTTCATTCATTTCAAAATGTGGCTAGTTCCCTTTCGGGTTTTAGTCATTATGTTAGGCCTATGACCGAGCCCTCTTGATCAGGGTGAACCAAAGCTACGCACCAGGCAGGATTCGGGTGAAGAGGAGGTGAGTCACACGGACTGCTTAAATACCAAGCTCCCACTGAACCTTTCTAGACATGCGCACAGAGATTGCCACACCACTGAGCCCTCTGAGTTAGGGTGAACCGAAGCTACGCACCAGGTAGGATACCTGCGAAGAGGAGGTGAGTCACGAGGACTGCTTAAATACCAGGCTCTTCTGGATCCAATCCTAGACATGCGTACAGGGGTTACCACACCCTAGCTCAGTGACTAAGTCATAGGTTGGTTTAGTTCTTTAAGTCTTATGTTCTGTTTGTGTGTTTGGGTAATCTAATCCTAGGGATCAAGCTCCTATAAGTCTATCTACGTTCCATGCTTCCTACCCTTCTACAGAATATAATTCACAAGGAGGTTTAGATGTACTTACCTGGGCAGATAGTTGCCGGAGACTCGGGCCACGCTGCTTTAAAACCCAAAAACAATTAAAAAGGCCTATAAAACATTTTTGGGCCTTGGGCCCCCACAGCCGAGCTTTAAACTGGGCTCTGATACCAATTTTGTAACAACCCAAACCCGGCCCAAACACTATGGCCGAATCTAGTCTGTTACAAGGAAAATATTTTGAAAAATTCGTTTTTCTAAATCAATTTAAGTTGTTGAAAACCTTTTGTTTGAATGTCTTGTAAAAACTTTATTTAGTTTTTATTAGGAAATTTATTTAAGCCAAGTTGATATAAAATTCCAAATGTGCCCGATGGCACGTTAGAAACAATTTTCGTTTTAGCTTGGAAAACATGTGATTTAAATTCAATAATAGTAGATAGTTAAAACAAATATTCCAGCATAAAATAAAATAAAAAATGCTAGGAGGCCTTATTACATCCGAAATAAAATTTAAATCGACAATCCAAAAATAAATAAATTGAAATTCAGAGTCTGTTAAAATTTAAATCCCACTGCATGGCCACCTCGAGTCAACCCGGCTCCACATCCGCGATCTACGTGTTACCTGAAAAATATAAAGGAGAAGGTGAGTCACCAAGACTCAGTATGTAACCCTTCCCCCGTTTTAAAAACATTTTTCATACACAACATATAACAATTAATATGCAAAATATCATGTGTCCCAACCTAGCCAGCCATACGCCACTGTCTACCCCGTTGTGGTACCAAACCACTGGTGGTGCCAAACCACTGGTGACATATAGTCACGATGTGTTACCAAAACACTGGTGTCCGTAGACACGAATCGATTGATGGGGCCAACCCATCGTGTGATACCAAATCACTGGCAGACGATCCCATATCTCAAGTGGGGCCAACCCACGGTGGTGTTAACCAGAGGGACAAGTCGCTATGAGGTGCCAAACCTCTGGAGGTACCAAACCTCTGGTGACCGTAGTCACAGTGTGTTACCAAAAAACTGGTGCCCGTCGGCACGAATAATCCTGCCCCCTTCACTTATTTAACCCACAATAGTCAAATAGTCATGAATAGATCTCATACATTTATCACATGTAACATATAACCCATGCTTCCCAAAAGCATAATAATCTCGTATTAACAGAGACTTACCTGAATCGTCACTTATACCAATAAGGTATATTTTTCAATGCTATATTAAGTTAGCATTCACAATATTCAGTATATATAATAAGTTATACGTGTGTATGTACACACCTGTCACCACTGAATCGTCTAAATCTCAAAAAGAGATGTCGGCCACCTAGATTTACTGATCCCTATATTCGGCCATAATAGTGTTAGCGACATGGGCCAATTGACCAAACCAAATAATTTGAGAGGGGTCCTTGTAAACCCGAATCCTTACCTTCACACCTTTGGATACTAATCTCAACACCAAACTCCCGAATCTACTTCTGATTCCATGAATCGGCAATCAATAAATTAGTAGCCTTCGGCTTAAACGAATACCAAATAACTAACTAAAGCAGATCTTACCATTACTTACCCAAAATTGAATACTAGAGATCGAGCTGTGAGTCGACTGCTTCACTTCCCTGAGTACCTAGAAGAAATCGGTTACTACTCGATTAGAAGACTTAACCATTGCCGAAATCGGCACCTTTCCTTGTAAAAAGTTGACAGAAAAGTAAGAAAAGGGAAGATAGAATTTCGGCCATCACTTACCTTATCAACCGATTGATAATAAAGAATCTGAAGAGATCTATGTTCCTTCCAATATTCGGCCAAAGTACAATAGAATAGAAGAAGGGAATTTCGGCAAACTACTGGGTGAATTCGGCTATTAGGAAAATAAAAGAAAAGGGAATTGAGGGTAGGGGTTTCGGCACTTAGCAAAATGAAGAAAAGTAAAACAAGGGGATCAACTAATGCTTTTATAGGCACTTAGTACCCTTGCCGTCCACCCCTTTTTGATTAATTCAAATTAATTTTGAATTAATCCCAATAATCCATTGATAAACTTAATAATCCAAATAATATCAAATAATCCTTTTAATCCAATAATCTCCTTAATTATCTTGTATTATCAAAATAAAACTAATATTATCCTAATTATCCTTAGAATTAAGCAATTAAAATGCTCATATTATCTTATTATCCAAATAGATAAATAAATAATAAAAATAATAATAATTTAAGGAGAGAATTTCTCCCCCTTGTACCGTCCAAATAAAAAGCAAAAGGGAGGATTTCTGTGACTTGAACCAAGGTTCTCCCTTGCTCCTTGGTGGCGTCACACTAGCTCTTAAGTGGCCTCACTTTTGCCACTTTGCCAAGGCCTTATTAGTGTCAAATTTCCTTTATTTATTCTTATAACACCCTCCTGCTAAGGCTCCCTGCCTTTAAAGTTACAAACTGAAATTTTCTACCAAACCGTACACACTCAAAGCCTTAAATTAAGCTCTATTATTCAATAAACAAAATCACAGCAGTCCATACATAAGAAAAATAATTAAATTCCAAATAACCCCCTTTTGAGGATGTTACAATAACTTACCTCGGAAGTTGACAAAAATTTAGTTTCCCGGCTACTCAATCAATTTAGATTTTCCCCACTCCACTCCGGTTCTTTTTACTCTTGATCTATAAAAAAATTCCAATTTAACTTATTTAATAACACTTCCATTCAATTTATAAGCACTTGATTTTCTAATTTACTAAATTGCCCCCCAACATTTTTAAGGTTTATAACTTAGTCCTTAAAACTAACAAAACAAAAATATCATGAATTTGTTTTCAACTATCAATAGTGTAATATCCCGGGTTAGGGGCTATTTTGTTGTTGCATGTTATTGCCTGTATGTGGTGTGCTGTGTTGCTGTTTCTATGTATTAGGGGCTTAATTATAACCTAGGTGTATGCCTGAGTAAATTAGAAAATTTTGGTTTTTAGGCTTCATAGGTAGGGAGCTGAGGAAGCTGGGGTTTAAGAATTTTCTTCGTGGTTTTATTGCACAAATAAGGAGCTGGCAGAGTGGCAAGGGGGAGCTTGGTGTGGCGTCATCTTCAGGTGAGGGAGGTCCAGTGTTCGAGCTGCAGAGTCCCCCTTTTTGACTTCTTTTGGGACGGCATGGAGGAAGAGGTTGAGAGCAACTTGAATTCCTCCTATGACTTGGTCTCCACTTTCAAATGGAAGGTGTGGAGTGAAGATAGGAGTGTGACTTGGTCCACTCAATTCAAATGAGTGTATGGGAGCTTTTGGGGGGATTGTGGCCGAAATTTGGGGATGTTGGAGGGGGAAAGTGACGGCATAGTGTGGGATAGGGGGAAAGCCGAATGTACCTTTGCATTTTGGTGCATTTTCGGTTTTTCTTTTTGGTAAGCTAAAGTTTTCTTTCTGCCTTTTGTTAGCCGAAATTTTTCAAAAGAGTTTCTTTAATTTCTTCTTTGAAACCGTAAGTCCAAAGACATATTTGCCAAATTTTTGCAATCGTTTTCTATACTTTGTGTTGTTGGCCGAATGCTTTCTCCCCTATTTTTTTTTCTTCTCTTCATTTTGTATAAGCCGAATTAGCATTCTCTCCATTTCTTATTTCTTTCAAAACCGTAAGTACTCTCCCTTTACCCATTTTTGTTTTCCTTCTATCTTAACACTTTTGAGCCGAATCTTCCTCCCACTGTTAACCGAATACCAATCCCCTTCTGTACACCTTTCTCTTGTGTTTTTCTTTGGGAATAAGCCGAATTCTTTCTTCATCTTGTTCTAAAAGTTGGCCGAACCTCTCCTCTCCTAGAAGGCCTAGTTGGTCGAATATTGGGTGTTGGTAAGTGCAAGGCCGAATGGCCATATCTCCCTCTTTTGATCTTTGTTGGTTATGGTTGGGTTAAGGGCCGATTATGGTCAGTTTGGAAGGGTGTTAACCTTTTTGGGATTATTATTTTGCGATAGGGTCTTGGATATCGTCAAGTAGCCAGGAAGAGCCTTCGACTCTTTGAACCGATTGGGTAAGTGTGGTAAGTGATATTACTTCACTCGTGTGATTTCATTAAGTTAGGCTACAAAAGATTAATGATTCCATTTCTAGGTGAAGGCCGATTGTCAAAAAGAACCACTATTGGTTCGGGTTTGGTAGGAAACCAAACGGGTGCAAGGTAAGGGTTCAAGCATTAACCCTTTTCGGTGTCTCTGTGTTGGCCGAATGGTCTTAGTGACTAACTCCTTCTTGGCCGATTGTAGGAGCTAGTCATCAAGGGACTCAGAGTTATTCGTAGGGATCTTGAGACTCGGTTTACCAGGTGTGTAACTAACACACCCTCTACTTAGTAATGTTCTTAATAAACCTGATTGCTTAATAAGATTTAAACAGTGTGAAGGATAAATGGATACCCAAAAAGGGGTATGAGTACGATTCGGGTAAGTTGTTCTATGATGAGTATTAATAATGGTACCTGATATCATGATTTATGTTATGCATGCTATGAGTTGTAATGCTTGATATGTTGGCATGATATGCATGGATTGTATGAGATGCATAATTCCATGAGTATGATATGTATGGGTGATACGAGAGGAGGGAGCAGTGATATATTGTGCTGACGAGCACCAGTGCTTTGGTAGCACACTTTGTGACTTTGGGTCACCAGAGGTTTGGCACCTCCAGAGGTTTGGTACCTCAGCGTCTCGTCCCAGTGGCTCAGTACCACAGTGGGTTGGCCCCACAGATGATTATACGGGATTGACGCCAGTGTTTTGGTAACACACGATGGGTTGGCCCCATCACCCGATTTGTGACTACGGTCACCAGTGCTTTGGTAGCACATTGTGTCTTTGGGACACCAGAGGTTTGGCACCTCATTGCGACTTGTCCCTGTGGTTTGACCACCGTGGGTTGGCCCCACTTGAGATATGGGATCGTCTGCTAGTGATTTGGTATCACACGATGGGTTGGCCCCATCATCATTGGATTTGTGACTTCGGTCACCAGTGCTTTGGTAGCACAATTGTGTCTTTGGGACACCAGTGGTTTGGGACCACATTGACGGATGTTGTGTCTTTGGGACACCAGTGTTTTGGTAACACATTGTGACTATATGTCACCAGTGGTTTGGCACCACCAGTGGTTTGGTACCACACGGGGTAGAAAAGGAGATACGGATGGTTAGGATCGGGTTGCATTGATTATGTTGCTATGTATGATGTGTGTTAGCATGTTGTTTCTTCGGGAGCGGGATTTACACACTGAGTCACTCGACTCACCCTCTCCTTTGACATTTCAGGTGACTCGTAGACGCGGACATGGAGCCGGGACGGACTCGGGGTACACATGCCATGCTTTAATAAAGTTTTGCTCAGACTATTGAATTTGGGTACTTAGCTTATTTACTTTTTATTTGGGTTTAAATTTGGATTTGTAAAAGGCCTTTAAATTATGTTTTAAGTTGTTTATGTTTTAATTAAATTTTAATATGCCTTAACAAAACAAGTTGGTATAAATTTTACTAAACTTGGAAAGATAATGTTTACAAAACTATAACGCGATGTGTTTTTAAACTATACCATCGGGTATCACACTAAGTCTTTATGATAAACAAATACAAAGGGTTTTCAACTCAAACTTGTAGTTCTCCTAAGTTTAAAAATGTTTTATGTATCACTAAGAAAATAATGAGGTTTTAAATGGTATAAACTCGCTTTAACTACACAATCTGACTAAGTTTTCAAAATCTCCGGGTTTCCAATACACCTCTTGATTTAGAACAAGCCTACTCAAATTTTCTTCAAATACACCAGGTGTTCAATCAACTTTCAAACGAAAAATCTTACCTTTTAGGAACGTTTTTCCCCGTAGCATACCAGATTCGGACGTGGTGTTTTGTCCGGGTTTGGGGTGTTACAATTGTGGTATCAGAGCCAGGTTCAAAGGCTCGGCTGTGGGCCTGAGGCCCAAAATGGTTTTCCAAAGTCTGTTTAAGTGTTTGTTTTGAAAGTATGGCTTGAAAGGCATGGCACCGAGTCTCCGGCACCAGTTCGCCCAGGTAAGTACCCCGGACTATTCTTTGTGAATTGATTGGATATGACATGATTTGATGACTAGCAGTAGTATGCTACTTTAGAGATTGAAACTGATAGGATTCTGTGAACTCGCGAGAACAAATCCTCTTTAATGTTCATAAGACTTGCTTTTAAACAAGTGAAATAAATACTGATGCATAAAATTCTTTAATCAGATACGTAGAAAGATTAGACATGAGCACTCGAGGCGGACGTGGTCGTAATACTCGTGGTAGAGGTAGGGGTAGAATGACTGTTTCTGAGCCCGTAGGATCTGGGCAGGGTTCAGAAAATGAGATACCGGTTCCGCCACCAGCTGGAGGTGGTGAGTTCCAAGATTAGACCGGGGATGACGCAGTGTCACAGGCGATGCTGCGAGTGTTGGAAAGGGTAGCTGGGGCAGGTGGTGGTGCAGGAGTTAGGAAATCAGTTCCTGAACGACTCCGGGCTAATGGGGCCGAATTCTTCCGAGGTGTTTCTGGTGTTGCTCCCAGCACTGCTGAGTATTGGCTGGAGGCAACTGAGCGGATCATGGATGATCTGGACTTGACAGCTGAAGAGAAGCTGAAGGGTATCGTATCGCTTCTACGGGATGAGTTATATCAGTGGTGGCTCATGGTACGGGACAGTGTGGCAGCAGAGGATGTGACATGGGATTACTTCAGAGCTGCATATCAAAAGAAATACATCGGGGCTAGTTACATCGACTCCCAGCGAAAGGCATTTCTGAGGCTTGTGCAGGGGAGTAAATCTGTTGCTGAGTACGAGGCTGAGTTCCTGAAGCTGAGTAGGTATGCCAGAGGCATTGTAGCCACTGAGCATGAGAGGTGTGTTCGTTTCGAGGATGGTCTGCGAGACGAGTTGAGGCTGCTGATTGCTCCTCAGCAGGAGCGCGAGTTTGCTGTCTTAGTTGAGAAGGCTAAGGTAGCCGAGGGCGTTAAGGAGTCAGTGAGGCAGAGTATGGACAGGAGTAGGCTTAAGAGGAGCTTTGGGTCTTCTGGTTCGTCGGGTAATCCGCAGAAAAGGGCTAGACCGAGTGGGCAGAATCAGTCTGCTAGGTTTGTTGCTGCTAGGCAGGGACCGCCGCAGTGTAATCAGTGTGGGAAATCTCATTGGGGTGGTTGCTGGACTGGAGGTAAAGGTTGCTTCGAGTGTGGTTCTCTGGAGCATCACATTAGGGATTGTCCACGTAGGATGGCCAGGATTCAGTCTGAGAGTCAGGGCTATAATCAGTTCAGAGGTAATGGACCGCCACCGCAGAGGGGCCGTGGTAATGGCAGAGGTGGTAATGGTTCTGGTCGGGGCCGTGGAGCACCGGGCAGAGGTGCAGGTAGTTCTGATGCTAGACAGCCTGGATTGGTGTATGCTGCGAGGCGCCGAGAGGAGGGCGACGCACCGGACGTCATAACCGGTACATTCTTGATTTTTGGTACTCCTTATACTGCTTTAATTGATGTGGGTTCTACGCACTCTTATGTTGCCAGTAGTATAGTAGAGACCATGGATTTAGACTCTGAGATAACTTCTAGGCAGATGACTGTGATTAGTCCTTTAGGTCACTCTGTAGTAGTAGATAAGCTGTTTAGAGATGTACCTCTAGAACTCCAAGGGGTAGTATTTGCTGCTGATCTGATGGAACTGCCGTTTGGGGAGTTCGATCTGATTCTCGGGATGGATTGGCTGGTTAAGTACCAGGCGAGGTTGGATTGCGCGGCTAAGCGTATGGTTCTTAAGACGGTGGATGGTGACGAAGTGGCCATGATAGGTAATAGGAGAGATTACTTATCAAATGTGGTATCTGCTTTGAAAGCGGAGAAGATGGTTAGGAAGGGCTGCGAAGCGTACGTGGTTCATGTGTATGCCTTGGAGGCTAAAGAGTCTGCTGTTGAGAGGGTTCGTACTGTTAAGGAATTTGCGGATGTGTTTCCTGAGGAATTTCCGGGTTTGCCGCCAGATCGTGAGGTAGAGTTCGGGATTGATCTGTTACCCGGGACTGCGCCAGTGTCTATTGCTCCGTATAGGATGGCACCAAAGGAATTGGTGGAGCTTAAGGCTCAGATCCAGGAGTTATTGGATCGAGGTTTTATCAGGCCAAGTGTTTCGCCGTGGGGTGCGCCGGTATTATTCGTTAAGAAGAAAGATGGCACAATGCGGATGTGCATAGACTACCGCCAGTTGAACAAGCTGACGATTAAAAACAAGTATCCGTTGCCACGGATAGATGACTTGTTTGATCAGCTGAAGGGTGCAGCGGTATTCTCTAAGATTGATCTGAGGTCTGGGTATCATCAGTTGAAGGTTAAGGAGGCTGATATC
The DNA here is from genome assembly GCA_005393395.2 of Gossypium australe. Lineage (NCBI taxonomy): Eukaryota > Viridiplantae > Streptophyta > Magnoliopsida > Malvales > Malvaceae > Gossypium > Gossypium australe. The sequence continues at coordinate 6,855,598 of CM016619.1, read as the reverse complement.
CATAAAACAGCGTTTCGGACTCGGTATGGGCACTACGAATTCCTGGTAATGCCATTCGGGTTGACTAACGCACCGGCAGCGTTTATGGATATGATGAATAGGGTGTTTCAGCAGTATCTGGATCGTTTCGTGGTGGTTTTCATAGACGACATCTTGGTGTACTCAAGGACAGAGGAAGAGCATGATGAGCATTTGAGGGTGGTGCTGCAGATTCTGAGAGAAAAGCAACTCTATGCTAAGTTTAGTAAGTGCGAGTTCTGGCTTAGAGAAGTGACGTTCTTGGGTCATGTAGTGTCGGCTGAGGGGATTCGAGTAGATCCTCGTAAGATTGAGGCAGTTTTGGACTGGAAGCCACCTAGGTCAGTGGCTGAGATTCGTAGTTTTCTGGGTTTGGCTGGATACTACAGAAGGTTTGTTGAGGGTTTCTCGTTGATAGCAGCGCCGATGACGAAGTTGTTGAGGAAAGAAGTTCCGTTTGTATGGACTGAGAAACAGCAGGAAAGCTTCGATAGGTTAAAGAAGATTTTGACTGAGGCTCCGGTTCTAATTCAACCTGAGGCTGGTAAGGAATACACAGTCTACTGCGATGCATCACATACGGGTCTGGGTTGTGTGCTGATGCAAGAAGGCAAGGTTGTGGCTTACGCTTCTCGGCAGCTGAGGCCACACGAGGTCAACTATCCGACGCATGATTTGGAGCTAGCGGCTGTAGTCTTCGCCTTAAAGATTTGGAGGCACTACTTATATGGAGAGAGATCAATAGTCTACACGGATCATAAGAGTCTGAAGTATTTACTGACTCAGAAGGATTTGAATTTGAGGCAGCGTAGATGGGTTGAATTGCTGAAAGATTATGACTGTTCTATTGAGTATCACCCGGGCAAGGCTAACGTGGTAGCAGACGCGTTGAGCCGTAAGGTTGTTTCGGACTTAAGAGCATTGTTTGCCCATTTGAGCTTGTACGACGACGGGAGTATTTTGGCAGAGTTGCAAGTTAAGCCTTCTTGGGTTGAGCAGATCAGAGAGAAACAGTTAAAGGATGAGGTTCTGGGTGCGCGAAGGTTGCAAGTGCAGAATGGTGGTGTGGATGGTTACAGCTTGTCTAGTGATGAGGTTCTGTGTTTTCAGGGTAAGGCTTGTATGCCTAAAGATGTTGAGCTGAGGCAGAAGATTCTTCAGGACGCACATAGCAGTCCTCATGCTATGCATCCTGGAGGTAGCAAAATGTATAAGGATCTTAGGGAGCAGTTTTGGTGGCCTGGGTTGAAGAGAGAGGTGACAGAGTTTGTTGGGAAATGTCTGACTTGTCAGCAGGTCAAGGCTGAACATCAGTTGCCGTCGGGTTTGCTTCAGCCTGTGAAGATTCCGCAGTGGAAGTGGGAAAGGATAACCATGGATTTTGTCAGTGGGTTACCGCTTACGCCAAGCAAGAAGGATTCAGTTTGGGTAGTGGTGGACCGTCTGACTAAATCAGCTCACTTTATTCCGGTGAGGGTTGACTACTCACTTCAGAAGCTAGCGAAGCTGTATGTTTCAGAGATAGTAAGGTTGCACGGTGTGCCGGTTTCGATAATTTCAGATAGGGATCCCTGGTTTACTTCAAGGTTCTGGAAGGCATTGCATCAGGCTCTGGGTACTCGTTTGGATTTCAGCACGGCTTTTCACCCGCAGTCTGACGGGCAATCAGAAAGGGTTATTCAGATCTTGGAAGACATGCTGAGAGGTTGTGTCTTGGATTTTAAAGGTAGTTGGGAGGAGTTCCTACCTTTAGCTGAGTTTGCCTACAACAACAGTTACCAAGCGAGCATCAAGATGGCACCGTATGAGGCATTGTATGGTAGGAAGTGTCGCTCACCTACGTGTTGGACGGAGTTAGGTGAACGTCAGTTATTAGGACCCGAGTTGGTGGCTGAGACTGAGGATAAGGTTAAGTTGATCCAGTCTCGATTAAAGGAAGCTTCAGACCGGCAGAAGTCTTATGCCGATCTTAAGCGAAGAGATATAGAGTTTGCTGTTGGGGATCGAGTGTTTCTGAAGGTCTCGCCTTGGAAGAAGGTCCTGAGGTTCGGGAAGAAAGGCAAGCTAAGTCCGAGGTTCATTGGGCCGTATAAGGTTTTGAGACGAGTTGGACCAGTGGCGTATCAGCTTGAGTTGCCAGCAGAGCTGAGTCAGATTCATGATGTTTTTCACGTTTCGATGCTTCGGAGGTATCGTTCAGATCCGTCACATGTGGTAGCAGTGGAAGAGATCGAGGTAAATCCAGATTTGACTATGGGGGAGGAACCTGTACAGATCCTTGACCGGGATGTGAAGGTTCTGCGTAGGAAGTCTGTGCCTTTGGTTAAGGTACTTTGGCGGAATCATGGCGTAGAAGAAGCGACGTGGGAACCCGAGGATACGATGAGACAGCAATACCCGCAACTCTTTTGACCAGGTAATTTCGAGGCCGAAATTATTTTAAGGGGGGTAGAACTGTAATATCCCGGGTTAGGGGCTATTTTGTTGTTGCATGTTATTGCCTGTATGTGGTGTGCTGTGTTGCTGTTTCTATGTATTAGGGGCTTAATTATAACCTAGGTGTATGCCTGAGTAAATTAGAAAATTTTGGTTTTTAGGCTTCATAGGTAGGGAGCTGAGGAAGCTGGGGTTTAAGAATTTTCTTCGTGGTTTTATTGCACAAATAAGGAGCTGGCAGAGTGGCAAGGGGGAGCTTGGTGTGGCGTCATCTTCAGGTGAGGGAGGTCCAGTGTTCGAGCTGCAGAGTCCCCCTTTTTGACTTCTTTTGGGACGGCATGGAGGAAGAGGTTGAGAGCAACTTGAATTCCTCCTATGACTTGGTCTCCACTTTCAAATGGAAGGTGTGGAGTGAAGATAGGAGTGTGACTTGGTCCACTCAATTCAAATGAGTGTATGGGAGCTTTTGGGGGGATTGTGGCCGAAATTTGGGGATGTTGGAGGGGGAAAGTGACGGCATAGTGTGGGATAGGGGGAAAGCCGAATGTACCTTTGCATTTTGGTGCATTTTCGGTTTTTCTTTTTGGTAAGCTAAAGTTTTCTTTCTGCCTTTTGTTAGCCGAAATTTTTCAAAAGAGTTTCTTTAATTTCTTCTTTGAAACCGTAAGTCCAAAGACATATTTGCCAAATTTTTGCAATCGTTTTCTATACTTTGTGTTGTTGGCCGAATGCTTTCTCCCCTATTTTTTTTTCTTCTCTTCATTTTGTATAAGCCGAATTAGCATTCTCTCCATTTCTTATTTCTTTCAAAACCGTAAGTACTCTCCCTTTACCCATTTTTGTTTTCCTTCTATCTTAACACTTTTGAGCCGAATCTTCCTCCCACTGTTAACCGAATACCAATCCCCTTCTGTACACCTTTCTCTTGTGTTTTTCTTTGGGAATAAGCCGAATTCTTTCTTCATCTTGTTCTAAAAGTTGGCCGAACCTCTCCTCTCCTAGAAGGCCTAGTTGGTCGAATATTGGGTGTTGGTAAGTGCAAGGCCGAATGGCCATATCTCCCTCTTTTGATCTTTGTTGGTTATGGTTGGGTTAAGGGCCGATTATGGTCAGTTTGGAAGGGTGTTAACCTTTTTGGGATTATTATTTTGCGATAGGGTCTTGGATATCGTCAAGTAGCCAGGAAGAGCCTTCGACTCTTTGAACCGATTGGGTAAGTGTGGTAAGTGATATTACTTCACTCGTGTGATTTCATTAAGTTAGGCTACAAAAGATTAATGATTCCATTTCTAGGTGAAGGCCGATTGTCAAAAAGAACCACTATTGGTTCGGGTTTGGTAGGAAACCAAACGGGTGCAAGGTAAGGGTTCAAACATTAACCCTTTTCGGTGTCTCTGTGTTGGCCGAATGGTCTTAGTGACTAACTCCTTCTTGGCCGATTGTAGGAGCTAGTCATCAAGGGACTCAGAGTTATTCGTAGGGATCTTGAGACTCGGTTTACCAGGTGTGTAACTAACACACCCTCTACTTAGTAATGTTCTTAATAAACCTGATTGCTTAATAAGATTTAAACAGTGTGAAGGATAAATGGATACCCAAAAAGGGGTATGAGTACGATTCGGGTAAGTTGTTCTATGATGAGTATTAATAATGGTACCTGATATCATGATTTATGTTATGCATGCTATGAGTTGTAATGCTTGATATGTTGGCATGATATGCATGGATTGTATGAGATGCATAATTCCATGAGTATGATATGTATGGGTGATACGAGAGGAGGGAGCAGTGATATATTGTGCTGACGAGCACCAGTGCTTTGGTAGCACACTTTGTGACTTTGGGTCACCAGAGGTTTGGCACCTCCAGAGGTTTGGTACCTCAGCGTCTCGTCCCAGTGGCTCAGTACCACAGTGGGTTGGCCCCACAGATGATTATACGGGATTGACGCCAGTGTTTTGGTAACACACGATGGGTTGGCCCCATCACCCGATTTGTGACTACGGTCACCAGTGCTTTGGTAGCACATTGTGTCTTTGGGACACCAGAGGTTTGGCACCTCATTGCGACTTGTCCCTGTGGTTTGACCACCGTGGGTTGGCCCCACTTGAGATATGGGATCGTCTGCTAGTGATTTGGTATCACACGATGGGTTGGCCCCATCATCATTGGATTTGTGACTTCGGTCACCAGTGCTTTGGTAGCACAATTGTGTCTTTGGGACACCAGTGGTTTGGGACCACATTGACGGATGTTGTGTCTTTGGGACACCAGTGTGTTGGTAACACATTGTGACTATATGTCACCAGTGGTTTGGCACCACCAGTGGTTTGGTACCACACGGGGTAGAAAAGGAGATACGGATGGTTAGGATCGGGTTGCATTGATTATGTTGCTATGTATGATGTGTGTTAGCATGTTGTTTCTTCGGGAGCGGGATTTACACACTGAGTCACTCGACTCACCCTCTCCTTTGACATTTCAGGTGACTCGTAGACGCGGACATGGAGCCGGGACGGACTCGGGGTACACATGCCATGCTTTAATAAAGTTTTGCTCAGACTATTGAATTTGGGTACTTAGCTTATTTACTTTTTATTTGGGTTTAAATTTGGATTTGTAAAAGGCCTTTAAATTATGTTTTAAGTTGTTTATGTTTTAATTAAATTTTAATATGCCTTAACAAAACAAGTTGGTATAAATTTTACTAAACTTGGAAAGATAATGTTTACAAAACTATAACGCGATGTGTTTTTAAACTATACCATCGGGTATCACACTAAGTCTTTATGATAAACAAATACAAAGGGTTTTCAACTCAAACTTGTAGTTCTCCTAAGTTTAAAAATGTTTTATGTATCACTAAGAAAATAATGAGGTTTTAAATGGTATAAACTCGCTTTAACTACACAATCTGACTAAGTTTTCAAAATCTCCGGGTTTCCAGTACACCTCTTGATTTAGAACAAGCCTACTCAAATTTTCTTCAAATACACCAGGTGTTCAATCAACTTTCAAACGAAAAATCTTACCTTTTAGGAACGTTTTTCCCCGTAGCATACCAGATTCGGACGTGGTGTTTTGTCCGGGTTTGGGGTGTTACAAATAGCCGAATACTCCTAGTCCTTCTACTAACTCTTTTCTTCAATTTATTTGCTATATCATCCTTTCAAAGATTTTCTTTAAAACAAATTTCACCCGTATGCTAAATTCCATCAAGACTTCAAGAAAAAATCTAGTTTATTTAACAAGCTTACCACCTATTCTATCTTAAACCATACCAAAAATTAAAACTTCCTTTCATGGCACATTCAATTTAAACTAAAAATTTCAAAATTCCAATTATATCTAAATGGATTTCAAGACCCCAACCTCACACATGCTAGAATTTACAAAAAACAAAATCTTTTACTCACCTTATGGGAACATGCAATGACCGAATGGTGAGAGCTCAAACCCCCTTGTTCTTTCTATTTCGGTGCTAAGGAAGAAGAAGATGGTATATTTTTTTTTCTTTTTGTTTCCTTACTTTCGGTCACTCCCCAAGAAAAAAAAGATGAACACTCTCTTTCTATTGTTTTATTTTATTACCCTTATTACTCAAATTATGAAATAAAATAATACACCACTAACTAAAACAAATAATATTTAATATACATGTAATCATCATGCCCTCCACTACAAACAAAATAAGTTATTTGACATGCAAGTCCTTTCTTTCAACCAACTCTTAAATTAAACCTTTTAATAAAAAGAATGTTACTTATGCACTTTATCTATTTAATCCTTTCTCTCAATTCAAACACATCAAGCAAATAAAATTTGCACAATTCAACACACTCTTAATCAATAACACTACACACGAAAATAAAATAATATTATGAGATTTTATATTGTTATTATTCCGGTTCAGATTCGTGGTCCCGAAACCACTGTTCCGTTTAGTGTCGTAAATGGGCTGTTACAAAGCGAGTAGGAATCCAGCGACGGTGGTGAACAGGTAAAATACTCTTCTCTTTATAGTTTTCGCATGCAATAGTTTAGAAAAAGAAAATGAAAAGAAAACAAATAACAAGTTGAACTGAAGAAACGAAAAATGAAATCGACCAAAGAACACCTTTTTTTTTATTAGTGTATTGCTGAATTTTTTGTATTCTGTATTCCAAAATCGTGAACCCCTTACATTTGTTTGTTTCCGTCCATTTAAAGGCCGAAATTGGAAATTAATAAAATAAAAAATACAATCCTTCCTCCGTTTTTCTTGTTGTCCATTGCTTTTGTTGCTGTTGTTTGTCCCTGTTTTCGCAGGTACAGTGGCCAGCTGTGGAGGCTGTACGAGCGGTGTGGGCACATGACGCGCGCGTGCGTGGTGTACGGAGCTATTGTGGCGCTTGGAGGACGTGGAGGCTCCTAGGATTTTCTGAAACCCTAAATGTTTTGGGTCACCCAGGCCGATCGGGCCACTATAATTGGGCTCGGGTTAAATATAATTTGGGCCAGTTTCTGGGTTTATTAATCGGGCTAAAAAATGGGTTTTATGTAATGAACTGGACTGTTTAATTGGGTTATTCTGGGTATTTTTTTTGTAAAATAGACTTTTAAAATGGACTTTTTAATTGTTTTTTTGTTATTTTAGTTTTGTTCTCCTATTGGACCCCGAGCAAATTGGGCCATTAACATCATATATCACCTTATTTTTTAAAATTATTAAAAATGCATCAAAAAAGGTATTTTTATAAAACAATGGTTTGAATATACAACCTACATATTTAATAGCAATTCTACATAATCATAAATTATACTAGCAATACATAATAAAAGAATAATATAACATGAATATATAATGAACTATGCTAAACTATAATAAACGATCTAAAGAATATAAATAAATAGACATGTAATATAAAGTAAATGGCAATAATTGAAATTTTCACAAAATAACAAAATTAAATGAAAAAAAGGAATAACATATTCAAACATTGAATAAAAAAGAATGTGATGATTTTTAAAATGGTTTAATATATGTATATATATAATAACAAAAATTAAAAGAAAAAAACACTTATAATAAATATATAATTTAATAATTTAATACATGTATAAATAAATATATATAAAAAATAATTAATAATAGTATATAATAATTTTATATGAAAACATATATATAATATATTAATCATAAAATTACATATATAATAAATACAACATAAATTAAATACCTTATATAATATAATATATATAATATTTTATATAAAAAATAGAAGTAATATACATAATACAACATAATACTATATAACATAAAAACTTTTTTAAATATATATATATATGTAATAAATAAATATAAATAGATTGTATAATATAATAAACTTTATACAAAAAAATTTAAAAATATATATAATATAATATATATACAAGTTAAAATATAATATAATAAATAATATATAAATTATTAAACCAAGTAAAATAATACATATATAAAATAATACATATAAAAATATATATATATATAAGTGAATTTCATAATATTAATAAATTAGTAAATATAGGAAAATAATATAGAATATTTAGTATGATAAATAATTAAATACAACGTAAAATAAAATAAAATAAAATGATAAAATAAAATAAAACAAAGAAATATGGGTTAAATAGCAATTAAAACATATATAAAAGGACTAAATTAGAATGCGCGTTAAATCACAGGGGTTAAAATGGCAATTAGGCTAAATTTAAAAACTACGACGTTTCGATCCTAGCCTTTAAAAAGCCCAAAAGACTAAATTGGAAAGTAATTAAATTTTAGGGCTAAATTAAAAAATAAGAAAATGAAATTAAACAGAATTAAAAAAATAAAATATGGGAGGACTAAAATGGCAATTAGGCCATTCATCAAAAATGCGTGGATCCTCCCCGGGTCAGGTCAACGTGCGAATCCTAGCCCTCCAAACGGCGTCGTTTTAACGCTTATTTGCCTAAACGAAAACGGCGTCGTTTTTTAAGTACTATATATGTAAAAAATTCAGTCAAAAATCTTTTTAAAACTGTTTTCTTAAAAAAAAACTTCAAAAAAAAAAACCCTCAAGCCTGTTTCTCCTCTCGTCCAAGTCCCGATTGTCAGTCCTCTGCGCCACTGTCTCACGCGCATCACGCGCCACCACATCCGGTGGCCGGAGGATCAAATCACTCTGTTTCGAAGGTAGTATTTCTTTTCTTTTCTTATTTTTGTACTATTTCGTATAAAGTATGCGTGAATCAAGTAAAAAAAAGAAAATAACCTCTGTAAAATAGTATACTGTATTCTCTTATTTCCTTGTGAATATGTGTATTTCTCTGTTTGTGTGTATTCTTCTGTGTTTTTTTTTTATTTACAGGTTAGGACAGGCTTTTATAGCCTTCGAGAGGAAAAATAAAAAAGGAAATAATAATAATAAAAATGTTGCCATATTGTTGTGTTCTGCTGCTGTTATTTCTTTCCTTTTTGCAGGTAGAGCAGAGATCTCGGCGGTTGGGGGGATTTGCGCGTTGATTGTGGCGCGACCGGAGATGGCGTGACCAAGGGCTTCGGTGTAACAGCCCGAATATGACCCTAATCAAAATAGTGGTTTCGGGACCACGAATTCGAGTTAGAAAAATATCTTAATACTTTGTTTGATATCTATGTTACGTATTTGAGCATGTGTTAAAATATCGTAAAATTATTTGCATGTTTGAGTGGCTAATTTAAGTAAAGGATTAAATTGAGTAAGTATGAAAATAGCTATTGTGGAATTTAGGGCCAAATTGAATGGTTTTCTTCTTACATGAGATTTAAGTTGTAATTTAGCCTTTAATTCCATATTAGTGGACGGCAATGACCATGAGTTATGATTAAGTTATATTATTATATATTATTATTATGAGATAGTGGGATGATACCTAATTAACTATTATTATTTGATAAATAATAAGAAAGAAACAGAAACCATATTTCTTCTTCCCACTTGCTTCATCATTCTCACGAAAACAAAGTGAACAGAGAAGAAACTTAAGCTTCCATAATTTCGGTCATTGCATGTCTCCTTGAGGTGAGTAATTTAGCTTAGCTTTTGTAAATTTTTGCATCTTTGAGTTTGTTATTTTTAAGTGCTATCAAACCCAAGTGGAAATTTTGGAAATTTAAGCATGTTCTATGTTCGGCCATGAATAAATGTTTTGGGTTTTGATATGTTTGAAGGACGAATGTTGAGCATAGATTAGACATTAACATGTTTTGGTAAATTAGAAAATCTTCCAAATTTGTATTTTGAGCTAGAATGAATGAAACTTGATTTGAATGAGCTCTTTTTGAAACTATATTAGATCAAGGACGGAAAGAACCAGAATCGGATCGGGGGAAGGCTAAATTAAACGAGTAGCCAGAAAATCTTAACTCATCCATCACCAAAGTAAGTTTATAAGCAATTAGTTGTAAATAAATAAATATTAAATTGAAATGTATGTTTCCAAATGAAATTTTATCTAAAGTCTTAATGGCCGAATGTGATATGTGATTTTAAATATGATTGCTGAATGCAATAATATATGATCATGGACATGTAATTATTATATAAATTTCTTGGTTGGTTGAATTATGGATAAGTGTATATAAATTTTATAAATGTGATAGGGTATGTGTAACACCCCTAACCCATATCCGTCGTCGGATTAGGGTTACAGGCATTACTGGACCAATCCAAAATAATGCACCCAAACAGAATTATTACTAAGTAAAATACATATTTGTAACACCCTAAGTTAGGGGTTGTTTGTAACTTAGCTAATTTCCCATGTGTGTGCCTGAAGAATAAATATTATGATTTATTTGGCGTATTTTAGGGTCTAGAATTAAACCCGAGTTAGGCCTGATCTAGTGTTAGAATATTTTTTTTTTACCATAAAAGAGGGAGCTAGAGGAGAGAAGGCTTTAATAAAATTTTTGGGCAAGTTCTGACACAAAGTAGGCCTTGGCGAAGTGGCTACAAGGTGCCACTTAAGGGCTGGAAGCAACGCCAGCAAGGGCCTGGGTTCAAGGCACGGCAGCAGCAAGGGGTGTTTAAATTTTGGGTTTGGCGTTACAAATGGAAGAAGGCCTTAAAATTAAATGTTGTGGCATTTTGGCAAGAAAGTTGGGTTGGAAGAAGTGGCTAGGGGCGTGGAAGAAAGGGCTGATGCGTGAGGTCCTGCGTTCGAACCCAAGATGCTGCAATTGGGATTTTATTTTTTTTTTCCTTCATGCAAGTTGGCGAAATGATCTGCACATGGGCTTCAATTTGGATGAAGGATGCATGTTTGTTTAATTCTTCTAGAATTCGGCTAAATAAATGGGATTATTATTATCATTATTTTTATTTTTATTTGTTCTTAAAGTGGTGATAGGAGGATAATTGCTATGTTATTTTATTGGTGCAAATGGGTAAAGATAAGCTTAGCATTTGGAATTTTGATTTCGGCTGGAAGAATTGTTAAGCACATGGCTTCTTCTATTTTTTATAATTAGATAATAAGATAATGGAGATAGATAAGGATATTAAATTAGATTTGTAATTAGATTATTATTTGGATTAAATTATGATACGTGGCCAAGAGGATTTTTAGGTGGTGGCCCGATTTTGGACTTTTAAATTGACAATGCATGGGATTAATTTAATTGTTAAAGGATAAGAGAATATATAGGAAAGTGATAAAAGATTAAACTAGCTTTCTTTGGTTTTTGCATTCGGCTGGGGTGTGCTAACCTCTATTTTATTATTCATTTAGGAAGGCAAGGTGATTGCTATTTGGACTCTTATTTTAATGAAGAAAAGCTATCATTTTTGCATGTTTTCTGGAGTGGGGGTTAGGCATTATTTTATTTTATTTTTTTTTATTTTAAATAGGTGATAAGGGAGAGCTATTTTTTTGGCTCATATTCGGCTGGAAGTGGGGGGGTTATTAGTGGTTTAATTGCCTTTGAATTCTTGGGATAAATCATGAATTATCTTGGATAATTAAAGGCTGGAAATTATCATGAAATAGGAGGGTGTTTGCCGAAATAGGGACTCTCTAGGGCTGTCCATATCTGATTTGAATAGCAAAGAAGTGCCAAACTCAACAATTTTTCTCCAATTTACTGCTGCCGAATCTCCCTTTGTTACATTGCCTAAATTGTTAAAAAATTCCAGCATCTTTTTCTTTTACTTTGCTGCCGAATTTCTCCTTGTTCTTAAGCCAAAACTGTTCAAAATTTCCAGCATCTTTTTCTTCTCAAAAATTTCAGCCCTTCCATTAGTGTTGGCCAAACCTTCTTTTTCCCCCTAGCTAGGTGCTGCCGAATTTCATGGTGTGGTAAGGGGTCACTCTAAGCTAAATCTTTGTTCTTGATATGGCTAGCCTTGTTAAGAGTTTGGCTAATCTCTCTTTGAATCGATATCATCTAGGAACTACGGGATTTTCAAGCAATAGATTTGACTCTCCATCAATCGATTTTGGTAAGAATCTATTTTATTTAATTGGTGTTCAAAGCCGAAGGCTATTAAGGGGCTACTAATGGTTGCCGATTATAGGGTGCAAACAGAAGGTTAGTACTCAAAAGCGAGTAGGTAAGGATTCGGGTTCAAAAAGGAGAACCCTTTTAAATAATTGGTTTGGCCTAATAGGCCTTTGGTATTAACACTGACATTTGGCCGAATGTAGGATCAGGATCTAGCGTCATAGATCGGCTTTTCGAGATCTAGGAGTTTCGATAATAACAGGTGTGTAAGATCTCTTTACACACTTTATTAATGTACATGACAAAATTGCTTGTTATCTTTTGTTTATGAATAGCTTGTGGCTTAATCATGGATTTCGGGTAAGTTCCCCTAACTGTAACCTTGATATATGTTTGCATGCTATCACATGATGTTTAATATTATGACATGATATATGCGATTTGATGTATAAGCATGTGATGGTGGGATTGATGAGAGGAGGGGGAATGAAATATGGACTGTCGTCAGTGGTTTTGACCACAAGATGGGTTGGCCCCATCAGATTATTTGTGACCTATGGTCATCAGTGGTTTTGACCACAACAATTGATAAATTACGACTAAGTCCCAGTGGTTTGGTACCACCAGTGGTTTTGACCACATTTGCTCTATTGTGACCTTTGGTCATCAGTGGTTTTGACCACACGATGGGTTGGCCCCATCATTTAAATTGTGACTTTAAGTCATCAGTGGTTTTGACCACACGGGGTAGAAAAGGAGTATGGATGGCTAGTTGGGTTGCATGAGCATGTTTATTAATAAATTGTGTATGAGATGTATTTTCCGGGTGGGGGATTTATACACTGAGTCTTGGTGACTCACCCCTTCCCTTAACATTTTGCAGATGAGTAGATTGCGGAGGTGGAGCCGGATGGACTCGAGGTGGCCATGCGGTGGAAATTTTAACTAGATGGACTTGGATTTATTTTATTTATTTTAAATGTTGGTTTATTTTGTAATAAGGCCTCCTAGATATATTTTTATTATTTTTGTTTTGGATGAATTTGTTTAAAACTATTTTTATTAATATTAAATTAAATGCACATGTTTCCTCAAAAATTAAATCGCGATATGTTTTAATGTGCCATCGGGCACACCTGAATCTGTAACAATTTGACTTGATGATTACTTTCAAAATAAACCTAAGTATGATTTTATACACCTCAAACTTTTTAAACAAAACAACTATCTTTTACCAAAAAGATAATTCAACTTAAAAGGATTTTCAAAAGTACTTTCTCTGTGGCACACCAAATTCGGTCGTAGTGTTTGGACCGGGTTTGGGGTGTTACAAATTGGTATCAGAGCCCAGTTCAAAGCTCGGCTGTGGGGCCCAAGGCCCAAAAAAAAATGTTTTAAAAGGCCTTATGAAATAATTTTTGGATTTTGAACAGCATGGCCCGAGTCACCGGCACCGATCCGCCTAGGTAAGTACTTCTGAACATTCTTTGTGAATTATATTCTGTAGAAGGGTAGGAAGCATGGAACGTAGAATAGACTTATAGGATTTGACCCTAGGACTAGATTACTCAAACACACAACAACGCATAAGACTTAAGGAACTTAACCCACCTATGACTTAGTCAGTGAGCTAGGGTGTGGTAACCCTGTACGCATGTCTAGGAGTGGATCCGGAAGAGCCTGGTATTTAAGCAGTCCTCGTGACTCACCTCCTCTTCACAGGTATCCTACCTGGTGCGTAGCTTCGGTTCACCCTAACTCAGAGGGCTCAGTGGTGTGGCACCCTCTGTGCGCATGTCTAGAAAGGTTCGGTGAGAGCTTGGTATTTAAGCGGTCCGCGTGACCCACCTCCTCTTCACTCGAATCCTGCCTGGTGCGTAGCCTTGGTTCACCCTGATCAAGATGGCTCGGTCATAGGCTAAACATAATGATTAAAACCCGAAAAGGGAATTAGCCATGTTTTCGAAAAAGAATGAAACAACAACAACCCTAATGTTTTCAAAACTTTTGCAATAACTCTTTCAAATCTGAGAACGTCATTTTTACAACGTTTTCCTCGAAAAACTTGATTTGTGAAAAATTACAAAAATGCCCTTAGGGGTAAAATTACTAAAATGCCCTCGGTTCATAAAATATTAGTTCAATGGTTTTGCTCAAAAATTTCAACTATTTTACAAATATTCAACAACTTAGCTTTGAAAATTATCAATAAAATACTTTGGTGTTGGAAAATTTTGAAAACACCCTTAAATTGCAAAATTACCGAAATGACCCTGGTTTTGGGAATCTTTACAAACATCACTATTTGAAAAGGAACATTTTCAAAAAGGAACCCTCGGAGTTTTACAACTGTTAAAAATATCCCTGACTTATTAAAATTTTGAAATTGCCCCTGAATGACAAAATTACCAAAATACCCCTGGTTTCAAAACGATGCTATATCTCTAAATTTTACAAATTTTTTCCAGAAAAACCCTCCAGTTTTGGGAATTACAAAACGACCTACTTTACTAAAGTTTTAAAACTTCTTTTATTACGAAAATACCCCTGTAGGAAAATGACGAAAATACCCCTGGGTTAGAAATGGGCAGAAATGTCCGAAGAGCGAATAGGTATGGAAAGTATTAAGGAATGGATGCATGAACTCCTTTGTGTGAACTAGGATAGAGAACTGAAACCTTGGTTGCTCGAAAGAATCTCTGATTAAAACTCTATCTATAAAATTTCTTCACGAATAAGAAAGTGGAACAAATGCTAACGCATAAAAATTTTCTTAATCAGATTAAAGCACGATAGTTAAGATGAGTTCTAGAGGTCGTGGACGTCCGCCGCGTGGCCGTGGTAGGGGTAGGATGACCTTGTCGGAGCCAGCAAGGTCTGGTCACGGGTCAGGAAATGAGATGCCGGATCTGCCGGAAGCGGAAACTGAATTTCAAGATCAGACGGGTGGAAATGATGTCGTATCTCAAGCTGTATTACGGGTATTGGAACGAGTTGTTGAGGCTAGCGCGGGTGCAGGAGCCCGTAAATCTGTGGTGGAACGACTCCGGGCTAACGGAGCAGAAGTATTTAGGGGAGTTTCCGGAGTGGCACCCAGTACGGCGGAGTACTGGTTGGAAGCAACTGAAAGGATCATGGATGACATAGATTTTACAGCTGAGGAGAAATTAAAGGGTATAATTTCCTTGCTTCGGGATGAGTCATATCAGTGGTGGCTCACTGTAAGGGATGGAACTGTGGCAGAAAATCTCACCTGGGAATTTTTCAAGGATGCCTATCAAAAGAAGTATGTCGGAACTAGCTACGTAGATGCACAACGGAAGGCTTTCTTGAACCTGGTTCAGGGAAATAAGTCAGTGGCGGAATATGAGGCCGAGTTCCTCCGGTTGAGTAGGTATGCTCGTGGTATTGTGGGTACCGAGCATGAGCGCTGTGTCAGGTTTGAAGATGGGCTTAGGGATGAGCTGAGAATGATGATAGCTCCACAACAGGAACGAGAGTTTGCTGTCCTTGTGGAGAAGTCTAAAGTGGCTGAGGGAGTAAGACAGTCCGTTAAGCGGAACCAAGAACGGAATTGGAATAAGAGGAGCTCGGAACCTTCAAGGTTCTCAGGTAATGAACAGAAGAGGACGAGGTTTGATGGGTCGGATCAAGCTGCTAGGCCTGCTGTTACTGCTAATACCCAATGGCCGCCACGGTGTGACAAGTGTGGCAAGTTTCACAAGGGGGAGTGTTGGAATGGTAATCGTGGATGCTTCGAGTGTGGATCATTCGATCACCGTGTAAGGGATTGTCCTCAGAAGTTAGCTAAGAATCAACCAGAGGGACAGAACCATGCTCAGGTTAGAAATGAAAGACCACCACAGAGGGGTCGAGGTGCAGCTAGAGGTAATGGAAATGGTAACAGGCATAGCCGAGGTGCTGAAGGTGCAGAGGCGAGGCAACCAAGGTTGGTTTATGCAGTTGGCCGTCGCGAGGAGGAGGATGTACCAGATGCAACAACGGGTATGTTCCTTACTTCTGGAATACCCTTAATTACGTTGATTGTTGTAGAGTTTTCTTGTTTTGCTAGGGAAGTGCCTGAAACCTTGGTTGTGAACTTAGAGATTGTGCCTAGGAAGTAGGATAGTTCTATTAAAATCAGAATGCGCAGCATAAGCGTAGCACGGTGAGTTAAGATGTACGACTATTCGTTAGAAAGTAATTTCGAGGACGAAATTATTTTTAAGGGGGTAGAATTGTAACACCCTAAGTTAGGGGTTGTTTGTAACTTAGCTAATTTCCCATGTGTGTGCCTGAAGAATAAATATTATGATTTATTTGGCGTATTTTAGGGTCTAGAATTAAACCCGAGTTAGGCCTGATCTAGTGTTAGAATATTTTTTTTTTACCATAAAAGAGGGAGCTAGAGGAGAGAAGGCTTTAATAAAATTTTTGGGCAAGTTCTGACACAAAGTAGGCCTTGGCGAAGTGGCTACAAGGTGCCACTTAAGGGCTGGAAGCAACGCCAGCAAGGGCCTGGGTTCAAGGCACGGCAGCAGCAAGGGGTGTTTAAATTTTGGGTTTGGCGTTACAAATGGAAGAAGGCCTTAAAATTAAATGTTGTGGCATTTTGGCAAGAAAGTTGGGTTGGAAGAAGTGGCTAGGGGCGTGGAAGAAAGGGCTGATGCGTGAGGTCCTGCGTTCGAACCCAAGATGCTGCAATTGGGATTTTATTTTTTTTTCCTTCATGCAAGTTGGCGAAATGGTCTGCACATGGGCTTCAATTTGGATGAAGGATGCATGTTTGTTTAATTCTTCTAGAATTCGGCTAAATAAATGGGATTATTATTATCATTATTTTTATTTTTATTTGTTCTTAAAGTGGTGATAGGAGGATAATTGCTATGTTATTTTATTGGTGCAAATGGGTAAAGATAAGCTTAGCATTTGGAATTTTGATTTCGGCTGGAAGAATTGTTAAGCACATGGCTTCTTCTATTTTATTATAATTAGATAATAAGATAATGGAGATAGATAAGGATATTAAATTAGATTTGTAATTAGATTATTATTTGGATTAAATTATGATACGTGGCCAAGAGGATTTTTAGGTGGTGGCCCGATTTTGGACTTTTAAATTGACAATGCATGGGATTAATTTAATTGTTAAAGGATAAGAGAATATATAGGAAAGTGATAAAAGATTAAACTAGCTTTCTTTGGTTTTTGCATTCGGCTGGGGTGTGCTAACCTCTATTTTATTATTCATTTAGGAAGGCAAAGGTGATTGCTATTTGGACTCTTATTTTAATGAAGAAAAGCTATCATTTTTGCATGTTTTCTGGAGTGGGGGTTAGGCATTATTTTATTTTATTTTTTTTTATTTTAAATAGGTGATAAGGGAGAGCTATTTTTTTGGCTCATATTCGGCTGGAAGTGGGGGGGGGTTATTAGTGGTTTAATTGCCTTTGAATTCTTGGGATAAATCATGAATTATCTTGGATAATTAAAGGCTGGAAATTATCATGAAATAGGAGGGTGTTTCCGAAATAGGGACTCTCTAGGGCTGTCCATATCTGATTTGAATAGCAAAGAAGTGCCAAACTCAACAATTTTTCTCCAATTTACTGCTGCCGAATCTCCCTTTGTTACATTGCCTAAATTGTTAAAAAATTCCAGCATCTTTTTCTTTTACTTTGCTGCCGAATTTCTCCTTGTTCTTAAGCCAAAACTGTTCAAAATTTCCAGCATCTTTTTCTTCTCAAAAATTTCAGCCCTTCCATTAGTGTTGGCCAAACCTTCTTTTTCCCCCTAGCTAGGTGCTGCCGAATTTCATGGTGTGGTAAGGGGTCACTCTAAGCTAAATCTTTGTTCTTGATATGGCTAGCCTTGTTAAGAGTTTGGCTAATATCTCTTTGAATCGATATCATCTAGGAACTACGGGATTTTCAAGCAATAGATTTGACTCTCCATCAATCGATTTTGGTAAGAATCTATTTTATTTAATTGGTGTTCAAAGCCGAAGGCTATTAAGGGGCTACTAATGGTTGCCGATTATAGGGTGCAAACAGAAGGTTAGTACTCAAAAGCGAGTAGGTAAGGATTCGGGTTCAAAAAGGAGAACCCTTTTAAATAATTGGTTTGGCCTAATAGGCCTTTGGTATTAACACTGACATTTGGCCGAATGTAGGATCAGGATCTAGCGTCATAGATCGGCTTTTCGAGATCTAGGAGTTTCGATAATAACAGGTGTGTAAGATCTCTTTACACACTTTATTAATGTACATGACAAAATTGCTTGTTATCTTTTGTTTATGAATAGCTTGTGGCTTAATCATGGATTTCGGGTAAGTTCCCCTAACTGTAACCTTGATATATGTTTGCATGCTATCACATGATGTTTAATATTATGACATGATATATGCGATTTGATGTATAAGCATGTGATGGTGGGATTGATGAGAGGAGGGGGAATGAAATATGGACTGTCGTCAGTGGTTTTGACCACAAGATGGGTTGGCCCCATCAGATTATTTGTGACCTATGGTCATCAGTGGTTTTGACCACAACAATTGATAAATTACGACTAAGTCCCAGTGGTTTGGTACCACCAGTGGTTTTGACCACATTTGCTCTATTGTGACCTTTGGTCATCAGTGGTTTTGACCACACGATGGGTTGGCCCCATCATTTAAATTGTGACTTTAAGTCATCAGTGGTTTTGACCACACGGGGTAGAAAAGGAGTATGGATGGCTAGTTGGGTTGCATGAGCATGTTTATTAATAAATTGTGTATGAGATGTATTTTCCGGGTGGGGGATTTATACACTGAGTCTTGGTGACTCACCCCTTCCCTTAACATTTTGCAGATGAGTAGATTGCGGAGGTGGAGCCGGATGGACTCGAGGTGGCCATGCGGTGGAAATTTTAACTAGATGGACTTGGATTTATTTTATTTATTTTAAATGTTGGTTTATTTTGTAATAAGGCCTCCTAGATATATTTTTATTATTTTTGTTTTGGATGAATTTGTTTAAAACTATTTTATTAATATTAAATTAAATGCACATGTTTCCTCAAAAATTAAATCGCGATATGTTTTAATGTGCCATCGGGCACACCTGAATCTGTAACAATTTGACTTGATGATTACTTTCAAAATAAACCTAAGTATGATTTTATACACCTCAAACTTTTTAAACAAAACAACTATCTTTTACCAAAAAGATAATTCAACTTAAAAGGATTTTCAAAAGTACTTTCTCTGTGGCACACCAAATTCGGTCGTAGTGTTTGGACCGGGTTTGGGGTGTTACAATATTAATAGGAAAATCATTTTTTTTTATTTTTATAAGGCTATGTATAGTGAATTTATCGAATAATTAATCGACACATATGCATTGTAACACCCCAAACCCGGCCTAGAAGTTAGACCCGAATCTAGTGTGCCACATGGAAGTGTTTTTCAAAACCATCTATTGCAATTGTAACAACTTGTTGGAGAATTTCAGCCTCTTTGTTAAAACCCAAAACAATTAAGCAATTGTGTATACGTGAAAACATAATTAACTTTAATAACCCTTTTCGGTTGTGAAAGCATATTTGAAATAAACGATTTACGAAAATGTGACCTTTGAAATAGAGTTGCAAAAGCATTTTGAAACATTGCAGAAACGTAGATAAAATACAAGTATTTTGAGAGATTGATTGATGAATCACAAATCAAGGAATTGAACTTAAAATCCGTGACTTTTGAAAATATCGTTAATAATTTGAAAGAATGTTCGAGTTAATGTTTATTTTGAAATCCATTTGTTAATCAATTTCGAAAAACCCTTATTTACGTTTTTAGAAGAAAAAAAAATTTCGTTTTAAATAATTTAAGAAAAATAATAAAAACATTCCAACCATAAAGCAAAAAAAAAAAAAAAATAGTTCAGAGGCCTTATTACAACTTAAACCAAATTAGCAAAATAATAAAATAAACGAAAATAGAAATTTAAAGTTTAATAACACCATTTCAGAAGTATGGCCCCCACCGAGTCATCCATGGCCCAAGTCCACGTCACTGAGCATTACCTGAAAGGGTTAAGAGAAAGGGGGTGAGTTACTAGAAATCAGTGTGTAACCCACTTACCATTGACCACTGGGCCAATATCTCATTAAGCAATTATTTGGATCTAAGCCCATTAAAAATAACATATAATATGCAAGTGATATGCAAATCCCAACCCAACCTAATTTCCATCCGCTACACACCACCCGTACCAACCAGCACACCTGTGGGGAGCTTTAGTCACCCACCCCGCCAACACACCAAACTGGGCATTAAGCCATAAATCAAAATGGGCATTTAGCCATATTTCAAACTGGGCATTAAGCCATTTATCAATTTGTGGACAAGCCACCAGAATTTTGTAGCAAAGCTACCAGAACTTCTCTTCATCAAAATCCCAACCCATGCAAATCATGTACATATAGTATGCATTTTCATTCGGCCCATTTGTCACATATCAATATAGCCCATTTATTAAATAACACATTTGGTCCATTTGTCACATATCAATATGGCCCATTTATCAAATAACACATTTGGCCCATTTGTCACATATCAATATGGCCCATTTATCAAATAACATATTTGACCAATATAGCAAATTATCAAATTGGCCCATATAGCAAATTATCAAATTGGCCCATATAGCAATTTATCAAATTGCCCCATTTAGTAAATTATCAAATTGGCCCATATAGCAATTATATCAGTTCGGCAATCGTACCCACTAAGGGTAATTTGGCAATCTTGCAACCCAAGGGTATTTCGATAATTTACCCTCTATGGGTATTTCGGTAATTTTCGCAATCCAACTTAACCACTAATTTGGGCATAACAATTTAAAACTGTCCATCTGCGTCATACTGACTAAATTGACCATAAATCGAGTTAGAAAACTTGAAATCTAGATCTGTAAAATTTCCTTGAAACTAGACTCATATATCTTCTTACTGTAATTTTTCCAAAATTTTTAGCCTAACCATTTAGTACAGTTTATTTCTCAAAATCTCCCCTTTTTGCTGTCTGGCAATTCTGACCATTCTTTACTAAAATTTAATTATCTTTTTGTACAGAATTCGAATGATATTCTAGTTTGTTTATTATAAAAATAGACTCATTAAGGAATCTAACCACATAAATTATGTGCCAAAATTAGTTTTTATCAATTTTTAATGATTTTTCCAAGTCAGAACAAGGGATCTCGAAATCACTCTGAACCAGTCTCACAAAAATCTAAAAATCTCAAAATATACTAATCATTTGCTTTCTCTGTTTCTTTTATAAGAAAATAGACTCAATTATCTTTCAATCCATATCTCCTTCACTTTCTAATTCATTTTCCAATATTTTTGGTGATTTTTCAAATCCACATTACTGCTGCTAACCAAAACTGTTTCATTGCAAAATACGATTACCACTTCGAACATGCGTACGTCGAGTGGTCACAGATGTCGATTTCTGGCTTTTTGGTCTTTCTAACGAATCAAAAAACATTTTATGCAAACATTCAAAGAGGTGTGAGATTACACACCTGATTACGGTAAGGACTAAACCTTCTTGATCGTCGGCACCTATGACACCTTAACACTCGATCAGAAAAAAAATACCACGATGAGAGAAAGTAGTTGTTTAGGGAGAGGATTTCGACTTACCACTACTTCCAAAGGTCAACGAATAGAGAAGAGAAACTGATTTAATCCCTAAAATAATTGATTAGTCATAATCTTCGATCCGATTTGCAAAATAACCGAGCAATGAGAGATCGAAGTAAACCATGAAGAAATTCCTTACCTTAACGATGATAGATCTAACTTCCACCGATTCAACTTAAGGATAAAGATGAGTTGGCAAAGATGTGATATTCGACCAACCTTTGGCTAGGGAGAAAAGAAGATGAAAGGAATAGAGTGAAGCCACTTACGAAATTCAACCAAAGGAAGAAATGTCTAACACGCAAGAAGGGAGAAGAGATATGGTTAAGAGGTTTCGACTTCTTCTTTTACAAACAAATTTGAAGAGCTGAATGTTCAGCCAATGCACCTAATTTTAAAGAATTTAATTCATCTCCCATGCCATCCACCTCATGCCCCTTATCACCAAAATTCATGTTTACCCCACCATGCCAATAATTATGCATATTCATGAGGAATTTTAATTAGTGGTGAGTCATCATTACCACTAATTATATCAAAAAGTAACTTTTTATTAGTCATCTTTTCACCTTAATAGGCACTCCATCTATGCATATTCCTTTTGAAGAATTTTAAAAATAAAAAAAATCAACCAATGTTTATCTCAAATTTTGTTTGTGTATGAAATTTCCATGCTTTTGCCGTGGCTCCCATTATTCATGCTCCATTTCTCTTTTTTGTTTTCTTTTTTTTTTTTTTTAGAATGTTACATGCATTCTATGAACATCCATGCTACTCATCCAAACATGCATCTTTAACCCACTATTGAACGTACATTTCATTCCATATGTAATATCCCGGGTTAGGGGCTAATTTGGTGTTGCATGATAGTGCATGTTTGTTGCGTGCTGTATTGTTATTTTTATGTTTTAGGGGCTTAATTATAGGCTAGGTGTATGCCTGAGCGAATGGGGAAATTTTGGTTTTTGGGTGTTAAGTCAGGGGAGCTGTTGGAGCTGGGGTATGAGAGTTTTAATTGTGGTTTTGTTGCATAAAAAGGGAGCTGGTGTAGTGGCAAGCTAGACGCCACTAAGGCTTGGTGTGGGTAACGCCTAAAGCAAGCAAGGTGGTCTTGTGTTCGAGCTGCGAAATTCTCCATTTTGGGCATTATTTTGGACGGCATGGAGGAGGAGTTTGTAGCAGTTCAAACTCTGCTTATGACTTGGTCTAATGATGAGGTGGTGGGAAGAGAGGAGAAAGAGGAGGAGGACTTGTTCAAACCATTTTGAACGTGTGGATGGGAGCTTTTGGGGGGATTTGGCCGATTGTTTGGAGAGGTTTGGGGAAGGTGGACGGCTAGGTAGTGTGTTGTGGGGTTGTGCCGAATGTGCCTTGGCATTATGGGTGATTTTCGGCAAGGAAACATTTGGTAAGGCCACACTCTTGATTTTCTTTCTTTTGTCAAAACAAACCGAATCCTCTCTTTTGTTAATAGCCAACCGAAGCTACATTTGCATTTTTCTCTTTTCATCTTTTTGTTGAAACCGGGAAGTTCATGTGCTTATTGCCGAAATTGCTTGCTCTTCATAGCAATCCTTGGCAGCCGAATAACCTAATTGTTCTCCTCATTACCTTTGTGCCGAAACTACAAACATTTTGTTTCTCCAACCTTTACTTTCTTCTCCTATTAGCATCTGGTTAGCCGAAACTCTAGTCTTCAAAACACTTTCATCAATCTTTTTCTTTCAAAAGCCGTAAGTATTCTCTCCATCTACTTTTTTTTTCTCTACTTGCTTCAAAACTCTTTAGCCGTTTTTCCTTGATTATTCTTTGTGCCGAAACTCTGTCCATTTGCAATCTTTTCTCTCCTTTACTCCCAAAGCCGAATTCTTTTCCCCTAATAGTCTCTTGGCCGAATATCAGTGGTGTTTTGGAGGCCTTGTTTCACTCGTTGGGTGTTGGTAAGTGCAAGGCCGAATGGCCATATCTCCTTTTGTTTTGGTTCTTTGTTGGTTATGGTTCGGTTATGAGCCGATTTCAGTCCTTGCTAATAAGAGAGAATCGTCGGTTTGGAAACCGATTCTGTTTTAGGGCCTTTTGATCGTGGTGGTGTTTAGAGGAGGCATTCAACTGAAGCTTGACTGCAAGTGGTCAATTGGTAGGTAAAGGGTAAGCAGTTAATGTAATTGTGTTAGTTCAATCAGTGTTTTCGATTAAGTTTAAAGAGATTAATGGTTCATTTTTAGGTGAAGGCCGATTGTCATAAAGAACCACTATTGGTTCGGGTGTTGGTTAGGAAACCAAACCAATAGCAAGGTAAGGGTCCAACGCTAACCCTTGTGGTTCATTTGGTTATGGCCGAATGGTCTTAGTGCCTAATTCTATGTTGGCCGAATGTTTTAGGAGCTTGTCAATCGAGGGACATAGATCGTTCGTTGGGATTTTAGACTCGTAGCTATCAGGTGTGTTTACTAACACACTTATATTTAGTAATATGTTTAATAATCTGTGTGATGCCTAATGAAACAGTGGTGACTGTTATGATACCCTTATGGGTATGATTCTGGACTCGGGTAAGTCAGTATCGTTATTCTTATAATATCTATTGATGATTTATGTGATATCATGGTTGTGGTAATATATGACATGGGGTATGAGATTAGACACATTGGCATGATAGTATGATATGCATGATTACATGAGTTTGGCATGTTGATGGGTGATATGAGAGGAGGGAGTATGATATTTTGTGCTGACGAGCACCAGTGCTTTGGTAGCACACTTTGTGACTTTGGGTCACCAGAGGTTTGGCACCTCCAGAGGTTTGGTACCTCAGCGTCTCGTCCCAGTGGTTTAACCACAGTGGGTTGGCCCCACAGACGATTATACGGGATTGACGCCAGTGTTTTGGTAACACACGATGGGTTGGCCCCATCACCAGATTTGTGACTACGGTCACCAGTGCTTTGGTAGCACATTGTGTCTTTGGGACACCAGAGGTTTGGCACCTCATTGCGACTTGTCCCTGTGGTTTAACCACCGTGGGTTGGCCCCACTTGAGATATGGGATCGTCTGCTAGTGTTTTGGTAACACACGATGGGTTGGCCCCATCAACATTGGATTTGTGACTTCGGTCACCAGTGCTTTGGTAGCACAACTGTGTCTTTGGGACACCAGTGCTTTGGTAGCACATTGACGGATATTGTGTCTTTGGGACACCAGTGCTTTGGGAGCACATTGTGACTATATGTCACCAGTGGTTTGGCACCACCAGTGGTTTGGTACCACACGGGGTAGAAAAGGAGATACGGATGGTTAGGTTCGGGTTGCATTAATCATGTTGCTATGTATGATGTGTGTTAGCATGTTGTTTTATCGGGAGCGGGATTTGCACACTGAGTCACTCGACTCACCCTCTCCTTTGACATTTCAGGTGACTCGTAGACGCGGACTTGGAGCCGGGATGGACTCGGGGTGCACATGCCAGGCTGAATAAAGTTTTTACTCAGACTCTATAATTTTTGGTACTTTAGCTTATTACTTTTATCTGGATTTTAATTTGTTCTGTAAAAGGCCTTTAAATTTAGGTTTTAAGTTGGTGGATGTTTTAATTAGATTTAATATGCCTAACAAAGTAACTTGGAATAAATTTTACTAAAATATGGAAAGATAATGTTTTCAAAACTATAACGCATTGTGTTTTAAACTATACCATCGGGTATCACACAAAGTCTTTTTGATAAACAAATTCAACTGGTTTCCAATTTCTAACTTGTAATTCACCTAAGCATAAGAGTGTTTTATGTATCACTAAGAAACTAATAAGGTTTTAAATGGTAATAACTCGTTTTAACTACAAATTCGGGCAAAGTTTTCAAAATCCCTGGATTTCAAATACATCAACTGTTTTTCAAACAAGACTGCTCAAATCTGTTTCAAACACACTGTGTTTTCACTCAGCTTTTAAACGAAAAATCTAGTTTTTCAAAACGTTTTTCCCGTAGCATACCAGATTCGGACGTGGTGTCTTGTCCGGGTTTGGGGTGTTACATTTGTGGTATCAGAGCCAGGTTCAAAGGCTCGGCTGTGGGCCTGAGGCCCAAAATGGTTTCAAAAGTCTGTTTAAGTGTTGTTTTGAAATAAATGGTTTTGAAAGGCATGGCACCGAGTCTCCGGCACCAGTTCGCCCAGGTAAGTACCCCGTACTATTACTTGTGATTTGATTGGATATGATTTGATGAATAGCTATAGTATGCTACTTTAGAGATTGAAACTAATAGGATTCTGTGAACTTGCGAGAACAAATCCTTTTTAATATTCATAAGACTTGCTTTTAAACAAGTGAAATAAACACTGATGCATAAAATTCTCTAATCAGATACGTAGAAAGATTAGATATGAGCACTCGAGGTGGACGTGGTCGTAATACTCGTGGTAGAGGTAGGGGTAGAATGACAGTTTCTGAGCCCGTAGGATCTGGGCAGGGTTCAGAAAATGAGGTACCGGTTCCGCCACCAGCTGGAGGTGGTGAGTTCCAAGATCAGACCGGGGATGACGCAGTGTCACAGGCGATGCTGCGAGTGTTGGAACGAGTAGCTGGGGCAAGTGGTGGTGCAGGAGTTAGGAAATCAGTTCCTGAGCGACTCCGGGCCAACGGGGCTGAATTCTTTCGAGGTGTTTCTGGTGTTGCTCCTAGCACTGCTGAGTACTGGCTAGAGGCAACTGAGCGGATTATGGATGATCTGGACTTGACAACTGAAGAGAAGCTGAAAGGTATTGTGTCACTTCTCCGAGATGAGTCATATCAGTGGTGGCTCACGGTTCGGGACAGTGTGGCTGCAGAGGATCTGACGTGGGATTATTTTCGGGCTGCTTATCAGAAGAAGTACATCGGGGCTAGTTATATTGACTCCCAGAGGAAGGCATTTCTGAGGCTTGTTCAGGGGAGTAAATCTGTTGCTGAGTACGAGGCTGAGTTCCTGAAGCTGAGTAGGTATGCCAGGGGCATTGTAGCCACTGAGCATGAGAGGTGTGTTCGTTTCGAGGATGGTCTGCGAGACGAGTTGAGGCTGCTGATTGCTCCACAGCAGGAGCGCGAGTTTGCTGTCTTAGTTGAGAAAGCTAAGGTGGCCGAGGGTATTAAGGAGTCCGTGAGGCAGAGTATGGACAGGAGTAGGCTTAAGAGGAGCTTTGGGTCTTCTGGTTCGTCGGGTAATCCGCAGAAGAGGGCTAGACCGAGTGGGCAGAATCAGTCTGCGAGGTTTGTTGCTGCTAGGCAGGGACCACCGCAGTGTAATCAGTGTGGGAAAACTCATTGGGGTGGTTGCTGGACTGGAGGTAAAGGTTGCTTCGAGTGTGGTTCTTTGGAGCATCGCATTAGGGATTGTCCGCGTAGGATGGCCAGGATTCAGTCTGAGAGTCAGAGCCGTAATCAGTTCAGAGGTAATGGACCGCCACCGCAGAGGGGCCGTGGTAATGGCAGAGGTGGTTATGGATCTGGTCGGGGCCGTGGAGCACCGGGCAGAGGTGCAGGTAGTTCTGAGGCTAGGCAGCCGGGATTAGTGTATGCTGCGAGGCGCCGAGAGGAGGGCGACGCACCGGACGTCATAACCGGTACGTTTCTGATTTTGGGTACTCCTTATACTGCTTTAATTGATGTGGGTTCTACGCACTCTTATGTTGCCAGTAGTATAGTAGAGGCAATGGACTTAGACTCTGAGATATCTTCTAGGCAGATGACTGTGATTAGCCCTCTAGGTCACTCTGTAGTAGTAGATAAACTGTTTAGAGAGGTACCCCTAGAACTCCAAGGGGTAGTGTTTGCTGCTGATCTGATGGAACTGCCGTTTGGGGAGTTCGATCTGATTCTTGGGATGGATTGGCTGGTTAAGTACCAGGCGAGGTTGGATTGCGCGGCTAAGCGCATGGTTCTTAAGACGGGTGATGGCGATGAGGTGGCTATGATAGGTAATAGGAGAGATTACTTATCAAATGTGATATCTGCTCTGAAAGCGGAGAAGATGGTCAGGAAAGGCTGTGATGCGTATGTGGTTCATGTGTACGCCTTGGAGGCTAAAGAGTCTGCTGTTGAGAAGGTTCGTACTGTTAAGGAATTTGCTGATGTGTTTCCTGAAGAGCTTCCGGGTTTGCCGCCAGATCGAGAGGTAGAGTTCGGGATTGATCTGTTACCCGGGACTGCGCCAGTGTCTATTGCTCCGTATAGGATGGCACCAAAGGAATTGGTGGAGCTTAAGGCTCAGATCCAGGAGTTATTGGATCGGGGTTTTATCAGGCCAAGTGTTTCGCCGTGGGGTGCGCCGGTTCTTTTTGTCAAGAAGAAAGATGGTACGATGCGGATGTGCATAGACTACCGCCAGTTGAACAAGCTGACGATTAAAAACAAATATCCGTTGCCACGGATAGATGATTTGTTTGACCAGCTAAAGGGTGCTGCAGTATTCTCTAAGATTGATCTGAGGTCTGGGTACCATCAATTGAAGGTTAAGGAGGCTGATATCCATAAAACAGCGTTTCGGACTCGGTATGGGCACTACGAATTCCTGGTAATGCCATTCGGGTTGACTAACGCACCGGCAGCGTTTATGGATATGATGAATAGGGTGTTTCAGCAGTATCTGGATCAGTTCGTGGTGGTTTTCATAGATGATATTTTAGTGTACTCAAGGACAGAGGAAGAGCATGATAAGCATTTGAGAGTGGTGCTGCAGATTTTGAGGGAAAAGCAACTCTATGCTAAGTTCAGTAAGTGCGAGTTCTGGCTTAGAGAAGTGATGTTCTTGGGTCATGTAGTGTCAGCAGAGGGTATTCGAGTAGATCCTCGCAAGATTGAGGCAGTTCTGGATTGGAAGCCACCTAGGACAGTGGCTGAGGTTCGTAGTTTTCTGGGTTTGGCTGGATACTACCGAAGGTTTGTTGAAGGTTTCTCGTTGATAGCAGCGCCGATGACCAAGTTGCTAAGGAAAGAGGTTCCGTTTGTTTGGACTGAGAAACAGCAGGAAAGCTTTGACAAGTTAAAGAAGATCTTGACTGAGGCTCCGGTTCTAATTCAACCTGAGGCTGGTAAGGAATACACAGTCTACTGCGACGCATCACATACGGGTCTGGGTTGTGTGCTGATGCAGGAGGGTAAGGTTGTGGCTTACGCTTCTAGGCAGCTGAGGCCACATGAGGTCAACTATCCGACGCATGATCTGGAGCTAGCGGCTGTAGTTTTCGCCTTAAAGATTTGGAGGCACTACTTATATGGAGAGAGATCGATAGTCTACACGGATCATAAGAGTCTGAAGTATCTGCTGACTCAGAAGGATTTAAATTTGAGGCAACGCAGATGGGTTGAGCTGCTAAAGGATTACGACTGCTCGATTGAGTATCATCCGGGCAAGGCTAACGTGGTAGCAGACGCGTTAAGCCGTAAGGTTGTTTCAGACTTAAGAGCTTTGTTTGCCCATTTGAGCTTGTATGACGACGGGGGTATTTTGGCAGAGCTGCAGGTTAAGCCTACTTGGGTTGAGCAGATCAGAGAGAAACAATTAGAGGATGAGGTTCTGAGTGCGCGAAGGTTGCAAGTGCAGAATGGTGGTTTGGAGGGTTACAGCTTGTCTAGTGACGAGGTGTTGTGTTTTCAGGGTAAGGCTTGTATGCCTAAAGATGTTGAGCTGAGGCAGAAGATTCTTCAGGACGCACATAGCAGTCCTCATGCTATGCATCCTGGAGGTAGCAAGATGTATAAGGATCTTAGAGAGCAGTTTTGGTGGCCTGGTTTGAAGAAAGAGGTGGCAGAGTTTGTTGGAAGATGTCTGACTTGTCAGCAGGTCAAGGCTGAACACCAGTTGCCGTCGGGTTTGCTTCAGCCTGTGAAGATTCCGCAGTGGAAGTGGGAAAGGATAACCATGGATTTTGTCAGTGGGTTACCGCTTACGCCAAGCAAGAAGGATTCAGTTTGGGTAGTGGTGGATCGTCTGACGAAATCAGCTCACTTTATTCCAGTGAGGGTTGACTACTCACTCCAGAAGTTGGCGAAGCTGTATGTTTCAGAGATAGTGAGGTTGCACGGTGTGCCAGTTTCGATAATCTCGGATAGGGATCCCAGGTTTACTTCAAGGTTCTGGAGGGCATTGCATCAGGCTCTGGGTACTCGTTTGGATTTTAGCACGGCTTTTCACCCGCAGTCGGACGGACAATCAGAAAGGGTTATTCAGATCTTAGAAGACATGCTGAGAGGTTGTGTCTTGGACTTCAGGGGTAGTTGGGAGGAGTTTCTACCGTTAGCTGAGTTTGCCTACAACAACAGTTACCAAGCGAGCATCAAGATGGCTCCGTACGAGGCGTTGTATGGTAGGAAGTGTCGCTCACCTACATGTTGGACGGAGTTAGGTGAACGTCAGTTGTTGGGACCCGAGTTGGTAGCTGAGACTGAGGACAAGGTTAAAGTGATTCAAGCTCGATTGAAGGAAGCTTCGGACCGGCAGAAGTCTTATGCCGATCTTAAGCGAAGAGATATAGAGTTTGCTGTTGGGGATCGAGTGTTTCTGAAGGTCTCGCCTTGGAAAAAGGTTCTGAGGTTCGGGAAGAAAGGCAAGCTTAGTCCGAGGTTCATTGGGCCGTATAAGGTTTTGAGACGAGTTGGACCAGTAGCGTATCAGCTTGAGTTGCCAGCAGAGCTTAGTCAGATTCATGATGTCTTCCATGTTTCGATGCTTCGGAGGTATCGTTCAGATCCGTCGCATGTGGTAGCAGTGGAAGAGATCGAGGTGAATCCAGACTTGTCTATGGAAGAGGAACCTGTGCAAATTCTTGATCGGGAAGTGAAGGTTCTGCGTAGGAAGTCTGTGCCTTTGGTTAAGGTACTTTGGCGGAATCATGGCGTAGAAGAAGCGACGTGGGAACCCGAGGATACGATGAGACAGCAATACCCGCAACTCTTTTGACCAGGTAATTTCGAGGCCGAAATTATTTTTAAGGGGGGTAGAACTGTAATATCCCGGGTTAGGGGCTAATTTGGTGTTGCATGATAGTGCATGTTTGTTGCGTGCTGTATTGTTATTTTTATGTTTTAGGGGCTTAATTATAGGCTAGGTGTATGCCTGAGCGAATGGGGAAATTTTGGTTTTTGGGTGTTAAGTCAGGGGAGCTGTTGGAGCTGGGGTATGAGAGTTTTAATTGTGGTTTTGTTGCATAAAAAGGGAGCTGGTGTAGTGGCAAGCTAGACGCCACTAAGGCTTGGTGTGGGTAACGCCTAAAGCAAGCAAGGTGGTCTTGTGTTCGAGCTGCGAAATTCTCCATTTTGGGCATTATTTTGGACGGCATGGAGGAGGAGTTTGTAGCAGTTCAAACTCTGCTTATGACTTGGTCTAATGATGAGGTGGTGGGAAGAGAGGAGAAAGAGGAGGAGGACTTGTTCAAACCATTTTGAACGTGTGGATGGGAGCTTTTGGGGGGATTTGGCCGATTGTTTGGAGAGGTTTGGGGAAGGTGGACGGCTAGGTAGTGTGTTGTGGGGTTGTGCCGAATGTGCCTTGGCATTATGGGTGATTTTCGGCAAGGAAACATTTGGTAAGGCCACACTCTTGATTTTCTTTCTTTTGTCAAAACAAACCGAATCCTCTCTTTTGTTAATAGCCAACCGAAGCTACATTTGCATTTTTCTCTTTTCATCTTTTTGTTGAAACCGGGAAGTTCATGTGCTTATTGCCGAAATTGCTTGCTCTTCATAGCAATCCTTGGCAGCCGAATAACCTAATTGTTCTCCTCATTACCTTTGTGCCGAAACTACAAACATTTTGTTTCTCCAACCTTTACTTTCTTCTCCTATTAGCATCTGGTTAGCCGAAACTCTAGTCTTCAAAACACTTTCATCAATCTTTTTCTTTCAAAAGCCGTAAGTATTCTCTCCATCTACTTTTTTTTTCTCTACTTGCTTCAAAACTCTTTAGCCGTTTTTCCTTGATTATTCTTTGTGCCGAAACTCTGTCCATTTGCAATCTTTTCTCTCCTTTACTCCCAAAGCCGAATTCTTTTCCCCTAATAGTCTCTTGGCCGAATATCAGTGGTGTTTTGGAGGCCTTGTTTCACTCGTTGGGTGTTGGTAAGTGCAAGGCCGAATGGCCATATCTCCTTTTGTTTTGGTTCTTTGTTGGTTATGGTTCGGTTATGAGCCGATTTCAGTCCTTGCTAATAAGAGAGAATCGTCGGTTTGGAAACCGATTCTGTTTTAGGGCCTTTTGATCGTGGTGGTGTTTAGAGGAGGCATTCAACTGAAGCTTGACTGCAAGTGGTCAATTGGTAGGTAAAGGGTAAGCAGTTAATGTAATTGTGTTAGTTCAATCAGTGTTTTCGATTAAGTTTAAAGAGATTAATGGTTCATTTTTAGGTGAAGGCCGATTGTCATAAAGAACCACTATTGGTTCGGGTGTTGGTTAGGAAACCAAACCAATAGCAAGGTAAGGGTCCAACGCTAACCCTTGTGGTTCATTTGGTTATGGCCGAATGGTCTTAGTGCCTAATTCTATGTTGGCCGAATGTTTTAGGAGCTTGTCAATCGAGGGACATAGATCGTTCGTTGGGATTTTAGACTCGTAGCTATCAGGTGTGTTTACTAACACACTTATATTTAGTAATATGTTTAATAATCTGTGTGATGCCTAATGAAACAGTGGTGACTGTTATGATACCCTTATGGGTATGATTCTGGACTCGGGTAAGTCAGTATCGTTATTCTTATAATATCTATTGATGATTTATGTGATATCATGGTTGTGGTAATATATGACATGGGGTATGAGATTAGACACATTGGCATGATAGTATGATATGCATGATTACATGAGTTTGGCATGTTGATGGGTGATATGAGAGGAGGGAGTATGATATTTTGTGCTGACGAGCACCAGTGCTTTGGTAGCACACTTTGTGACTTTGGGTCACCAGAGGTTTGGCACCTCCAGAGGTTTGGTACCTCAGCGTCTCGTCCCAGTGGTTTAACCACAGTGGGTTGGCCCCACAGACGATTATACGGGATTGACGCCAGTGTTTTGGTAACACACGATGGGTTGGCCCCATCACCAGATTTGTGACTACGGTCACCAGTGCTTTGGTAGCACATTGTGTCTTTGGGACACCAGAGGTTTGGCACCTCATTGCGACTTGTCCCTGTGGTTTAACCACCGTGGGTTGGCCCCACTTGAGATATGGGATCGTCTGCTAGTGTTTTGGTAACACACGATGGGTTGGCCCCATCAACATTGGATTTGTGACTTCGGTCACCAGTGCTTTGGTAGCACAACTGTGTCTTTGGGACACCAGTGCTTTGGTAGCACATTGACGGATATTGTGTCTTTGGGACACCAGTGCTTTGGGAGCACATTGTGACTATATGTCACCAGTGGTTTGGCACCACCAGTGGTTTGGTACCACACGGGGTAGAAAAGGAGATACGGATGGTTAGGTTCGGGTTGCATTAATCATGTTGCTATGTATGATGTGTGTTAGCATGTTGTTTTATCGGGAGCGGGATTTGCACACTGAGTCACTCGACTCACCCTCTCCTTTGACATTTCAGGTGACTCGTAGACGCGGACTTGGAGCCGGGATGGACTCGGGGTGCACATGCCAGGCTGAATAAAGTTTTTACTCAGACTCTATAATTTTTGGTACTTTAGCTTATTACTTTTATCTGGATTTTAATTTGTTCTGTAAAAGGCCTTTAAATTTAGGTTTTAAGTTGGTGGATGTTTTAATTAGATTTAATATGCCTAACAAAGTAACTTGGAATAAATTTTACTAAAATATGGAAAGATAATGTTTTCAAAACTATAACGCATTGTGTTTTAAACTATACCATCGGGTATCACACAAAGTCTTTTTGATAAACAAATTCAACTGGTTTCCAATTTCTAACTTGTAATTCACCTAAGCATAAGAGTGTTTTATGTATCACTAAGAAACTAATAAGGTTTTAAATGGTAATAACTCGTTTTAACTACAAATTCGGGCAAAGTTTTCAAAATCCCTGGATTTCAAATACATCAACTGTTTTTCAAACAAGACTGCTCAAATCTGTTTCAAACACACTGTGTTTTCACTCAGCTTTTAAACGAAAAATCTAGTTTTTCAAAACGTTTTTCCCGTAGCATACCAGATTCGGACGTGGTGTCTTGTCCGGGTTTGGGGTGTTACACCATAGATATTCAAACCACCAATAAAAAGTATTAAACCATTTGTTTATCACCTAAAAGTCTTGTTCCTTTCGACATTGATTATAATGTGTATATACATACACATATCTCGTTAATACAACATTTATTCAACCCCCTTGTGACTCTCTGTCAAACATCTATAAAACATTCAATGAGATAATGTAAATTCCATGCAAAAGCAAACCTTTGCCGAATACCAACATTTAGTGTACATTAATCCTATTCTTTAATATAGACACATATATCCTATGATATGCGCATGTACAAGGTGCAATATATATATACTTATAATCTATGTTTAATCACATTAAAGCTTTCATATATATATACACGAAACGATTCATCACCATTTCAAAAGTCATATATAAATTTATATATACAACATATTTGGTCCATTTCTAAAATCTCAAACTTACATGCACATATATTACAACCAAATATTTACTTCATGGACATCATTACCCAAAACTACAAATCATTCAATGGCTCATAGCATATGAAACATTGTCGACCAAAAATGCATTATAGACCTTAATATATCTAGTTTATGCATACAACTATCACACATAGTATAGTTTGAATAAAATTCCAACTAAAATTAGTCTTGCATAAATTTCAATCATTCATGATAATAATAATACCAAATTCAGACATGACTAAAATATACTGGAACACAAAAGCATAGAAGGATAGCCATTTTCGCATGGCATATATATACAATTTGTTCCATCCAAAATATACTAAAGAAACTTAGCATATACATGCCACGAATTGAAAAGAGGTGTAACCTAAAATACCAAAATTTAGTGATAGTGTATTTGACTTCGACGGAGATCCCTAAGCGTGAGCTAGCTTTTCAAAATCTAAAAAAAATAATCGGACAAACACATAGAGTAAGCTTTCATAGCTTAGTAAGTTTAAGCATTAGTAAGGAAATCACGAATTATCATTCTACGCATCAAAATTCCATTTAACATAACATCAACAAATACCTCAATGCATTACATATATCATTTTACTAATCATCAATCACCAATTCAATAAGTCTCAAAATCAAACACAGACAAGTCATTTTCCATTCGAAGAAGCTCAAGGATTGGAAATGACATCTGAATACTATACTTTCATATACTCAATAACCTACCCTTAGTATTAAGCTGTTCAATTATCATACCTCATTTACCCATTTACCTTTTTCTCGTACGTCTCCATTCATTTGTGTTCATCATTGTAAGCCCTATAATTCTGCACACAGTGCAACTCGAGTAACGTATCGCACACTTAGTGCCGCTACCTATTTCCTGCACACATATTGCTATACGACCGATTTCGCACACACAGTGCTTGGTATATCCATTTGCACATATAGTGCCCAAACAACCGATCTCGCACACACAGTGCTCGGTTACAACTCACACACATAGTGCTCAAATCAACCGATCTCGCACACACAGTGCTCGATTATAATCTCGCACACATAGTGCCCAAATCAACCGATCTCGCACACACAATGCTCGGTTATAATCTCGCACACATAGTGCCCAATCAACCGATCTCTTCATTAAGACAAATTTCACATAACTAAAATTTTACAATTATCACAACTACTCGAATGCATACTATCACATTCGGCATACTTGTTAAGCATATAACATATATCTTCCATCTTTAAACAATCATCTCTCATTTCATCCTTATACACATTCATTTTATATTACATACATTCATGTTAAAACCACTCAATAAGAAAAATCAAGTCATACAATCGGCCATTTTCATGCTAATTCCATAATTATATTCGGCCGCATGATGTAAACAAATTAAAATCATTAATATATATATATGTGTATGATATAAAATAAAATACGATTCAATCCAATTGCTTAAACTTACCTTGGAAATCGATGAATTTAGCTTCCCGGCTATTCGTTTACTTTTGTTTTTCCCCGATCCAAAACTTTTTCCTTTTGTACTTGATCTAAATAATTCAAATTGAGCTCATTCAACCACATATTCATTCAATTTAATACTAAATCATACAATTATATAATTTACCAATTTACCCCCAACATTTACAATGTTTACACATTAATCCTTAAAACTCAAAACACAAAATATCAAGAATTTAATCATACTTAGTGAAGGCCGAATACTCCTAGTCCTTGTAGCAATTCATTTCATCCATTCTTTTTGCCATTTAGTTCCTTTGAGTATTTTATTTTTATAAATAATTCCTTTGGCTAAATTTCATCAATATCACTAAGGAGAAGTTTATTAATCCAGCATTCATATATCCTATTCTATCAAAAAAAAAAAAAATTTCCCAAACGTCAAGCTTTTCTTCCATGGTGTCTCATGAAAAACCCAACCAAAATTTAAAATACTATATGGGATAGATTAAGCTCAAAATAACAAGTTTAAAAATACAAGAATTATTTAAAAAAAAATTCAAGCTAAATAATTACCTTGACCAAGCTCCAAATGACCGAAATTTTCAACCCAAATTTTTCTTTTCTCCTTTGGTGATTTCGGCAAGAGGTAGAAGATGGTGAAAATAACAAGGCTACTTAATTGTTTTCTTTTATTATAAAATACATATAATATTTATCTAATCTCCACTATCCATTATAACTTAAATAAAATAACATATCATAAACAAAAGTGGCATGTTACCGTCCACTATCATGGCAAAAAAGGTCATTTTCAACTTTAATCCTCCTCATTTATAAAGCACACTAATCTACTCCTTCAATCAAACAATTTGCTAATTCTACCACTCATGCAATTTAATCCTTTTTCCCAAATTAAGCATGCAAACAAGCAAATAAATTCACGAAATTTTAGCACATAGTCAATCGTAAATATTTAACAAGGAAAATAATATTAGAATATTATTTTCGACTCAGATTCGTGGTCCCGAAATCACCGTTCCGATTGGGTCGTATACGTGCTGTTACAATTCTCCCCCTAAAAGAATTTTCGTCCTCGAAAATCTTACCAATGAATAAGTGTGGGTAACGTTCCTTCATTGATTCTTTGGTTTCCCAAGTTGCTTCCTCGACCCCGTGCTTATTCCACATTACCTTAACCAACGATATTTTCTTATTTAGCAATTCTTTCACTTCACGAGCTAATATGCGAATTGGTTCTTCTTCATAAGTCAAATCGGGCTGAATTTCAATTTCTGATGGATTGATTACATGAGAAGGATCGGATCTATAACGACGAAGCATCGACACGTGAAAAACATTATGAATCTTTTCTAACTCAGATGGTAACCTCAATCTGTACGCAACCGGCCTGATACGCTCGATAACCTCATACGGCCCAATAAATCTCGGACTTAACTTCCCTTTACGACCAAGTCTAAGTTTCTTCTTCCACGGTGAAACTTTCAAAAATACTCGATCTCCTATCTGGAACTCAATGTCCTTACGTTTCAAATCTGCGTAAGACTTTTGACGATCTGATGCTGCTTTCAAACTTTCTCGAATTATTTTAACTTTCTGCTATTTATAGGGTGCCATCTTGATACTTGATTGAAAACTGTTATTATATGCGAATTCAATCAAAGGTAAGTATCGTTCCTACGTACCCTCAAACTCAAGAATGCAACATCTCAACATATCCTCAAGTATCTGAATAACACGTTCGGATTGTCCATCCGATTGATGGTGAAAAGTAGTGCTGAAATGTAATTTAGTACCTAGAGCATCTTGCAGTTTCTTCCAAAATCGCGATGTAAACCTTGGATCCCTATCCGAAACAATAGAAACAGATACCCCGTGCAATCGTACGATTTGCGATATGTACAACTCAGCTAACTTACCAAGTGAGAAATCAGTACGCACCGGAATAAAATTAGCCGATTTCGTCAATCTATCAACAATAACCCAGATTGAATCTTTCTTACTTGGCGTCAAAGGCAAACCCGATACGAAATCCGTAGTGACTCGCTCCCACTTCCACTCGGGTATCATAATCGGCTGGAGTAGTCCCGATGGCACTTGATGCTCAGCTTTTACTTGTTGGCATATCAAGCACTTCGACACATAGTCTGAGATGTCTCGCTTCATACCGTGCCACCAATAAAATTGTTTCAGATCGTTATACATTTTTATGCTACCCGGATGAATCGACAATCACAGATCCGATTCTTAAATCATAAACATCCTTCATCATCAATCTGAAAGTCTGTATTTGCACACGATTCACAGCAACTTTTCTTTGCTTTCAAATCATCATCAACCTCTTGAGCTTCTTGAATCTGCCGTTCGAGCAATGGTCTTACCTTCAACTCAGCAACGATCGCACCATCTTCAATCAAAGCTATATCTGCATTCATTGCGCGTAGAGCAAACAGCGACTTTCTGCTAAGTGCATCTACAACCACATTAGCCTTTCCCGGATGATAATCAATCACGAGTTCATAGTCTTTCAACAGTTCTAACCATCGTCTTTGTCTCAAGTTCAAATCTTTTTGAGTCATTAAATACTTTAGACTCTTATGTCCGAATAGACGTGGCATTTCTCAGCAAAAAGATAGTGACACCAAATCTTCAAAGCAAAGACTATAGCGGCCAACTCGAGGTCGTGCGTCGGATAATTCCTTTCGTACGGTTTTAACTGCCTCAAAGCATAGGCTACAACTTTACCCTCCTGCATTAAAACACAACCAAGTCCATTTAAAGATGCATCAGTAAAAATAACAAACTTTTTACCCGACTCTGGCTGAATGAGCTTCCGTTAACAAGGTCTTCAGTTGATCAAAACTCTTCTGACACCTTTCTGACCATTCGAATTTAACATCTTTCTGTAATAGCTTCGTCATCGGTGATGCTATCATAGAAAACCCTTTCACGAAACGTCTATAATATCCGGCAAGTCCCAGAAAGCTACAAACCTCAGAAACATTCCGCGGAGGTTTCCAATCAAGTATAGCTGAAATTTTACTCGAGTCAACCCGAATGCCCGATGCAGAAATAACGTGCCCCAAGAAGCTAACTTCATTCAACCAAAACTCACATTTGTTGAATTTCGCGTATAATTTTTTTCACGCAAAATCTGTAGCACTAATCTCAAATGATCAGCATGCTGAGTTTCGTCTCGAGAATAGATCAGTATATCATCTATAAATACAACTACAAACTGATCTAGATATGGTCTGAAGACTCGATTCATCAGATCCATGAAAACCGCAGGGGCATTAGTGAGCCCAAACGGCATCACCAAAAACTCATAATGACCGTATCTCGTTCGAAAAGCAGTCTTTGGTACATCCGTTTCCTGAACTCGCAACTAATAATATCCTGACCTCAAATCAATTTTCGACAACACTGAGGCTCCTTTAAGTTGATCAAATAAATCATCGATACGTGGCAACGGGTATTTGTTCTTTATGGTCGCCTTATTAAGCTGTCGATAGTCAATGCACATTCTCAATGTTCCGTCTTTCTTTTTCACAAATAAAACGGGCACACCCCAGGGAGAGAAGCTCGATCGGGCAAAACCTTTGTCCGTCAATTCTTGCAACTGCGCTTTCAACTCTTTTAATTCGGTCGGTGCCATTCTATATGGAGCTATCGAGATAAGAGTTGTCCCTGGCACTAACTCAATCCCAAACTCTACTTCCCGAACAGGTGGCAATCCCGGCAATTCCTCTAGAAATACATCCCAATACTCACATACAACTGGTACTGATTCAATCTTCTTTTCGACCACTTTACTATCAATCACATAAGCAAAGTAAGCTTCACAACGCTTTCTCAAATACTGCAGAGCCAACATCAAGGATATCACTGCTGGTAGCCCATTCAAATCCGCAGACTCTAATCGTACGATCTCATTATTCTGACCTCTCAACTCAATAGTCTTTTGTCTGCAATTCACTACCGCATCATGAACAGTCAACCAATCCATGCCAAGAATAATGTCAAACTCATCGAAAGGTAATAGCATCAGATCAGCCGGAAAACACATGTCTCCAATCATTAAAGGACAGTTCTTGCACACTTTATCAATCAACACACATCGACCCAAAGGGTTTGAAACCCGAATTACAAACTCAGTAGACTCAACAGATAGAGTCTTATTGGATACTAATGTTTCACACACATACGAATGTGTTGAGCCGGGATCAATCAAAGCAGTTACATTAGTATCAAAGAGAGTGAAAATACCAGTAATAACGTCCAGAGATGAAGCCTCCTCTCTAGCACGAATGGCATAAGCTCTAGCCGGTACACGAGTATCTGCTCGGATAACCGCATCTGAAGTTCCCCTCTGAACACCACTCTTACCTCCCCCACTACGAGCTGGTCTACCTCTAGCTGTAGTGCCACTCGGTCTCGCACTCTAAGTAGTACCCTTCTCAACAGTCTCCAGATAATCCCGAAAGAAATGATTTTGTGAACCGCACTGATAACAAGTGCGATTAAAAGATTTACCCCAACACTCTCCAAAATGTCGTCGGCCACACTACTAACACTCAGGTTTGCTCGATCAAGCATTGTCAACACTAACCACAGATGTAGCTCGTGAACTCACTGGTGGTCGTTCTTGAATAGAAATCCCGGTATTTGGTTTGGATCGACCACCATCATTTTTGAACTTCTTCGTTGCCATCTGCGAAAATCTTACCCACAGATCTCTTTCGAAAATCTTTAGATTCAACTTCAGCTTTCCGTTTTTCTTTCCCTAGTTCTTTTGCTTTACAAGCTCTTTCAACTAGCACAACAAACTCGTTAATCTCAAGAATGCCAACCAGAAGTTTAATATCTTTATTTAAACCATCCTCAAACCTCCGGCACATAGCAGCCTCAGAGGATACACATTTACGAGTGTAGCGACTAAGTCGCACAAACTTGCGCTCGTATTCAGACACAGTCATACGACCCTATTTGAGCTCGAGAAATTCTTTATGCTTGGAGACTATAAAGCGCTGACTTATGTACTTTTTATGAAATTCCGTCTGAAAGAAATCCCAGGTTACTCTCTCCTTCGGAACAACTAACACGAGTGTATTCCACCAGTAGTAGGAAGAATCCAGTAATAATGATATGGCACACTTCAAACACTCATTGGGTGTGCAAGACATCTCATCAAAGACACGGACAGTATTATCGAGCCAAAATTCAGCTTGCTCCGTATCATCATCGTCCTCAGCTCTAAATTCTTGAGCTCCATGCTTTCGTATACGATCAACAGGAGGTTTAGTTACCCGTTCAGGATTGGAAACAGGAGGTACAATTGGTATTACAGGTGGAACATTTGGATTCAGCGGTGGTTGAACAACCGGAGTGGTTCGTAAGTAATGACTGAACCAATCGCTCATCATATTATGGAAGGTCTACTTTACCCTCTCATCTGGGCCACTCACAACAGGTCGACATTCTTCCGACACGGTCCCTTGCACGGGAGCAGGCGCCACACTCTCGACATCATCAGCTAATGCTTGCTCGGGATCCGGATCCATTACTATATATAAGAAACAAATACATTTCACTGTCAGAAGTCATCACACTATCACATCGTAAATTATGGCATGTATATCTAGACTTACAGGCGCTACGTTAGTCCGAGAACCGACTAAACCATAGCTCTGATACCAATAAAATGTAACACCCCTAACCCACACCCGTCGCCAGATTAGGGTTACGGGCATTACTGGACCAATCCAAAATAATGCACCCAAAGAAAATTATTACTAAGTAAAATACATATTAATAGGTAAATCATTTTTTTTATTTTTATAAGGCTATGTATAGTGAATTTATCAAATAATTAATCGACACATATGCATTCTATGAACATCCATGCTACTCATCCAAACATGCATCTTTAACCCACTATTGAACGTACATTTCATTCCATAGATATTCAAACCACCAATACAAAGTATTAAACCATTTGCTTATCACCTAAAAGTCTTGTTCCTTTTGGCATTGATTATAATGTGTATATACATACACATATCTCGTTAATACAACATTTATTCAACCCCTTTGTGACTCTCTATCAAACATGTATAAAACATTCAATGAGATAATGTAAATTCCACGCAAAAGCAAACCTTTGCCGAATACCAACATTTAGTGTACATTAATCCTATTCTTTAATATAGACACATATATCCTATGATATGCGCATGTACAAGATGCAATATATATATGTACTTATAATCTATGTTTAATCACATTAAAGCTTTCGTATATATATATACACGAAACGATTCATCACCATTTCAAAAGTCATATATAAATTTATATATACAACATATTTGGTCCATTTCTAAAATCTCAAACTTACATGCACATATATTACAACCGAATATTAACTTCATGGACATCATTACCCAAAACTACAAATCATTCAATGGCTCATAGCATATGAAACATTGTCGACCAAAAATGCATTATAGACCTTAATATATCTAGTTTATGCATACAACTATCACACATAATATAGTTTGAATAAAATTCCAACTAAAATTAGTCTTGCATAAATTTCAATCATTCATGATAATAATAATACCAAATTCGGACATGACTAAAATATACTGGAACACAAAAGCATAAAAGGATAGCCATTTTCACATGGCATATATATACAATTTGTTCCATCCAAAATATACTAAAGAAACCTAGCATATACATGCCACGAATTGAAAAGAGGTGTAACCTAAAATACCAAAATTTAGTGATAGTGTATTTGACTTCGACAGAGATCCCCAAGCGCGAGCTAGCTTTTCAAAATCTATAAAAAATAATCGGACAAACACATAGAGTAAGCTTTCATAGCTTAGTAAGTTTAAGCATTAGTAAGGAAATCACGAATTATCATTCTACGCATCAAAATTCCATTTAACATAACATCAAAAAATACCTCAATGCATTACATATATCATTTTACTAATCATCAATCACCAATTCAATAAGTCTCAAAATCAAACACGAACAAGTCATTTTCCATTCGAACAAGCTCAAGGATTGGAAATGACATCTCAATACTATACTTTCATATACTCAATAACCTACCCTTGGTATTAAGCTGTTCAATTATCATACCTCATTTACCCATTTACCTTTTTCTCGTACGTCTCCATTCATTTGTGTTCATCATTGTAAGCCCCGTAATTCTGCACACAGTGCAACTCGAGTAACGTATCGCACACTTAGTGCCGTTACCTATTTCCTGCACACATATTGCTATACGACCGATTTCGCACACACAGTGCTCGGTTACAACTCGCACACATAGTGCTCAAATCAACCGATCTAGCACACACAGTGCTCGGTTATAATCTCGCACACATAGTGCCCAAATCAACCGATCTCGCACACACAGTGCTCGGTTATAATCTCGCACACATAGTGCCCAATCTACCGATCTCTTCATTAAAACAAATTTCATATAACTAAAATTTTACAATTATCACAACTACTCGAATTCATACTATCACATTCGGCATACTTGTTAAGCATATAACATATATCTTCCATCTTTAAACAATCATCTCTCATTTCATCCTTATACACATTCATTTTATATTACATACATTCATGTTAAAACCACTCAATAAGAAAAATCAAGTCATACAATCGGCCATTTTCATGCTAGTTCCATAATTATATTCGGCCTCATGATGTAAACAAATTAAAATCATTAATATATATATGTGTATGATATAAAATAAAATACGATTCAATCCAATTGCCTAAACTTACCTTGGAAGTCGATGAATTTAGCTTCCTGGCTATTCGTTTACTTTTGTTTTTCCCCAATCCAAAACGTTTTCCTTTTGTACTTGATCTAAATAATTCAAATTGAACTCATTCAACCACATATTCATTCAATTTAATACTGAATCATACAATTATATAATTTACCAATTTACCCCCAAC
This sequence comes from Gossypium australe, assembly GCA_005393395.2. Classification (NCBI taxonomy): domain Eukaryota; kingdom Viridiplantae; phylum Streptophyta; class Magnoliopsida; order Malvales; family Malvaceae; genus Gossypium; species Gossypium australe. The sequence goes on along the minus strand of CM016619.1, from coordinate 6,811,869 downwards.
ATTTACAATGTTTACAAATTAATCCTTAAAACTCAAAACACAAAATATCAAGAATTTAATCATACTTAGTGAAGGCCGAATACTCCTAGTCCTTGTAGCAATTCATTTCACCCATTCTTTTTGCCATTTAGTTCCTTTGAGTATTTTATTTTTATAAATAATTCCTTTGGCTAAATTTCATCAATATCACTAAGGAGAAGTTTATTAATCCAGCATTCATATATCCTATTCTATCAAAAAAAAAATTCCCAAACATCAAGCTTTTCTTCCATGGTGTCTCACGAAAAACCCAACCAAAATTTAAAATACTACATGGGATAGATTAAGCTCAAAATAACAAGTTTAAAAATACAAGAATTATTTTAAAAAAAAATCAAGCTAAATAATTACCTTGACCAAGCTCCAAATGACCAAAATTTTCAACCCAAAATTTTCTTTTCTCCTTTGGTGATTTCGGCAAGAGGTAGAAGATGGTGAAAATAACAAGGCTACTTAATTGTTTTCTTTTATTATAAAATACATATAATATTTATCTAATCTCCACTATCCATTATAACTTAAATAAAATAACATATCATAAACAAAAGTGGCATGTTACCGTCCACTATCATGGTAAAAAGGGTCATTTTCAACTTTAATCCTCCTCATTTATAAAGCACACTAATCTACTCCTTCAATCAAACAATTTGCTAATTCTACTACTCATGCAATTTAAACCTTTTTCCCAAATTAAGCATGCAAACAAGCAAATAAATTCACGAAATTTTAGCACATAGTTAATCATAAATATTTAACAAGGAAAATAATATTAGATTATTATTTTCGACTCAGATTCGTGGTCCCGAAACTACCGTTCTGATTTGGGTTGTATACGGGCTGTTACAGTATGAGATTCTAAATGGATACCAACCGAATGTGGGTTGGATTATGTATGGAATGTAAATATATATATATATTTTTGGGGTTGAATGAATGGCTATAAATTGAGTAGAGGTTTAAATGTAGGCTTTAAGTTAGTGAGTATTAGTTAATTCTGTAACATGAAATGGATGATTGTGGTGATTGAATACATAATTATATGTTTAATTGAGTGTGGCCGAATGTGATGTTATGTTAAAGAAAGAAAGATTGGGTTGAGTGTGCGTATTATGTGTGTTTATATTTATAATATGTGAATATATATATATGTTATGTATAAGGGGAGAATTGTTAATGAGCACTGTGTGTGCGGAAATGTTAAGTAACGGCTCTATGTGAGCGATACGTTACGGGATGAAGGCACTGTGTGTGCGGAAATGTTAAGTAACGGCTCTATGTGAGCTCTATGTGAGCGATACGTTACGGGATGTTGGCACTAAGTGTGCGGAAATATAAAGTAACGGCTCTATGTGAGTGATACGTTACGGGAGTAGTACTATGTGTACGGTTCTCGGATTCCCTAACGACAAAATCACTTAGTGAAGGTAAACAAGAGGGTCAAGTATGTACGTGTTATATGATAGTTCCTTCTTGGTATAAATTGGTAAGTTATTTTGGTATGGAAATTGAATGTGTGATATTCGGTTTTATTTGGAGACCAAATAGATATGATATTGGTTATTGGTAACATATTGTAGGTGTTGATAGAGGTGTACATGGGCCGGGCAGCCCGGCCCGGCCCGAAGGCCCGCCCGAAATGTAGGACTGTTTGGGCAAAAATATAGGCCCGGAAAATGGGCTTGGACAAAAATGGGTCAGGCTCGGGTAAGGTATTTTTGGCCCGGGCCTGGCCCGGCCCGGCCTGATTTCATTAAAGGAAAAAAAACTATTTTTTAATATTATTTTCTTATTATTTTTCTCATTATTTTGCTACCATTTTACTATTATGTTTCTATTATTTTGTTGTTATTGTTTAGATATTGTATAAAACTTATTTTTATTGTTAATTTTGTTATTATTTTAAAGACATTTATTAATTTTGTTATTATTTTAGAGGCATTTGCTTGTTAAGTTGCATCTATTTTAGTGTTATTTAAGTCTACATATTTTTTAAAATTTATTTTCAATTTGTTGAAAAATATTTATTTTGATTTTTTAGTATTTTTGATGTATTATATATATTTAAAAATTATGTAAAATAATATAAAAATTAATACAGGCGGGCTGGGCTGGGCTCGAGTTTTAGCTTTTTTATATGGGCCGGGTTTGGGCAAAATTTTAGACCCATTTTTTAGGCTCGGCTCACCCGAGCCCAATGAAAGGGCCTAAATTTTTAGTTGGGCCCGGCCCGAACCCGGCCCGACCCAGCCCATGTACACCTCTAGGTGTTGATGTTGCAATCAAATTAATGGTTAAGTTGAGTTGAGTAGAAACTTTTATTGTAACATCCTCAAAAGGGGGTTATTTGGAATTTAATTATTTTTCTTATGTATGGACTGCTGTGATTTTATTTATTGAATAATAGAGCTTAATTTAAGGCTTTGAGTGTGCACGGTTTGGTAGAAAATTTCAGTTTGTAACTTTAAAGGCAGGGAGCCTTAGCAGGAGGGTGTTATAAGAATAAATAAAGGAAATTTGACACTAATAAGGCCTTGGCAAAGTGGCAAAAGTGAGGCCACTTAAGAGCTAGTGTGACGCCACCAAGGAGCAAGGGAGAACCTTGGTTCGAGTCACAGAAATCCTCCCTTTTGCTCTTTATTTGGACGGCACAAGGGGAGAGAAATTCTCTCCTTAAATTATTTTTTTTATTATTTATTTATCTATTTGGATAATAAGATAATATGAGCATTTTAATTGCTTAATTCTAAGGATAATTAGGATAATATTAGTTTTATTTTGATAATACAAGATAATTAAGGAGATTATTGGATTAAAAGGATTATTTGATATTATTTGGATTATTAAGTTTATCAATGGATTATTGGGATTAATTCAAAATTAATTTGAATTAATCAAAAAGGGGCGGACGGCAAGGGTACTAAGTGCCTATAAAAGCATTAGTTGATCCCCTTGTTTTACTTTTCTTCATTTTGCTAAGTGCCGGAACCCCTACCCTCAATTCCCTTTTCTTTTGTTTTCCTAATAGCCGAATTCACCCAGTAGTTTGCCGAAATTCCCTTCTTCTATTCTATTGTACTTTGGCCGAATATTGGAAGGAACATAGATCTCTTCAGATTCTTTATTATCAATCGGTTGATAAGGTAAGTGATGGCCGAAATTCTATCTTCCCTTTTCTTACTTTTCTGTCGACTTTTTACAAGGAAAGGTGCCGATTTCGGCAATGGTTAAGTCTTCTAATCGAGTAGTAACCGATTTCTTCAAGGTACTCAGGGAAGTGAAGCAGTCGACTCACAGCTCGATCTCTAGTATTCAATTTTGGGTAAGTAATGGTAAGATCTGCTTTAGTTAGTTATTTGGTATTCGTTTAAGCCGAAGGCTACTAATTTATTGATTGCCGATTCATGGAATCAGAAGTAGATTCGGGAGTTTGGTGTTGAGATTAGTATCCAAAGGTGTGAAGGTAAGGATTCGGGTTTACAAGGACCCCTCTCAAATTATTTGGTTTGGTCAATTGGCCCATGTCGCTAACACTATTATGGCCGAATATAGGGATCAGTAAATCTAGGTGGCCGACATCTCTTTTCGGGATTTAGACGATTCAGTGGTGACAGGTGTGTACATACACACGTATAACTTATTATATATACTGAATATTGTGAATGCTAACTTAATATAGCATTGAAAAATATACCTTATTGGTATAAGTGACGATTCAGGTAAGTCTCTGTTAATACAAGATTATTATGCTTTTGGGAAGCATGGTTTATATGTTACATGTGATAAATGTATGAGATCTATTCATGACTATTTGACTATTGTGGGTTAAATGAGTGGAGGGGGCAGGATTATTCGTGCCGACGGGCACCAGTGTTTTGGTAACACACTGTGACTATGGTCACCAGAGGTTTGGTACCTCCAGAGGTTTGGCACCTCATAGCGACTTGTCCCTGTGGTTAACACCACCGTGGGTTGGCCCCACTTGAGATATGGGATCGTCTGCCAGTGATTTGGTATCACACGATGGGTTGACCCCATCAATCGATTCGTGTCTACGGACACCAGTGTTTTGGTAACACATCGTGACTATATGTCACCAGTGGTTTGGCACCACCAGTGGTTTGGTACCGCAACGGGGTAGACAGTGGCGTATGGCTGGCTAGGTTGGGGCACATGATATTTTGCATATTAATTGTTATATGTTGTGTATGAAAAATGTTTTTCAAACGGGGGAAGGGTTACATACTGAGTCTTGGTGACTCACCTTCTCCTTTATATTTTTCAGGTAACACGTGGATCGCGGATGTGGAGCCGGGTTGACTCGAGGTGGCCATGCAGTGGGATTTAAATTTTAACAGACTCTGAATTTCAATTTATTTATTTTTGGATTGTCGATTTAAATTTTATTTCGGATGTAATAAGGCCTCCTAGCATTTTTTTATTTTATTTTATGCTGGAATATTTGTTTTAACTATCTACTATTATTGAATTTAAATCACATGTTTTCCAAGCTAAAACGAAAATTGTTTTTAACGTGCCATCGGGCACATTTGGAATTTTATATCAACTTGGCTTAAATAAATTTCCTAATAAAAACTAAATAAAGTTTTTACAAGACATTCAAACAAAAGGTTTTCAACAACTTAAATTGATTTAGAAAAACGAATTTTTCAAAATATTTTCCTTGTAACAGACTAGATTCGGCCATAGTGTTTGGGCCGGGTTTGGGTTGTTACAAAATTGGTATCAGAGCCAGGTTCAAAGCTAGGCTGTGGGGGCCCAAGGCCCAAAAATGTTTTAGTAGGCCTTTTTAATTGTTTTTGGGTTTTAAAGCAGCATGGCCCGAGTCTCCGGCAACTATCCGCCCAGGTAAGTACATCTAAACCTCTTTGTGAATTATATTCTGTAGAAGGGTAGGAAGCATGGAACGTAGATAGACTTATAGGAACTTGAACCCTAGGATTAGATTACCCAAACACACAAACAGAACATAAGACTTAAAGAACTAAACCAACCTATGACTTAGTCACTGAGCTAGGGTATGGTAACCCCTGTACGCATGTCTAGGATTGGATCCGGAAGAGCCTGGTATTTAAGCAGTCCTCGTGACTCACCTCCTCTTCGCAGGTATCCTACCTGGTGCGTAGCTTCGGTTCACCCTAACTCAGAGGGCTCAGTGGTGTGGCAATCTCTGTGCGCATGTCTAGAAAGGTTCAGTGGGAGCTTGGTATTTAAGCAGTCCGTGTGACTCACCTCCTCTTCACTCGAATCCTGCCTGGTGCGTAGCTTTGGTTCACCCTGACCAAGAGGGCTCGGTCATAGGCCTAACATAATGACTAAAACCCGAAAGGGAACTAGCCACGTTTTAAAATGAATGAAACAACAAAAACCCTAATGTTTTCAGAACTTTTGCAATAAACTCTTTCAAAGCTGAGAACGTCACTTTTACAACATTTTTCTCGAAAAACTTGATTTGTGAAAAATTACAGAAATACCCTTAGGGGTAAAATTACCAAAATGCCCCTGACCCATAAAATATTAATTCAATGGTTTTGCCCAAAAATTTCAATGATTTTACAGACATTCAAAAACCTTGCTTTGAAAATCATCAGCAAAATATTTTGGTTTTGGAAAATTACGAAAACGCCCCCAAGTTGCAAAATTACCGAAATGACCCTGGTTTTGGAAATCTTTACAAACATCACTATTTGAAAAGGGACATTTTCAGAAAGAAACCCCCGAGTTTTACAACTGTTGGAAACATCCCCGATCTATCAAAATTTCAAAATTTTCCTGATTGACAAAATTACCAAAGTACCCCTGGTTTCCAAAACGGTGCCATATCTTTAAATCTTGCCAATTGTCGATAACATCCTCTAGTTTTGGGGGAAATTCAAAGTGATTTGTTTTACTAAAATTTTACACCTTCTTTTGTTACGAAAATACCCCTGTAGGAAAAATGACGGAAATACCCCTGGGTTAGAAATGGGCAGAAATGTCCGAGGAGTGAATAGGTATGGAAAGCGTTAAGGAATAGATGCATGAACTCCTTTGTGTGAACTAGGATAGAAGACTGAAACTTTGTTTGCTCGAAAGAATCTCTGATTAAACCTTATCCATAAAATTTCTTCGCGAGTAATAAAGTGAAACAAATGCTAACGCATAAAAATTTTCTTAATCAGATTAAGGTGCGGTAGATAGAATGAGTTTTAGAGGACGTGGACACCGTGGACGCGGTAGGGGTAGGATGACGGTGTCTGAACCCGTCAGGTCGGGACAAGGTTCTAAAAATGAAGTACCACCGCCACCACCACCTCATACTTTTAGAGCTGAGGAGCAGGATCAGACCGGTGGTGAGGCTGTATCGCAAGCTATTTTGCGAGTCTTAGAGATGGTGGCTGGGGCAGGTGTAAATTTAGGAGCTCGAAAATCTGTTCCCGAGCGAGTTCGGTCCAACGGGGCGGAAGTGTTTCGGGGTGTGTCGGGAGTAGCACCCAGTGCAGCGGAATACTGGCTAGAATCTACAGAAAGGATCATGGATGATCTTGACCTGACGGAGGAGGAAAAACTGAAAGGGGCCGTATCGCTTCTAAAGGATGAAGCGTATCAGTGGTGGCTGACAGTTCGAGATGGCGCTACGGCAGATGATCTGACTTGGGATTATTTCAAAACCACCTATCAAAAGAAGTATGTGGGCACCAGCTATACGGATGCTCAGAGGAAAGCCTTTCTAGGGCTAGTGCAAGGAACTAAGTCAGTAGCGGAATATGAGGCGGAGTTTTTAAGGCTGAGTAGGTATGCTAGAGGCATAGTGTCTACTGAGCATGAGCGCTGTGTCCGCTTTGAGGACGGACTCCGAGATGATTTGAGGTTACTGATTGCCCCTCAGCAGGTTCGTGAGTTCTCATCTCTAGTGGAAAAGGCTAAGGTAGCCGAAGGGATCAAGGAGGCTGTGAGGCAAAGTTATAGTAGGAATAATCAGAAGAGAGGATTTGGGTCAGCTGGATCCAGTGGTAGTGTCCAGAAAAAGGCTAGGCCAAGTGGGCCAAATCAGGCGGCAAGGCCCATGACTGCTAATCAGAGGCCGACTCAGTGTAACCGCTGTGGAAAGACCCATTGGGGAAGTTGTTCGACCGGCGATAGAGGATGTTTTGAGTGTGGGTCTGTAGAGCATCGGGTCAGAGATTGTCCCCGGAAACTAGCTAAGAACCAGCCAGAGGGACAGAACCGTGTTCAGGGCAGAAATGTTGGACCACCACAGAGGGGTCGTGGTAATGGCAGAGGAAACAACGGTTCTAACCGAGGTCGTGGAACTCAGGGCAGAGGTTCAGGCAACTCAGAGGCTAGGCAGCCTGGCTTAGTCTACGCAGCGAGGCGTCGCGAGGAGGGTGACGCACCGGATGTCATAACCGGTACGTTTCTAATTTTTGGTCTTCCTTATGTTGCATTGATTGATGTGGGCTCGACGCACTCGTACATTGCTAGTAGTGTGGTAGGAACTATGGACCTAAACTCTGAAACTGCTTCTAGGGAGATGACTGTAGTTAGCCCCTTAGGTCACTCTGTAGTGGTAGACAAAATTTATAGAGACGTACCCCTAGAACTCCAAGGGGTAGTATTTGTGGCGGATCTGATGGAACTACCGTTCGGGGAGTTCGATTTGATCCTTGGAATGGACTGGCTGGTTAAGTATCAGGCGAATTTAGATTGCGCGGCTAAGCGCATGGTTCTTAATACGGCTGAAGGTGATGAAGTGGTTATGATCGGTGATAGAAGGAATTACCTATCCAACGTAGTGTCTGCCTTGAAGGCTGAAAAGATGGTCAAGAAGGGTTGTGAGGCGTATTTGGTTCGAATCTGTGCTTTGGAAGCTAAGGAGTCAGTTATTGGAAAGGTCCGAACGGTTGGGGAATTCACTGATGTGTTTCCAGAAGAGCTTCCGGGTCTGCCTCCAGATCAGGAAGTTGAATTTGGTATAGACTTGCTACCCAGAACGGCACCTGTGTCTATAGCACCATACCGAATGGCACCAAAGGAATTGGTGGAGCTGAAGGCTCAAATTCAGGAGCTCTTAGATAGAGGGTTCATTCGACCAAGTATATCTCCGTGGGGAGCACCTGTGTTGTTTGTCAAGAAGAAGGACGGTTCAATGCGGATGTGCATCGACTACCGCCAATTGAACAAGTTAACGATCAAGAACAAGTATCCGTTGCCTCGGATTGACGACTTGTTTGATCAACTGAAGGGTGCGTCAGTATTCTCAAAGATTGACCTTAGGTCGGGTTATCATCAATTAAGGGTGAAGGAGGCTGATGTTCATAAGACGGCATTCCGAACTCGGTATGGGCATTACGAGTTCTTAGTGATGCCATTCGGGTTGACCAATGCACCGGCGGCATTCATGGACTTAATGAATGGGGTATTTCAACAGTACTTGGACCAATTCGTTGTAGTGTTCATCGACGACATATTGGTTTACTCAAGGACGGAGGAGGAGCATGACAAGCATTTACGGATAGTTCTGCAAGTATTGAGGGAGAAGCAGTTATATGCCAAATTCAGTAAGTGCGAATTTTGGCTGAAGGAAGTGGCTTTCTTAGGGCACGTAGTGTCAGCGGAAGGAATTAGAGTAGACCCTCGCAAGATAGAAGCAGTATTGGATTGGAAACCCCCTAGGTCGGTGGCTGAAATACGAAGTTTTCTAGGTTTAGCGGGGTACTATCGGAGATTCGTGGAAGGATTCTCTCCAATAGCAGCGCCGTTAACTAAGTTACTAAGGAAAGGTGTTCCATTTGTATGGGCAGAGAAGCAACAAGAAAGCTTTGATAAGCTAAGGAAAATTCTGACGGAAGCTCCAGTTTTGGTACAGCCTGAAGCAGGAAGGTTGTTTACCGTCTATTGTGATGCATCCCATACTGGTTTAGGATGTGTGCTGATGCAGGAGGGGAAGGTAGTAGCCTATGCATCACGTCAGTTAAGACCACATGAATTGAATTACCGAACCCACGACTTGGAGTTAGCGGCAGTCGTCTTTGCTCTGAAAATATGGCGACATTATCTGTACGGGGAGAAGTCGATAGTCTACACGGATCATAAGAGTTTGAGATATCTTCTGACCTAGAAGGATCTAAACCTGAGACAACGTCGGTGGATTGAACTATTAAAGGACTACGATTGTTCAATCGAGTATCATCCGGGCAAGGCCAACGTGGTAGCTGACGCGTTGAGCCGGAAGGTTGTGACGGACTTAAGAGCAATGTTCGCTCGGTTGAGTCTATTTGATGATGGGAGTCTTTTGGCAGAACTTCAGGTTAAGCCAACATGGATTGAGGAGATTAAGGAAAAGCAGTTAATGGATGAAGGCTTGAACGCTAAGAGGGTACAAGTTCAGGATGGTGGTCTGGAAGGGTACAATCTGTCTAGTGATGGAGTGTTGTGTTTTCATGGGCGAGCTTGTATGCCAAAGGATGTGGAGTTGAGGCAGAAGATTCTCCATGATGCACATAGCAGCCCATACGCTATGCATCCGGGAGGAAGCAAAATGTATGGAGATCTACGGAAATAGTTCTGGTGGCCCGGGTTAAAATGTGAAGTGACAGAGTTTGTTGGTAAGTGTCTGACTTGTCAGCAAGTCAAGGCTGAACACCAGTTGCCGTCAGGGTTGCTTCAGCCAGTGAAGATCCCTCAATGGAAATGGGAGAGGATCACGATGGATTTCGTCAGTGGGCTACCCCTGACGCCTAGCAAGAAGGACGCAGTTTGGGTGATTGTGGACCGTCTGACTAAGTCAGCACACTTCATACCGGTAAGGGTGGATTTTTCTCTTCAAAAGCTAGCTAAGTTGTATGTGTCAGAAATAGTGAGATTGCATGGTGTGCCAGTATCAATCATCTCGGACAGGGATCCCAGATTCATGTCAAGGTTCTGGAAAGTTTTGCATCAAGCTTTGGGTACACGGTTAGATTTCAGTACGGCTTTCCATCCACAGTCTGACGGACAGTCGGAAAGGGTGATACAGATCTTAGAAGACATGTTAAGAGGTTGTGTCTTGGATTTTAGTGGTAGTTGGGAAGAGTATCTACCATTAGCGGAATTCGCTTATAACAATAGTTATCAAGCGAGTATTCAGATGGCTCCATATGAAGCCCTATATGGACGAAAATGCCGTACTCCTACATGTTGGACGGAGTTGGGGGAACGACAAGTTCTAGGTCCAGAATTGGTAACAGAGACTGAAGACAAAGTCAAAGTGATCCGGTCTCGTCTTAAGGAAGCGTCGGATAGACAGAAATCCTATGCTGATTTAAAACGCAAGGAAATGGAGTATGCTGTAGGAGACAAGGTTTTTCTGAAGGTGTCACCTTGGAAAAAGGTGTTGAGATTTGGCCGAAAGGGGAAGCTGAGCCCAAGGTTCATTGGCCCATATACGGTGGTAAAGCGAGTAGGACCGGTAGCTTATCAGCTAGAGTTGCCGGCAGAACTGAATCAAATCCATGATGTCTTTCATGTATCGATGTTGAGACGGTATCGGTCAGATCCTTCGCACGTTGTGCCAGTAGCAGAGATTGAGGTGAACTCGGATTTATCTTTTGAAGAGGAACCAGTTCAGATCTTAGACCGAGATGTGAAGGTTCTACGTAGGAAGTCAGTGCCCTTGGTGAAGGTGCTATGGCGGAACCACGGTGTGGAAGAAGCTACGTGGGAGCCCGAGGATGTGATGCGGCACCAATACCCCCACCTCTTTTGACCAGGGAATTTCGAGGACGAAATTTATTTTAAGGGGGTAGAACTGTAACATCCTCAAAAGGGGGTTATTTGGAATTTAATTATTTTTCTTATGTATGGACTGCTGTGATTTTATTTATTGAATAATAGAGCTTAATTTAAGGCTTTGAGTGTGCACGGTTTGGTAGAAAATTTCAGTTTGTAACTTTAAAGGCAGGGAGCCTTAGCAGGAGGGTGTTATAAGAATAAATAAAGGAAATTTGACACTAATAAGGCCTTGGAAAAGTGGCAAAAGGGAGGCCACTTAAGAGCTAGTGTGACGCCACCAAGGAGCAAGGGAGAACCTTGGCTCGAATCACAGAAATCCTCCCTTTTGCTCTTTATTTGGACGGCACAAGGGGAGAGAAATTCTCTCCTTAAATTATTATTATTTTTTATTATTTATTTATCTATTTGGATAATAAGATAATATGAGCATTTTAATTGCTTAATTCTAAGGATAATTAGGATAATATTAGTTTTATTTTGATAATACAAGATAATTAAGGAGATTATTGGATTAAAAGGATAATTTGATATTATTTGGATTATTAAGTTTTTCAATGGATTATTGGGATTAATTCAAAATTAATTTGAATTAATCAAAAAGGGGTGGACGGCAAGGGTACTAAGTGCCTATAAAAGCATTAGTTGATCCCCTTGTTTTACTTTTCTTCATTTTGCTAAGTGCCGAAACCCCTACCCTCAATTCCCTTTTCTTTTATTTTCCTAATAGTCGAATTCACCCAGTAGTTTGCCGAAATTCCCTTCTTCTATTCTATTGTACTTTGGCCGAATATTTGAAGGAACATAGATCTCTTCAGATTCTTTATTATCAATCGGTTGATAAGGTAAGTGATGGCCGAAATTCTATCTTCCCTTTTCTTACTTTTCTGTCGACTTTTTACAAGGAAAGGTGCCGATTTCGGCAATGGTTAAGTCTTCTAATCGAGTAGTAACCGATTTCTTCTAGGTACTCAGGGAAGTGAAGCAGTCGACTCACAGCTCGATCTCTAGTATTCAATTTTGGGTAAGTAATGGTAAGATCTGCTTTAGTTAGTTATTTGGTATTTGTTTAAGCCAAAGGCTACTAATTTATTGATTGCCGATTCATGGAATCAGAAGCAGATTCGGGAGTTTGGTGTTGAGATTAGTATCCAAAGGTGTGAAGGTAAGGATTCGGGTTTACAAGGACCCCTCTCAAATTATTTGGTTTGGTCAATTGGCCCATGTCGCTAACACTATTATGGCCGAATATAGGGATCAGTAAATCTAGGTGGCCGACATCTCTTTTCGGGATTTAGACGATTCAGTGGTGACAGGTGTGTACATACACACGTATAACTTATTATATATACTGAATATTGTGAATGCTAACTTAATATAGCATTGAAAAATATACCTTATTGGTATAAGTGACGATTCAGGTAAGTCTCTGTTAATACGAGATTATTATGCTTTTGGGAAGCATGGTTTATATGTTACATGTGATAAATGTATGAGATCTATTCATGACTATTTGACTATTGTGGGTTAAATGAGTGGAGGGGGCAGGATTATTCGTGCCGACGGGCACCAGTGTTTTGGTAACACACTGTGACTACGGTCACCAGAGGTTTGGTACCTCCAGAGGTTTGGCACCTCATAGCGACTTGTCCCTCTGGTTAACACCACCGTGGGTTGGCCCCACTTGAGATATGGGATCGTCTGCCAGTGATTTGGTATCACACGATGGGTTGGCCCCATCAATCGATTCGTGTCTATGGACACCAGTGTTTTGGTAACACATCGTGACTATATGTCACCAGTGGTTTGGCACCACCAGTGGTTTGGTACCACAACGGGGTAGACAGTGGCGTATGGCTGGCTAGGTTGGGACACATGATATTTTGCATATTAATTGTTATATGTTGTGTATGAAAAATGTTTTTAAAATGAGGGAAGGGTTACATACTGAGTCTTGGTGACTCACCTTCTCCTTTATATTTTTCAGGTAACACGTAGATCGCGGATGTGGAGCCGGGTTGACTCGAGGTGGCCATGCAGTGGGATTTAAATTTTAACAGACTCTGAATTTCAATTTATTTATTTTTGGATTGTCGATTTAAATTTTATTTCGGATGTAATAAGGCCTCCTAGCATTTTTTTATTTTATTTTATGCTGGAATATTTGTTTTAACTATCTACTATTATTGAATTTAAATCACATGTTTTCCAAGCTAAAACGAAAATTGTTTTTAACGTGCCATCGGGCACATTTGGAATTTTATATCAACTTGGCTTAAATAAATTTCCTAATAAAAACTAAATAAAGTTTTTACAAGACATTCAAACAAAAGGTTTTCAACAACTTAAATTGATTTAGAAAAACGAATTTTTCAAAATATTTTCCTTGTAACAGACTAGATTCGGCCATAGTGTTTGGGCCGGGTCTGGGTTGTTACATTTATAATGTTTGGTTATATTTACTTCCTTGTTTATAACTTACTAAGCTATTTAAGCTTACATGTTGTGTTTGTTACATTGTTTTATAGATCTTTAAATTCAAAGCTCGAGCTCGGGGATCCTTGTCGAAGACAAACACATTATCAACGATCTTTGGTACCCTTTTTATAAGTTGAACTTTTGGAACTATGGCATGTATAGGCTATATTACTCTTTTGAGTTTATTTTGAATATGATGTATATATTTGTATAAGCCATGCGAAAATGGCTTGTCCATCTTGTAAACCTTGGAAATTTATATTTTGGCTTGATGATTATGTTTAGTTGTGGTCCTGGTTGATTTAGTCTTAGTATATATATACGTATGGTTGATGTATAGAGTTTAAATGAAAGGGAATAAGGATGTTATACACTAGTTAACCATATTTTGCAATGAAACAGTTTTTGGTTAACAGCAGTGATGTAATTTTGAAAAATCACAAAAAATAGGAGAAATGGAATTAGAGAGTGAATAAGATATATAATTAAATATTATTATGTCTATTTTCATATGAAAGAAACAAAGTAGGCAAAGTACATTTATATTATGAGATACTTAAATTTTAGTGAGATTGGTTCTGAATGACTTCGTGAATCCCTGTTCTGTCTTGGAAAAATTGTTAAAACTTTTACAAAAATAATCATGGAGAATAGTTTATATGCCTAGAATACTTAATGAGTCTATTTTTGATTGTAATAAACAAGAATATTATTGAAATTCTATACAATAAGATAACTGAGTTTTTGTAAAGATAGGTCAGAACCATCAAACAGTGAAATAGGGGAAACTTTGATTAATAAACTGTACTAATTGGCCATATGAAAAATTCTGGAAAAATTATGGTAAGAATATATATGAGCCTAGTTTTAATTAAAATTTACGGATCTAAATTTTGAGTTTTGTAACTCGAGTTATGGTCAATTTAGTTAACATGACGCAGTTGGATAGTTTTAATTTTTATGCCCCGAATTAGTAGTCAAGTCTAGTAATGCCTCATACTCGACTCCGGCAACGGTCTCGGGTAAAGGGGTGTTACATTTGATTGGTATCAGAGCTATGGTTTAGTCAGTTCTCGGACTAACGTAGCGCTATTAGTCTAGCTATACATGTCATATATTATAGTGTGATAGTGTGATGACTTCTGACAGTGAAATGTGATTATTTCTTTCATATAATAAACGGATCCTGATCCCGAGCGAGCAACCAGTAAGACTCTACCTGTTGAGTCTACTGAATTTGTGACTCGGGTTTCAAACCCACTGGGTCGATGTGTATTAGTTGATAAAGTGTGCAAGAACTGCCCATTAATGATTCAAGACATGTGTTTTACGGCTAATCTGATGCTACTACCTTTCGATGAGTTTGACATTATCCTCGGTATGGATTGGTTGGCAATTCATGATGCAGTAGTTAATTGCAGACGAAAGACTATTGATTTAAAATGCCAGAATAATAAGAGAATCCGAATTGAGTCTGCGGATTTGAGTGGACCACCTTCTGTGATATCTTCGATGATGGCTCGACAGTATCTTAGGAAGGGTTGTGAAGCCTATCTTGCGTATATGATTGACAGCAAGGTAACTGAAAAGAAGATTGAATCGGTACAGGTTGTTAATGAATATCCTGATGTGTTCCCGGAAGAATTACTGGGATTGCCACCTGTTCGTGAGGTAGGGTTTGGGATTGAGCTAGTGTCAGGGACTACCCCGATTTCGATAGCTCCGTATAGGATGGCACCGACAGAGTTAAAAGAGTTAAAGATCCAGTTGCAAGAATTGACGGATAGAGGTTTCGCCAGACCGAGTTTCTCTCCCTAGGGTGCGCCCGTTCTATTTGTGAAAAAGAAAGACGGAACATTAAGAATGTGTATTTACTATCGATAGCTCAATAAGGTGACCGTGAAGAACAAATACCCGTTGCCACGTATCAACGATTTATTCGATCAACTTAAGGGAGCTTCAATGTTCTCGAAAATTTATTTGAGATCTGGATATTATCAGCTGCGAGTTAGAGAATCGGATGTACCAAAGACTGCTTTTCAAACGAGATATGGTCACTATGAGTTCCTAGTGATGTCTTTTGGGCTCACTAATGCCCCTGCAGTGTTCATGGATTTGATGAATCGGATATTCAGACCATATTTGGATCAATTTGTGGTTGTTTTTGTAGATGATATACTGATCTATTCACGAAACGAAACCAAACATGCTGAGCATTTGAGGCTGGTGTTACAGATTTTACGTGACAAGCAATTGTATGCAAAATTCAGTAAATGTGAGTTTTGGTTGAAAGAAGTCAGCTTTTTGGGGCACGTAATTTCAGCATCGGGTATTCGGGTTGACCCGAGTAAAATTTCGGCTATACTTGATTGGAAACCTCCGCGAAATGTTTATGAGGTACGTAGCTTTTTGGGGCTTGCTGGATATTACAGACGTTTTGTGAAAGGATTCTCGGTGATAGCAACCCCGATGACAAAACTATTACCGAAAAATGTGAAATTTAAATGGTCAGAAAGGTGTCAGAAGAGTTTTGATCAACTGATGACCTTATTAACGGAAGCTCCAGTGCTCGTTCAGCCAGAATCGAGAAAGGAATTTGTTATTTACAGTTATGCATCTTTAAATGGGCTGGGTTGCGTATTGATGCAGGGGGTAAAGTCGTAGCTTACGCTTCGAGATAGTTGAAACCAAACAAGAGAAATTATCCGACGCACGATCTTGAGTTGGCCGCTATAGTCTTTGCATGGAAAATATGGCGTCATTATCTATTTGGTGAGAAATGCCATGTTTATTCGGATCATAAGAGTCTAAAGTATTTAATGACTCAAAAGGATCTGAATTTGAGACAACGACGATGGTTGGAACTGTTGAAAGATTATGAACTCGTGATTGATTATCACCCAGGAAAGGCTAATGTGGTTGCCGATGCACTAAGCCGAAAATTACTATTTACTCTACGCACAATGAATGCGGATATAGCTATGACTGAGGATGGGGAGATCATTGCTGAGTTGAGAGTAAGACCATTATTTGAACAGCAGATTCGAGAAGC
Source organism: Gossypium australe (assembly GCA_005393395.2). Lineage (NCBI taxonomy): Eukaryota > Viridiplantae > Streptophyta > Magnoliopsida > Malvales > Malvaceae > Gossypium > Gossypium australe. The sequence continues at coordinate 6,795,533 of CM016619.1, read as the reverse complement.
TCAAAAATTCGATGATAATTTAAAAACGAAGAAAAGTCATTGTGGCTCGTGCGCGAATTTAGAATTTCAGATAGATGCTGAAGGATGCTTACGGTTCAAGAATCGGATATGTGTACTGAAGAACCCTGAATTAATTAGAAAGATTTGTGATGAAGCTCATAGTAGTAGATTGTCGATTCATCCGGGTAGCACGAAAATGTATAACGACCTGAAACAACTTTACAGGTGGTATGGCATGAAACGAGACATCTCAGAATATGTGTCGAAATGTTTAATATGTCACCAAGTGAAAGCTGAGCATCAGGTGCCATCGGGACTACTTCAACCGATAATGATACCTGAGAGGAAGTAGGATCGAGTCACTATGGACTTCGTATCGGGTTTGCCTTTGACGCCAAGTAGGAAAGATTTAGTCTGGGTTATTGTTGATAGATTGACGAAATCGGCTCATTTTATTCCAGTACGTACTGATTTCTCCCTTGAGAAGTTGGCTGAGTTATACGTATCACAGATCGTACGGTTACACGGAGTATCTATTTCTATCGTTTCGGATAGAGATCCAAGATTCACATCGCGTTTTTAGAAGAAATTGCAGGATGCTTTAGGTACTAAATTGCATTCCAGCACAGCTTTTCACCCTCAGTCAGATGGTCAATCAGAGTGTGTTATTCAAATACTCGAGGATATGTTGAGATGTTGCGTTCTTGAGTTTGAGGGAACATGGGAACGATACTTTCCTTTGATTGAATTTGCATATAATAACAGCTTCCAATCAAGTATCAAAATGGCACCATATGAAGCTTTGTATGGTCGAAAATGTCGTACACCACTATATTGGACTGAGCTAAGTGAAGGCAAATTACACGGGGTTGACTTGATCAGAGAGACAGAGCAAAAAGTTAAAGTAATTCGAGAAAGTTTGAAAGCCGCATCAGATCGTCAGAAGTCCTACACGGATTTGAAACGAAAAGATATAGAGTTCCAAGTAGGTGATCAAGTGTTTTTGAAAGTATCGCCGTGGAAAAAGATACTTAGATTTGGTCGTAAAGGAAAGTTGAGTCCGAGATTTATTGGACCGTATGAGGTTATCGAGCGCATCGAGCCGGTTGTGTACAGATTGAGGTTACCGTCAGAGTTAGACAAGATTCATAATGTTTTTCACGTGTCGATGCTTCGTCGTTATAGATCCAATCCTTCTCATGTGATCAGTCCATCAGAGATTGAAATTCAGCCCGATTTGACTTATGAGGAAGAACTGATTTGCATATTAGCTCGTGAAGTGAAAGAATTGCGAAATAAGAAAATATCGTTGGTTAAAGTAATATGGCATAAGCGTGAGGTCGAGGAAGCAACTTGGGAAACTGAAGAATCAATGAAAGAACGTTACCCATATTTATTCACCGGTAAGATTTTAGGGGACGAAAATCTCTTAAGGGGGGAGAGTTGTAACAGCCCGAATACGATCCTAATCGGAATAGTGGTTTCGGGACCACGAATTCGAGTTAGAAAAATATCTTAATACTTTGTTTGATATCTATGTTACGTATTTGAGCTTGTGTTAAAATATCGTAGAATTATTTGCATGTTTGAGTGGCTAATTTAAGTAAAGGATTAAATTGAGTAAGTATGAAAATAGCTATTGTTGAATTTAGGGCCAAATTGAATGTTTTTCTTCTTACATGAGATTTAAGTTGCAATTTAGCCTTTAATTCCATATTAGTAGACGGCAATGACCATGAGTTATGATTAAGTTATATTATTATATATTATTATTATGAGATAGTGGGATGATACCTAATTAACTATTATTATTTGATAAATAATAAGAAAGAAACAGAAACCATATTTCTTCTTCCCACTTGCTTCATCATTCTCACGAAAACAAAGTGAATAGATAAGAAACTTAAGCTTCCATAATTTCGGTCATTGCATGTCTCCTTGAGGTGAGTAATTTAGCTTAGTTTTTGTAAATTTTTGCATCTTTGAGTTAGTTATTTTAAGTGCTATCAAACCCAAGTGGAAATTTTGGAAATTTAAGCATGTTCTATGTTCGTCCATGAATAAATGTTTTGGGATTTGATATGTTTGAAGGACAAATGTTGAGCATAGATTAGACATTAACATGTTTTGAGTAGGAATTTAGATGAAAGGGATGAGTGAAGGCTTAAATTATGAAAATAAATAATTGAGGGTATAAATGCATAAATAAATGGGTTATATAGACTTGTGTAAAGATAATCCATGTTCGAATTTTTGATTTAGAAGTATCATTTCAAAATTGCCATGGTTATAAATTTGGTGTTTGTGTGCTTAAGGCTAGAACAAGATATATGTATGTTAGACTACCAAATTATTCTTTGAAATCTTTGATGGAATTTATTTTAATGAGGATTTCATGAAAAGAAAATCCATGCATGAACTATATAACAAGAAAAAAAAAATGAAAGGAATGAAATGATATATGTACTAAGGATATTCGGCTTTTAGTTGGTGTGGGTGGATTTTTGACATTTTGTGTTCTTTACTTTGGGGACTAAATTGCAAACGGGTTAAAACGGTAGGGGTAAACGGGTAAATTATAAATTATATGTTGTGATTAATTTTAATGATATAAAGGGACTTGAATGAGTTTAAGGAGTATTCGGCTCTAGCTCAAAAGTGTATAAATTGGTTACATTTTTGAATGATTGGTAAATTAGAAAATCTTCCAAATTTGTATTTTGAGCTAGAACGAATGAAACTTGATTTGAATGAGCTCTTTTCGAAACTATATTAGATCAAGGATGGAAAGAACCGGAATCGGATCGAGGGAAGGCTAAATTAAACGAGTAGCCAGAAAATCTTAACTCATCCATCACCAAAGTAAGTTTATAAGCAATTAGTTGTACATAAATAAATATTTAATTGAAATGTATGTTTCCAAATGAAATTTTAACTAAAGTCTTGATGGCCGAATGTGATATGTGATTTTAAATATGATTGCTGAATGCGATAATATATGATCATGGACATGTAATTATTATATAAATTTCTTGGTTGGTTGAATTATGTATAAGTGTATATAAATTTTATAAATGTGATAGGGTATGAGATTATACATGGATACCAACCGAATGTGTTGGATTATGTATGGAATGTAAATATATATATATTCGGGGTTGGAATGAATGGTTATAAATTGAGTAGAGGTTTAAATGTAGGCTTTAAGTTAGTGAGTATTAGTTAACTGTGTATCATGAAATGGATGATTGTGGTGATTGAATACATAATTATGTGTTTAATTGAGTGTGGCCGAATGTGATGTTATGTTAAAGAAAGAAAGATTGGGTTGAGTGTGCATATTTATGTGTGTTTATATTTATAATATGTGAATATATATATATATATATATATGTTATGTATAAGGGGAGAATTGTTAATGAGCACTGTGTGTGCGGAAATGTTAAGTAACGGCTCTATGTGAGCGATACGTTACGGGATGTTGGCACTAAGTGTGCGGAAATATAAAGTAATGGCTCTATGTGAGCGATACGTTACGGGAGTAGTACTATGTGTACGGTTCTCGGATTCCCTAACGACGAAAACACTTAGTGAAGGCAAACAAGAGGGTCAGGTATGTACGTGTTATATGATAGTTCCTTCTTGGTATAAATTGGTAAGTTATTTTGGTATGGAAATTGAATGTGTGATATTCGGTTTTATTTGGAGACCAAATAGATATGATATTGGTTATTGGTAACATATTATAGGTGTTGATGTTGTAATCAAATTAATGGTTAAGTTGAGTTGAGTAGAAACTTTTATAATGTATGGTTATATTTACTTCCTTGTTTATAACTTACTAAGCTATTTAAGCTTACATGGTGTGTTTGTTACATTGGTTTGTAGATCTTTAAATTCGAAGCTCGAGCTCGGGGATCCATGTCAAAGTCAAACACACTATCAACTATCTTTGGTACCTTTTTTATAAGTTGAACTTTTGGAACTATGGCATGTATAGGCTATATTACTCTTTTGAGTTTATTTTGAATATGATGTATATATTTGTATAAGCCATGCGAAAATGGCTTGTCCACCTTGTAAACGTTGGAAATTTATATTTTGGCTTGATGATTATGTTTAGTTGTGGTTTTGGTTGATTTAGTCTTAGTATATATATAAGTATGGTTGATGTATAGAGTTTAAATGAAAGGGAGTAAGGCTGTTATACACTAGTTAACCATATTTTGCAATGAAACAGTTTTTGGTTAACAGCAGTGATGTAATTTTGAAAAATCATAACAAATAGGAGAAATGGAATTAGAGAGTGAATAAGATATATAATTAAATCTTATTATGTCTATTTTCATATGAAAGAAACAAAGTAGGCAATGTAATTTTATATTATGAGATATTTAAAATTTAGTGAGACTGGTTCTGAATGACTTCATGAATCCCTGTTCTGTCTTGGAAAAATTGTTAAAACTTTTACAAAAATAATCATGGAGAATAGTTTATATGCCTAGAATACTTAATGAGTCTATTTTTGATTGGAATAAACAAGAATGTTATTGAAATTCTATACAATGAGACAACTGAGTTTTTGTAAAGATAGGTCAGAACCATCAAATAGTGAAATAGGGGAAACTTTGATGAATAAACTGTACTAATTGGCCATATGAAAAATTCTGGAAAAATTATGGTAAGAATATAAATGAGTCTAGTTTCAATTAAAATTTATAGATATAAATTTTGAGTTTTGTAAATCGAGTTATGGTCAATTTAGTTTAAATGTTAGTAAATAATTTGTTTAAATGTTATAAGTAAAATGCTTGTATGTGATTGCATGGGTTGGGTTGATGAAAGGAGGAAGTTATACGTTATATGTGTAGCGGTTTTTACCGTGATCTGATGTAGTGGCTAATGCTGTGAACTGTTATACGGGCTTTGACCATTAAATGTTATACGGGCTTCGGCCATTATATGTTATAAGGGCTTCGGCCATCATATGTGGATGAGCAGCATGACTGCCATCATGGTGTGTAGCGGTGTGGGTTGATTGTAGAAATCCCCAATGGCGTGAATGGCTGGTACGGGGGCGTGTAGCGGATGGAAACCTATGATTTGGGTTGGGCTTGCATATTAATTTTTATTATGTATATTAAACTGTTTATTTTGTTTTATGGGGCTAAGGCCCAAATCTAATGGTGCATGAGGGTTGCACACTGAGTCTCGCGACTCAACCAATTAATTAATATTTCAGGTAGCACTTAGTGCATCGGACCGGGCTGGAGAGGAGCGCAAGGTGGCCATGCAAAAGAACATTTGGATTCAACAAAAAGACTCTAGTTTATTATTTTATATATTTTTAATGGGTTTTAAATCTCGTTGTAATAAGGCCATGGGCCACTAGTTTATATTTTGTTTTATTTTTGGGCTTTAAATACTTTTAGTTATTTAATTTTTTTATTTTAATTAAACTAAGGTATGTAATTAAGTTTGGTTTTATTTTACAAAGGCATATTCTATATGAAATATATTTGGGCTTTTCGGAAAAATATGACATGTTTGACAAAATTTTTCTTAGTGACATACCAGATCCGGTCGTAGCAATTGGGCCGGGTTTGGGGTGTTACAAATTAGTATCAGAGCCCGGTTCAAAACTCAGCTTTGGGGTTTTGGGCTCAAAACGTTTTCTAAAAATAGGTTTTTGAAACATATACATTTATAAATCATACAGGAGGGTTTTCTCAGCATGGCACTTGTGTCTCCGGCCCAAGTCCGCCAGGTAATTATTCTGAACTCCTTGTGTGTTATATATGTATGTAGGCTTGATGGGCTTTGTGGGATGCAGACTATTTAGACTATAACTTGATGGACTTTAGGCTTAGCTGAAATAACTCCTTAAATCTCATAAGACTTAATTTTACTAAACAAACCCGTGAACGAGTCGCAAGACTAGGGTGTGGCAACAGGCATACGCATGTCTAGGATTGGATCCGGAAGAGCTTGGAACTTAAGCAGTCCTAGTGACTCACCTCCTCTTCGCCGGAATCCTACCTGGTGCGTAGTGACTGTTCACCCTAGCCACGAGGATTTGTTGACGGACCAAAATCTATAATTAAAACCCGAAAGGGACCAGCCATATTATTTTTACTAAATTGCTAAAATACCTTTATTTTGAAAAAAAAGTACCAAGATACCATGATTTGCAAATATACCCCCAGATTTACAGAAACACCCTGATTTACAAAGTCAACGGTTTTAAAAAAAAAACATACAACACACAACATCAATCAAAAACCACAAACACTTGAACGCTACTATTATTCTTTTGAAATCAAATTCTCTAAGATACCCCTGTTTAAAAAAATAATACCTTATTAGTTTTGTAAATTTTTTTGAAAATACCCCTGACTTGTAAAATGACCAAAGTACCCCTGATTTGTAAAATTACCAAATTACCCTTGATTTGCAAAATGACCAAAGTACCCCTGATTTGTAAATTACTAAATTACCCCTGATTTTCAAAATTATTAAAATACCCCCGAATTTCAAAATTTCCAAAATACCCCCAGATTTCAAAATTACCGAAATACCCTTATTTCATAAAATACCAAGGAACCCTATTTTGGAAAATTACGAAAATACCCCTGTAGGATAAATTACGAAAATACCCCTAGGGAGTGGAATAACGAGAATACCCCTATGTATTGAGTGTGGATGTATGGATGTTGTCTGTATGTTGATTGTTGAATGTATGTAGTTTATAGAACTAGGAAAGGTGAACTTAAGACTGAATTGCGATACTCTTAAAACTACTAATCATAAGACTGTTCGTGGATAATCAGTGGAAGAAAACCAATAATTCATATAAATTTTTTAATCAGATAAATGCGAACTGATAGCATGAGTACAAGGGGACGAGGACGCTCTAGATGTGAATACCGGTGCGTACTCTACCATAGTGTACTAAGTGTTTATTTTGGGTTTGAATTGGAGTGCGCAGCAAATGCATGGTATTGAGACTTAGGTAGTACGATTAATAGTTATTTGGAAATTTCGAGGACGAAATTTCTTTAAGGGGGTAGAACTGTAAAATCCTGAATTTTTGGGCTTATGCGTTTAATGAGAGAACATGTGTAATGTGTTAATTTAAGTAATAGGGGTCCAAATTGGGCTCAGAATTAGGCAAAGGCCTTGGTTAAATTATTAGATTGGGCATTATAGAGTTAAAAGAGTGGTAATTATGTTTAAAATACCAAAGTGGGCTTGTGGCCCAATCTTAGGAGGTGACGCCACACAAGGGAGTAAGGGGCCCAAATTTAAGTTTCATGGAGCCCAATTCTTTTAATTTAAGTTAGCTAAATTTTGGGCATTAGGATTAGGTGGAATGGATGGCAACAAGGCTAAAATTTAGGGGTTTTAATGATTAAAATATGTGGATAATATGCTGATAAAGGAGGGAGGAGTTACAGATAATTAAGTCTCTTTTAGATGAGCTAGTAGATTAAGATAAAGGAAAAAAAATAGGATTTATCTGCAAGGTTAGGTAAGTGCCGAAATTTCTATAAATAGGGGGAATATTTCTTCAATTTCGGCATTTGGGTTTTTCTCTCATTCTTTTCTCTTCTTCTCTGAGTAAAAGCCGAAAACTCCTAAAGTTCCATCTTCTTCTTCATTCTCTGCAAAAAGCCGAAATCTCTAAGCCTATACCCTCATCTTCACTTTGATTCAAAAGCCGAAACTACATACCTATTATTCTATTCTTAACACTCCCTTCAAATCTTTTGTTCTTCCAAAAGCCGAAATCCCTAGGATCTCACCTCCTGAAGTTGCCGAATCCTCTTTAATGGAGTCTACTTGTGCCGAAATCTGAAGGAAACAATAGGTAAGTGTTGATTTCGGGATTTCAATGTTCTTTCGGCTTTCCAAAGTCCTTAGCCGAATGGCTATTAGAAACTAATCTCTTATTTCACTCTTCTTGTAACATCCTTAAATTGGGGCCTCTGCATTTTGTGTGTGTTTGCATGTGATGGTATGTCTATTGTGTTGGTTTGATATGTTTTGGGGTCTAGGCATGACCTCGGGTTAGTTCTGGGTCATGGCCAAAATTTTTGTTTTAGCCCTCAAGAAGTAGGAGCTAGGTGAGATAGGGGTTAAAAGAATTTATTGGGGAAGGATGACACAAGAAATCATTTGGAAAGGTGGCAAGGAGGCGCCACTTAAGTACCATGGAGATGACGCCACTTGCAGGGAGGAAGTGCCTGGGTTTGAGCAGCAGGAGTTGCACTCCCTGCTATTTCTTTTTTGACGCCAAGCTAGGGGAGGAGTGTTCAGGTGGGACTCTTTTGAATGGATAGAGAGGAGAGATTGGAGGAGTTTGACCTGTTCAAACAGATTTGAACTGATGGAGGGGAGCAAATGTAGGAGTTTGAATATTTTTTCAAACTCATTGGCGGGTGTTGGCCGAATTTTGAGCATTGGGCAAGGGGTGATATCGGTTTTGGGAGCCTTATGTGTTGGTGGCCGAATGTTGTGGGGGTTTAAGGGAGAATTTCGGCTAGTTGGGGAGGGTCTTCTCTTTTCGTTTTTGTGTCAAAGCCGAACGACCAATTGCCTTTTGCTCTCTTTCTTTTCGGCAGCTCTTGTAATTGGCCGAATCTTTTGTGCATTTTCCTTGAAGAGCCAAATTGGTAGCCATTCTCTTCCTTTTATTTTCGGTTCTCTTTGGTTAGTCAATTGTCGAATTCACCTTTTGTGCATTTCTTCTTCCTATTTCTGTTCAAAGCCGAAACTGACTCTCACATCTTCTTCTCCTTATTTCCTTTCCATTCCGTCATCCTTTTCTCTCAAACCATTGCCAAAACTATCACATTTCGCTTCTCTTCCTTTCATTATTTTTCCTGAATCAAATCATCATTTGAGCCAAATCTTGATTCCTTTTTTCTTCTATCTTTTTTGTTATTCAAAAGAAAGCTGAAACCTTGTGGTTCTCTTTTGTGGCCGAATATTCTTAGTCCCATCCTCTTCTTTTCTCTCGTAATCTAGTCTTTAGTGAAGTGCCGAAATCGACTTCTCTTCTTCTTGGGAGTCATAGCCAAATCTCTTGGTAGCCGAAACCCTAAGCATCATTTGGGGTGTGTCGATCTATGGTGTTCAAGGGCCAAAGCAGTTATTAAGGTAAGATGATGACAACTCTTTTAGTTCTGGATTTATGCTATGGCCGAATGGCCTATGGATTCTAAGTGTGGTGTTAAAACCGATTGTAGGGAGGAGTTCAACCCGATTATGTGGTTCATCGGGATTTGATTGCCGGTCTAGGTAAGGTTTTAACATGTTCAGATCTATTTCTTAATCATTCGAAAGCCGAAGGCTAACCATTTATGTGTATTAAGGTTTAGCCGATTTCAAGAGAGATCATCACGTGGTTCGGGATTTGGTTGGTAACCAAATCGACTTAAGGTGAGTACTATTTTTGGGGCGACATCTTTTTTGGGATTTCTAGTTAAGCCGAATAGGGCTTTTGATTACTAACTAAGCAGTGGCCGATTGTAGGAGCAGTGAGGCCATACGTTTCGGGATCTCGTAGTATCGCGTAACTTTGGAATTTTTCGCTTAGATTTACGTTTAATCAGGTGTGTACACGCTTACACACTTTATTAGTTTAATAATGCTTATTATGTTACGATATAACCTTTGATGTTAGCGATTGTGCCTTATGGGCATAAGCTTGGATTCCGGGTAAGTCCCCTACTATGTGATTTACGACGTATATTTGTATATGTTATCATGTTCTGTTATATGCTATGCTATACATAAATGCATGATATATGAGATTACGACGCTTGTGACATGAGCATGATGATGTTGGGTTGATGAGAGGAGGGGGAATGATATATTTGGACTGTCACCAGTGGTTTTGACCACAAGATGGGTTGGCCCCATCAGTTGATTTGTGACTACGGTCACCAGAGGTTTTGACCTCACTATTGATATGATTTGTGACTAGTCCCAGTGGTTTTGACCACACTTGTGATAATTGTGACTTCGGTCACCAGTGGTTTTGACCACATATTGAGATTGTGACTCGTCCCAGTGGTTTGGTACCATAGTGGGTTGGCCCCACATGATATATTACGGGATTGTCATCAGTGGTTTTGACCACACGATGGGTTGGCCCCATCACTTGTTATATTTGTGACTTCGGTCACCAGTGGTTTTGACCACCAGTGGTTTTGACCACACGGGGTAGTAAATGTGTTTGGTTGGCTAGGTTATGGGTTGCATAATCTGCATGTTTTACTGATGATCTGTGTAAATGCTTGAATAGCTGGGTTGGGGATTTATGCATGAGTCTGGGTGACTCACCCCTTCCCTTACATTTTGCAGATGAGGCATAGATCGCGGATATGGAGCCGGGGAGGACTCGAGGTGGCCATGCATCTTGGTTTGGTTTTGGATTTTAAACTGCTATTTCGTTTCATCAGTTTTCTTTTAATTTGGTTTTGGGTTTGTAATAAGGCCACTAGTAATTTTTTTTTTGGGTTTATTTACTTGCTTTTATTTTGAATATATCAATCATATATCGGATTTATGAACTTGTTAAATTAACCGGTAAAAAGCTACGTTTTCAAAATTATAACTCTTTCGGGTTTTAAAGACGTTACCATCGGGTAACAAGGCTCACAGAATAATAAAGTAACTTGGATGTTTTTATAACTCAAATTTTCAAATCTCTTTAAGGGCAAATGGGTTTAAATTTGTTTGTACTCATCACACTCAATATTTTACAAGTAGCAAATGTTTTCCTAAAATTTGTATTAACAAATGACTTTCAAACATATGTTTCTTTCCAAGGTTTAAAACTACAATAGATCAATCTTAAACATCACCTATTACTAAGTTTTTTTTTTTCCAAACCTTAAATCACAAAGAAGTTTTCCATAAAAATATAACTGGTGTTTCCAAAAGGTTTTCACTCTGTAACATACCAGATTCGGCCGTGGTGTGTTGACCGGGTTTGGGGTGTTACAATTGTGGTATTAGAGCCAAGTTTCAATAGCTCTGCTGTGGGCTAAGGCCCAAAAATGTTTTAAAAAAGATTATGAAAGGATTTTTATGGAAAAAGTATAGTGGTGAAAGCATGGCACCGAGTCTCCGGCACCAATCCGCCCAGGTAAGTACCCCAAACTGTTGTTTTTATTGATAAGATTATGATGAATGGCATGACTGAATAGTAGTAGGAACTACTATAGAGACTGGAACTATAGGATGATGTGTACTCACGAAAACAACCCCTTATTAAACTTTTCATAAGACTGTGCTTTAATAGACAGTGGAATAAAAGTCTAACGCATAAAACTTTTAATCAGCTCGAATATATTGATAGACATGAATACACGTGGACGTGGGTGTAACACTCGTGGACGAGGTAGGGGTAGGATGAATGTCTCGGAACCGGTCGGGTCTGGTCATGGATCAGAGAATGAGGTACCATCGTCGCCAGCTGTGGGCGCAGAATATTAGGATCAGACGGGTGGTAATGACACGGCGTCGCAGGCTGTACTGCGGGTATTAGAAAGGGTTGCGAGTGCAGGCGTTGGAACTGGAGCTCAAAAATCTGTGACCGAGCGACTTAAGGCTAATGGTGCAGAGGTATTTAGAGGTTTATCTGGTGTGGCACCTAGTGCGGCGGAGTATTGGTTGGAGGCGACAGAACGCATTATGGATGACCTGGACTTTTTAGCTGAGGAAAAGCTAAAGGGTATAGTATCGCTGTTGCGAGATGAGTCATATCAGTGGTGGCTCACGGTTAGGGACGGAGCGATGGCAGACGATCTCACTTGGGAATTCTTTCGAACAGCCTATCAGAGGAAATACATAGGGGCTAGTTATGTTGATGCACAGTGCAGGGCGTTTTTGATCTTGGTCCAGGGTAGTAAGACTGTGGCAGAATATGAGGCAGAATTTCTCTGATTGAGTCGATATGCACGGGGTATTGTGGGCACAGAGCATGAGCGCTGTGTCAGATTTGAGGATGGGCTGAGAGACGAGGTGTGGATGATAATTGCTCCACAGCAGAAACGAGAGTTTGCCGTTCTAGTGGAAAAATCTAAGGTTGCTGAAGGGGTAAAACAGTCCGTAAGGCAGAACCAGGATAGGGGCTGGAATAAAAGGAGTTCTGAATCATCTGGGTTTTCTGGGAATCAGCAAAAGAGGGTTAGGTATGGTGGGCCAAATCAAGCTACTAGGCCTGCTGCTATTAATACTCAGTGGCCGCCACGGTGTGCTCGGTGTGGAAAGTCTCACACGGGAGAGTGTTGGACTGGTAACAGGGGATGCTTTGAGTGTGGATCACTGGGGCATCGAGTTAGAGATTGTCCACAGAGGTCGGCCAGGCTGCAATCTGAGGATCAGGGTCGTGCACAGTATAGAAGGGATAATCAGCAACCACAGAGGGGCCGTGGTGCAGCTAGGGGAGGTAATGGCTCTAGTAGAGGTCGGGGAGCACCGGGCAGAGGTACAGGTGGTACAGAGGCGAGACAGCCTGGATTGGTCTACGCAGCGAGGCGTCGAGAGGAGGGCGATGCACCGAACATTATAACCGGTACGTTCTTAATTTTTGGAGTACCTTATAATGTTTTAATTGATGTTGGTTCGACGCACTCGTATGTTGCTAGTATCATAGTGGAAACTATGAATTTAGACTCTGAGATTACTTCTAGGAAGATGACTGTGATAAGCCCTCTAGGTCACTCTGTAGAAGTAAGTAAACTATATAGGGATGTACCCCTAGAACTTCAAGGGGTCGTATTTTTGGCTGACCTGATGGAACTGCCGTTTGGGGAGTTCGATCTAATTCTCGGGATGGATTGGTTAGTGAAGTATCAGGCTAACTTGGATTGTGCAGGTAAGTGCATGGTGTTAAAGACCATGGAAGGTGAGGAGGTGGTTATGATAGGTAATAGGAGAGATTACTTATCTAATATTGTCTCTGCATTGAAGGCGGAGAAAATGGTGAGGAAGGGTTGTGGAGCATTTATAGTGCATGTTTGTGCTTTGGAAGTTAAGGATGCAGCTGTGAAGAACGTCCGAACCGTAGGAGAATTTACTGATGTTTTTCCAGAGGAACTTCCGGGTATACCTCCTGATCGCGAGGTGGAGTTCGGTATAGACTTGTTACCCAGAATTGCGTCAGTATCTATTGCACCATATAGGATGGCGCCGAAAGAATTAGTGGAATTAAAGGCTCAGATCTAGGAACTGTTGGACAGAGGTTTCATCCGGCCGAGTGTATCGCCTTGGGGAGCTCCTGTGCTTTTTGTTAAGAAGAAGGATGGTACGATGCGGCTGTGTATAGACTACCGCCAGCTGAACAAGTTGACAATCAAGAACAAGTACCCGTTGCCTAAGATTGACGACTTGTTTGATCAACTCAAGGGTGCATCGGTTTTCTCTAAGATTGACCTTAGGTCGGGGTATCATCAGCTCAAAGTGAAGGAGGCTGATATTCATAAGACGGCATTCCGTACTCGGTATGGGCACTACGAGTTTCTGGTAATGCCTTTCGGTCTGACCAATGCACCGGTAGCATTCATGGACATGATGAATTGGGTGTTTCAGCCGTATTTGGATTGGTTCGTCGTAGTGTTTATAGACGACATTTTGGTGTACTCGAAATCTGAGGAGAAACATGATGCACATCTTCGAGTGGTTCTACAGGTTCTGAGGGAGAAGCAGTTATACGCCAAGTTTAGTAAGTGCGAGTTCTGGCTTAAGGAGGTAACTTTCTTGGGTCATGTTGTATCAGTTGAGGGAATTAGGGTGGATCCTCGTAAGATTGAGGCAGTATTGGATTGGAAACCACCCAAGTCGGTTGCGGAGATTCGGAGTTTTCTTGGTTTGGCAGGATACTACAGGAGGTTCGTAGAGGGTTTCTCCTTAATTGCAGCGCCATTGACTAAGCTGTTGAGGAAAGGGGTTCCGTTTGTGTGGACTGAGAAACAGCAGGAAAGTTTTGACAAGTTAAAGAAGATTTTAACTGAAGCTCCAGTTTTGATTCAGCCTGAGGCAGGGAAGGAATTCACGGTTTACTGTGATGCATCACATGCTGGGTTAGGGTATGTGCTGATGCAAGATGGGAAGGTAGTCGCTTATGCATCTCAACAGTTGAGGCCTCATGAAGGTAACCACCCGACACATGATTTGGAGTTAGCTGCAGTGGTTTTTACCTTGAAGATTTAGAGGCACTACCTATATGGGGAAAAGTCGATAGTCTACACGGATCATAAGAGTCTGAAGTACCTCTTGACTCAGAAGGATTTAAATTTGAGGCAACGAAGGTGGGTCGAATTGTTGAAAGATTACGACTGTTCGATTGAGTACCATCTGGGTAAGGCTAACATAGTAGCTGATGCGTTGAGCCGTAAGGTGGTAGCGGATTTGCGAGCGATGTTTGCTCACCTAAGTCTTTTTGGTGATGGGAGTCTTTTGGCAGAATTGTGAGCAAAGCCATCTTAGATTGATCAAGTTAAGGAGAGACAGCTGGCAGATGAGGTCCTGAGTGTTAGAAGGTTGCAAGTGCAAAGTGGTGAGTCGGAAGGCTACAGCTTGGGCAGTGATGGAGTACTGCGTTTTCAAGAGAAGGTATGTATACCTAGGGATGTCGAGCTGAGGCAGCAGATTCTTCAGGAAGCTCATAGCAGCCCATACGCTATGCATCCTGGAGGCAGTAAGATGTATCGTGATTTAAGGGAATAGTTCTGGTGGCCAAGCCTTAAGCGGGAAGTAACAGAGTTTGTGGGCAAGTGTCTGACATGCCAGCAGGTCAAGGCTGAGCATCAGTTACTGTCAGGACTGTTGCAGCCGGTAAAGATCCCACAGTGGAAGTGGGAAAGGATTACGATGGATTTTGTCAGTGGGCTTCCTCTTACGCCTAGTAAAAAGGATTCAGTCTGGGTAATTGTGGATCGTCTGACTAAGTCGGCTCATTTCATACCGGTGAGGGTTGATTATTCACTTCAGAAGTTAGCCAAGTTGTATGTGGCAGAGATAGTGCGGTTGCATGGAGTGCCAGTGTCAATTATTTCGGATAGGGATCCCAGGTTTACGTCGAGGTTTTGGAAAGCTTTGCATCAGGCTTTGGGGACCAGATTGGATTTCAGCACGGCTTTCCATCCGCAGTCTGATGGACAGTCTGAGAGGGTAATCCAGATTCTGGAAGATATGTTAAGGGGCTGTGTTTTGGATTTCAGTGGTAGTTGGAAGGAGTACCTACCCTTGGCAGAGTTCGCTTATAACAATAGTTACCAAGCAAGTATTCAGATGGCACCATATGAGGCACTATATGGACGGAAATGTCGTACTCCGACGTGTTGGACATAATTGGGTGAATGACAGATGTTGGGTCTGGGGTTGGTAACAGAAACAGAGGATAAGGTTAAGGTAATTCGGGCTCGTCTTAAGGAAGCGTCGGACAGGCAGAAGTCTTACGCCGATCTTAAGCGCAGGGATATAGAGTATGCAGTGGGTGATAAGGTCTTTCTGAAGGTATCGCCTTGGAAGAAAGTGTTGAGATTTGGTCGGAAGGGCAAGCTAAGCCCTAGGTTCATCGGACCGTATACGGTGTTGAAGCGAGTGGGATCGGTAGCTTACCAGCTTGAGTTGCCAGCAGAGTTGAGTCAGATTCACAATGTTTTTCATGTTTTAATGCTTAGGCGCTATCGATCAGATCCATCACATGTTGTGCCAGTGGAGGAGATAGAGGTGAGTTCTGATTTGTTGTTCAAGAAAGAACCTGTGCAGATCTTAGATTGGGATGTCAAAGTTCTGCATAGGAGGTCAATACCCTTGGTAAAAGTGTTATAGCGGAACCATGGTACGGAGGAGGCTACTTGGGAACCAGAGGATGTGATGCGGCAGCAATACCCTCAACTCTTTTGACCAGGTAATTTCGGGGCCGAAATTATTTTAAGGGGGTAGAACTGTAACATCCTTAAATCGGGGCCTCTGCATTTTGTGTGTGTTTGCATGTGATGGTATGTCTATTGTGTTGGTTTGATATGTTTTGGGGTCTAGGCATGACCTCGGGTTAGTTCTGGGTCATGGCCAAAATTTTTGTTTTAGCCCTCAAGAAGTAGGAGCTAGGTGAGATAGGGGTTAAGAGAATTTATTGGGGAAGGATGACACAAGAAATCATTTGGAAAGGTGGCAAGGAGGCGCCACTTAAGCACCATGGAGATGACGCCACTTGCAGGGAGGGAGTGCCTGGGTTTGAGCAGCAGGAGTTGCACTCCCTGCTATTTCTTTTTTGACGCCAAGCTAGGGGAGGAGTGTTCAGGTGGGACTCTTTTGAATGGATGGAGAGGAGAGATTGGAGGAGTTTGACCTGTTCAAAAAGATTTGAACTGATGGAGGGGAGCAAATGTAGGAGTTTGAATATTTTTTCAAACTCATTGGTGGGTGTTGGCCGAATTTTGAGCATTAGGCAAGGGGTGATATCAGTTTTGGGAGCCTTGTGTGTTGGTGGCCGAATGTTGTGGGGGTTTAAGGGAGAATTTCGGCTAGTTGGGGAGGGTCTTCTCTTTTCATTTTTGTGTCAAAGCCGAACGACCAATTGCCTTTTGCTTTCTTTCTTTTCAGCAGCTCTTGTAATTGGCCGAATCTTTTGTGCATTTTCCTTGAAGAGCCGAATTGGTAGCCATTCTCTTCCTTTTATTTTTGGTTCTCTTTGGTTAGTCAATTTTCGAATTCACCTTTTGTGCATTTCTTCTTCCTATTTCTGTTCAAAGCCGAAACCGACTCTCACATCTTCTTCTCCTTATTTCCTTTCCATTCCATCCTTTTCTCTCAAACCATTGCCGAAACTATCACCTTTCGCTTCTATTCCTTTCATTATCAAATCACCATTTGAGCCGAATCTTGATTCCTTTTTTCTTCTATCTTTTTCGTTATTCGAAAGAAAGCTGAAACCTTGTTGTTCTCTTTTGTGGTCGAATATTCTTAGTCACATCCTCTTCTTTTCTCTCGTAATCTAGCCTTTAGTGAAGTGCCGAAATCGACTTCTCTTCTTCTTGGGAGTCATAGCCGAATCTCTTGGTAGCCGAAACCCCAAGTATCAATTGGGGTGTGTCGATCTATGGTGTTCAAGGGCCAAAGCAGTTATTAAGGTAAGATGATGACAACTCTTTTAGTTCTGGATTTATGCTATGGCTGAATGGCCTATGGATTCTAAGTGTGGTGTTAAAAGGGAGGAGTTCAACCCGAATATGTGGTTCATCGGGATTTGATTGCCGGTCTAGGTAAGGTTTTAACATGTTCAGATCTATTTCTTAACCATTCGAAAGCCGAAGGCTAACCATCTATTTGTATTAAGGTTTAGCCGATTTCAAGAGAGATCATCACGTGGTTCGGGATTTGGTTGGTAACCAAATCGGCTTAAGGTGAGTACTATTTTTGGGGCGACATCTTTTTTGGGATTTCTAGTTAAGCCGAATAGGGCTTTTGATTACTAACTAAGCAGTGGCCGATTGTAGGAGCAGTGAGGGCATACGTTTCGGGATCTCGTAGTATCGCGTAGCTTTGGAATTTTTCGCTTAGATTTACGTTTAATCAGGTGTGTACACGCTTACACACTTTATTAGTTTAATAATGCTTATTATGTTACGATATAACCTTTGATGTTAGCGATTGTGCCTTATGGGCATAAGCTTGGATTCCGAGTAAGTCCCCTACTATGTGATTTACGACGTATATTTGTATATGTTATCATGTTCTGTTATATGCTATGCTATACATAAATGCATGATATATGAGATTACGACACTTGTGACATGAGCATGATGATGTTGGGTTGATGAGAGGAGGGGGAATGATATATTTGGACTGTCACCAGTGGTTTTGACCACAAGATGGGTTGGCCCCATCAGTTGATTTGTGACTACGGTCACCAGAGGTTTTGACCTCACTATTGATATGATTTGTGACTAGTCCCAGTGATTTTGACCACACTTGTGATAATTGTGACTTCGGTCACCAGTGGTTTTGACCACATATTGAGATTGTGACTCGTCCCAGTGGTTTGGTACCACAGTGGGTTGGCCCCATATGATATATTACGGGATTGTCATCAGTGGTTTTGACCACACGATGGGTTGGCCCCATCACTTGTTATATTTGTGACTTCGGTCACCAGTGGTTTTGACCACACGGGGTAGTAAATGTGTTTGGTTGGCTAGGTTATGGGTTGCATAATCTGCATGTTTTACTGATGATCTGTGTAAGTGCTTGAATAGCTGGGTTGGGGATTATGCACTGAGTCTGGGTGACTCACCCCTTCCCTTACATTTTGTAGATGAGGCATAGATCGCGGATATGGAGCCGGGGAGGACTCGAGGTGGCAATGCATCTTGGTTTGGTTTTGGATTTTAAACTGCTATTTCGTTTCATCAGTTTTCTTTTAATTTGGTTTTGGGTTTGTAATAAGGCCACTAGTAATTTTTTTTTTTTGGGTTTATTTACTTACTTTTATTTTGAATATATCAATCATATATCAAATTTATGAACTTGTTAAATTAACCGGTAAAAAGCTACGTTTTCAAAATTATAACTCTCTCAGGTTTTAAAGACGTTACCATCGGGTAACAAGGCTCACAGAATAATAAAGTAACTTGGATGTTTTTATAACTCAAATTTTCAAATCTCTTTAAGGGCAAATGGGTTTAAATTTGTTTGTACTCATCACACTCAATATTTTACAAGTAGCAAATGTTTTCCTAAAATTTGTATTAACAAATGACTTTCAAACATATGTTTCTTTCCAAGGTTTAAAACTACAATAGATCAATCTTAAACATCACCTATTACTAAGTTTTTTTTTCCAAACCTTAAATCACAAAGAAGTTTTCCATAAAAATATAACCGGTGTTTCCAAAAGGTTTTCACTCTGTAACATACCAGATTCGGCCGTGGTGTGTTGACCGGGTTTGGGGTGTTACACTTCTTTTCGGCATTTTGGGATTTGAAGAAGGAGGCCAATCACATAGATCTCTAAGTTATAGAATCGTGTTACTTTCGAGATTTTAAGGTAAGAGGATTTGTTTATTTATACGTATAAAATCGGGTAGAATACTAACCATGGCCAAATATAGGAGAGGCCTATTTTCACATCTTTCCGGCTTTTTGAAGCAAAGCGTAGATCGGTTTAGCAAGGGTATCTACATTAATCAGGTGTGTAATACTTCCCCACCATCTAGATCTAATCATAAAATGCATGATCATAAGATTTATATGTTTTGATAATTGCCAACATCTCGGTTTATTGATGAAAGCCCAATGAGGGTAAAAGCGGATCACCAGGTTAGTAAATAATTTGTTTAAATGTTATAAGTAAAATGCTTGTATGTGATTGCATGGGTTGGGTTGATGAAAGGAGGAAGTTATAAGGGTTGGGTTGATGAAAGGAGGAAGTTATACGTTATATGTGTAGCGGTTTTTACCGTGATCTGATGTAGCTGCTAATGACGTGAACTGTTATACGGGCTTTGGCCATTATATGTTATAAGGGCTTCGGCCATCATATGTGGATGAGCAGCATGACTGCCATCATGGTGTGTAGCGGTGTGGGTTGATTGTAGAAATCCCCAATGGTGTGAATGGCTGGTACGGAGGCGTGTAGCGGATGGAAACCTAGGATTTGGGTTGGGCTTGCATATTAAATTTTATTATGTATATTAAACTGTTTATTTTGTTTTATGGGGCTAAGGCCCAAATCTAATGGTGCATGAGGGTTGCACACTGAGTCTCGCGACTCAACCAATTAATTAATATTTCAGGTAGCACTTAGTGCATCGGACCGGGCTGGAGAGGAGCGCAAGGTGGCCATGCAAAAGAACATTTTGATTCAGCAAAAAGACTCTAGTTTATTATTTTATATTTTTTAATGGGTTTTAAATCTCGTTGTAATAAGGCCATGGGCCACTAGTTTATATTTTGTTTTATTTTTGGGCTTTAATTACTTTTAGTTATTTAATTTTTTTATTTTAATTAAACTAAGGCATGTAATTAAGTTTGATTTTATTTTACAAAGGTATATTCTATATGAAATATATTTGGGCTTTTCGAAAAAATACGACATGTTTGACAAAATTTTTCTTAGTGACATACCAGATCCGGTCGTAGCAATTGGACCGGGTTTGGGGTGTTATAGCTGACACCACTCGTTTTTTTAAACTTAGGGATTCTCTCCTTTGCCTGATCCACATTTAATTCCATCACAAATCCTTATCAGAACTACTATCACAATATTTTATCGTTAATCCTCATTATACAGTTAAGATCTTGTATCCAATGAATAAATCTAATAGAAATCTAGGGAAATCTTCTTCCCTTAAAATCCTGAAATTGGAGACTAATGATTTTCAGCTTTTAGATCTAGTCAACCAAGTTTCCTTCAAATCCTGGAATGCCGCCCAACATAGAACCATTAAAATATTAGCTTTTTCGGCTTTTTCCTTTCAAAAACCAGAATAGAATATGAGAAACTAGCAGAAGTAGACACTTACCTTAACACAGGGATTTCGGCTAGCACTAGAAAGAGGATTCGACAATGCCAAAGTAATAGATTTTAAATGTCGGAAGAATAGATTTAACTCACAAATAGGATGAATAAAGAAAAACTATAGAGATTTTGGCTTTTTAGAGAAATCGGCACAAGGTAAAGAAGATTGGAGAAAAGGCTTCGGCTTATGAAGAAATTGAAGAAGAGAAATTGGAGAGGAAGAGGCTAGGGATTTTCGGTACAAAGAATGAGGAGAGAATTAGGGTTTTAAGTGTCAGAATCAAGGAGCTATCCCCCCTATTTATAGGATTTTCGGCACCTCCTGTATAAAATCGAAAACGCCCTTCCAAATTAATTAAAATTCAAGCTAAATAATAGGGAAAATTCGACACCCCTTTGCCATGCAGTAGCCGATTTCTTTACTCCTCTCAGTGGTGGATTTTCGGTCATCACTCTCCTTGTAGATAGACTCCTATCTTTTCTCCTTTTTATTTTCTATATTATCAATTATAAAATCCAAATATATCTTCCTATTTTTAAGCCTTGTAGTCGTCCACCTCATCAAGTCTTAATGCCGAAATTTAACTCACTTAAATTAAAAGATTTGGGCTTCATTAAACCTAAATTTTGGGCCCCTGACTCCTTGTGTGTGGCATCACCTTCTAATTCCCTTACAGTGCCACCTTTTGTTTGGCCACAAGCCCACATTGGTATTTTAAACATAATTACCATTCTTTTAACTCTATAATGCCCAATCTAATAATTTAACCAAGGCCTTTACCTAATTCCGAGCCCAATTTGGACCTCTATTACTTAAAATTAACATATTAAACATATTCACCCATTAAACGCATAGGCCCAAAAATTCAGGATGTTACAGTTCTACCCCCTTAAAGAAATTTCATCCTCAAAATTTCCAACTAACTATTAATCGTACTCCCCAAGTCTCACCACTATGCTTTCGCTGCGCACTCTAATTTAATAATATATAAACATTGCACGCATACAGTTCCTATACCCAAAAATATAGCATCCACACAAAACATACCCGACTTAATGGTGATTGAACAATCCCGAGCCTTATGCTCCTCAGACCCGCACCTTAAACACATTCCTGACTTCCTCCAACATTCACCCGGATGACGCCTTCTGCAATATTCGCAAACCCGGAAGTTTGGACGAACCTTAACATGCTTCACAGAATGAGACTGCAACCCTAGAAAACTACTATCTCTTTTTTCCTTACAGTCCACACACCCAACCCGATGTGTTTCACCGATTTCTTTAACCTCCTTCAGTACCTCCCTAACTAGCTGAGTCAGCACATCAGTCCTAACACTTCCACGGCCTCGGTCGCGGCCTCTTCTTCCTCTTCTAACGCTAATCGTTGATTCTCGTATTATCCGAATTAGAAATTTTATGAATTATTAAATTCTTTCACTGATTAACCATGAACAATCTTATGGGAAGTAGTTTTAAGAGTAGTTCTTTCGAATTCGCAAATATATCTACCATTTAGTTTCATGTTCACATCTCCTAGTTCTAGGGAGCACATACATTCAGTCATCAAGTATTAACATACAAGCAGCATCCACGAACTTACATTCAGCATGTAGGGGTATCTTCGTCATTTCACTACCCAGGGGTATTTTCGTAATTTATCCTATAAGGGTATTTTCGTAATTTATCCTACAGTGGTATTTTCATAATTTTTCAAAAAAATAGGGTTCCGTGGTGATTTCGTGAAATAGGGGTATTTTGGTAATTTTGCAATCCAGGGTATTTCGGTAATTTTGTAATCTGAGGCATTTCGGTAATTTCTACAAATCAGGGGTGTAACACCCCTTAACCTTAAACCGTCGCGGAACAGGGTTACGAGGCATTACCGGACATATCGGACAATTTACAAATAATTCTAAAATAAAATAACGTTCATAGTATAATCTAATAACTAAGTCCCTACAATGAACATTCGAAGTCTAAAGTATGTACTAAAAGTGAACAAGACTTGTTTAAGTACTCCAATTTTTTTTATTGTTTTTTTTATTGTATAAATTTCAGCAGCATTTCTGCTTATTTTCACATAAAACCCCCTGCAATTGAAATCATATTTATTTCAAAAATAACCAATTCAATAAATTCATTTCACATATTCATTTTCTATTCTAAATATCTTCTATTCAAACTCAATCAATATAATATCAATTTAAATTTATCAATGTACTAATTAAATTAAAATAGATAAACTTCTTTTATTATAATTCTTAGACTTGTAATACTAACATTTTTTTTACCATTTATATTCAAAACATAACAATCCTTATACACATCCTATGTACATGCCACATTACCGAAAGAAAATATACATCACCAAAAGTTTGCTGAAGTCGGGTCTTGCTTCGGATGCTGGTTCTGTACTTGAGTTCTACAACCTGCGCACAGAAACAATCGTACGCTGAGTATGCATATACTCAGTGGTATCACTATAATTCAATTTATAACTAATTACATTAAATCGTACACATGCTTTTACATTACAATTATCATCACTTAATAAACAATTTAATCTTATATGTATATATACACATACAATTCTGATTTCTATATTTCAATTCTCACATTTTTCATATGCCATATCTTTCAAATTTAGTTTTATCAATGAATTTATTTCATTGTCCCTATTAACTTGACTCGGACTCGACGGATACACGGATTCCAACCCACACACCAGTACGGCACATTGTGCCTTAACGGTACACAGTATACAATACACAAAGTGTCGAATCGGTAACAGTAACAATATCAGTATTCAACACACAAAGTGCTGAAACTGTAACAATAACAGTATACGACACACAAAGTGTCGAATCGATAACAGTAACAGTAACAGTAACAGTAGTCGGCACATAAGTGCCTGATCAGTAAGCCGGCAAAAACCCGTACTCTTCCATATCCTATGGCATGCCAATTATATCCGACTCAGCCCGACTAGTTAATAGGGTCTTTCAGTTCTCAATTTCATTTTCATTTTCATAACAAATTCAATTTCAATAAGAAATACACTTGTCCGATCACCAACCACAATATAATTCAATACTAACACATATTTCTCATTCAATTCAATAAAGTCGCTTACCTTATTATTTACTTACCATACACGTAATTTAAATTTAATATTAAATAATAAATAATTTGAATTATAGTAATACAAACCCAAATTTGCTTGATTATTCCTCGGTAACCTTCTCCTTTCCTTTGTGGGTCGATGCCTCAAGTTCCTTTTTAGCTGAGAAAATAATAATAATTTGCATTATTAATTTCAACATTAAATTACAATAAATAATTAAATTTTATTCGATTCCTACTCTTCCTCTTCATTCCACATTCTTTATACACAATTCTATTATTTACTTATAAGTTCTTCCTAGGCTGTCTACCTGAGTCATTGTCACTAAATTATCTATAACTTGAGTTACAGAATTCCAAATTAAGATCCGTAAATTTTATATGAAACTAGACTCATATATATTCTTTTCATAAAATTTTCAGAATTTTTGATTTAGCCAATTAGTACAGTTTATTCTTTAAAATCACCCTTGTTCTGTTGTCTGAAGTTCCGACCACTCTTTACTAAAATTTAATTATCTTTTTGTAAAAAAATTCAAATGATGTTCTAGTTTGTTTCTTCTAAAAATATACTCATCAAGGAATCTAACCATATAAATTGTGTTCCACAATTATTTTTGTACAATTGTTAATGGTTTTTACAAGTCAGAACAGGGGATCTCGAAATCAATCTGAACCAGTCTCACAAAAATCTAAATATCTCAAAATACAGAATTTCTTTGCTTTCTCTGTTTCTTTAATATGAAAATAGACTCAATAAGGTTAATTTCATATCTCATTCAACCTCTACTTCCATTTCTACTATTTTTGGTGATTTTTCAAAGTTAATCTTCTGCTACTGTCCTAAAACTGTTTTCTTATGACTTATTTTGTAATTAAATCCTAATTAAGTTTACTTATTTTCTTAACTTAATTCATGCTTTATTTGTAACGACCCAAATTCTGTGGGCACCGAAAAAAAATGTGTTATCGGGCCTCCGTCTTAGTAAATCGAGTTAGTAAATAATTATTAGGAGTAATTATGAGTCTAATAGTGTGTTTAATTAGATTTTTATTTAGTGAATTTAGCTCAAATTAAAGCAATTAGGAAAAAGGATCAAATTGAATAAAAAGTGAAAGTTTAATTATAGATTAAAAGAAAGTAAAAAGGATCAAAATGGCAAATATGCCACTTAGCATAAGTTGAGGCGGCATATGAAATAAAAATCTAAGATTTTTGCTTAGATTTTAATTATATATATATATATATATATATATATATATATATATATAAAGTAAATAGAAAAGAAACAAAACAAAGAAACAGAAAAAAAGAAACAGAGAGCATACGAAACAGGGGAAAGGAAGGAAAGAAAAGAAAAAGGAAAAACTAGGGATTTAAAGCTTGAAGTTTAAATTGGTAAGTCAATCAAGTCCTATTCTCTTAATTTTGATGTTTTAGAAGCTTTAAAGCAAGATTTTGATGAAACTAAGTTGATATTTTGAGAGTTTTTAGGTTCTTAAGTACAGTTGATGTTGAAGAAAAAGATGAATTAAAGATTAAATTGAATGAAATCTAAGTTAGAATTAGTAAAAGGATTAAATTGTAAGGTAAGCTATAAGTTTTCTACTATAGGGATTAATTTGGAAGAAATTAAAAATTAGGGCTTTATTATGAAAATTATATAATCAAGTTGAATATGGAAGTAATTTAAGTAGAATCAAAGCATGAATTAAGTTAAGAAAATAAGTAAACTTAACTAGGATTTAATTGCAAAATAAGCTATAAGAAAATAGTTTTGGGACAGTAGCAGAAGAGTAACTTTGAAAAATAACCAAAAATGGTAGAAATGGAAGTAGAAGTTGAACTTGATATGAAATTAAATCTTATTGAGTCTATTTTCATATGAAAGAAACAGAGAAAGCAAACAAGTTCTGTATTTTGAGATATTTAGATTTTTGTGAGACTGGTTCAGAGTGATTTCGAGATCCCCTGTTCTGACTTGGAAAAATCATTAAAAATTTTACAAAAATAATTGGGAGACATAATTTACATGGTTGGATTCCTTAATGAGTCTATTTTTATAAGAAACAAACTAGAATATCATTTAAATTCTGTACAAAAAGATAATTAAATATTAGCAAATAGTGGTCGAAACTGTCAGACAACAGAATAGGGGTGATTTTAAAGAATAAAATGTACTTATTGGCTAAATCAAAAATTCTGAAAATTTTATGACAAGAAGATATGTGAGTCTATTTTCATATAAAATTTACGGATCTTAATTTTGAATTCTGTAACTCAACATATAGATAATTTAGTGACAATGACTCAGGTAGACAGCCTTGAAAGAACTTATAAGTAAATATTAGAATTGTGTATATAGAATGTGCAATGAAGAGGAAGAGTAGGAATTGAATTAAATTTAATTATTTATTGTAATTTGATGTTGTAATTAATAATGTAAATTATTATTATTTTCGTAGCTAACAAGGAACTCGAGACATCAACCCACAAAAGAAAGGAGAAGATCGGCGAGGAATAAATCCAAAGAGAATTCTAGTTTGTATTACTATAATTCAAGTTATTTATTATTAAATACTAATTTTATATTTATTTATTTTATAGTAAGTAAATATTGAGGTAAGTAACTTTATTGAATTGTATTTTGATTAGTGAATGGAAAAGTGAAGTTGATATTGAAAATGAATTTTGAAATGAAAGTGAACTTGAATTGAGAATTGGAAACCCTATTAACTAGTCGGGCTGAGTCGGATATAATTGGCATGCCATAGGATATGGAAGAGTACGGGTTTTTGCTGGCTTACTGATCAGGCACTTATGTACCGACTACTGTTACTGTTACTGTTACCGATTCGACACTTTGTGTGTCGTATACTGTTACTGTTACCGTTACCGTTACAGGTTCAGCACTTTGTGTGTTGAATACTGATATTGTTACTGTTACCGATTCGACACTTTGTGTGTCGTATACTGTGTACCGTTAAGGCACAATGTGCCGTACTGGTGTGCGGGTTGGAATCCGTGTATCCGTTGAGTCCGAGTCAAGTTAATAGGGACAATGAAATAAATTTATTGATAAAACTAAATTTGAAAGATATGGCATATGAAAAAGGTGAGAATTGAAATATAGAAATCAGAATTGTATGTATATATAAATATACATATAAGATTGAATTATTTATTAAGTGATGATAATTGTAATGTAAAATTATGTGTGCGATTTAATGTAACTAGTTATAAATTGAATTATAGTAATACCACTGAGTATATGCATACTCAGCGTACGGTTGTTTCTGTGCGCAGGTTGTAGAAGTCAAGTACGGAACCAGCATCCGAAGTCAGACCCGACTTCAGCAGACTTTTGGTGATGTATACTTTCTTTTGGTAATGTGGCATGTACATAGGTTGTATATAAAGGTTATTATATTTAGAATGTAAATGGTTAAAAATGTTAGTATTACAAGTTTAAGAATTATAATAAAAGAAGTTTATCTATTTTAATCTAACTAATACTTTGATAAATTTAAGTTGATATTATGTTGGTTGAGTTTGATTAGAAGGTATTTAGATTAGAAAATGAATATATGAAATGAATTGGTTATGATTGAAATGAATACGGTTTAAATTGCAGGGGGTATTATATGATAATAAGCAGAAATGCTGCCGAAATTTACATTAAACAAAATATATTCTGAAATACTTAAACGAGTCCCATTTCACTTTTAATTCAGACTTTAGACTTTGAAAGTTCATTATAGGGATTAGTTATTAAAGTTATACTATGAATTTTTTTTTAGAATTTTTTTGTAGATTAACTGATATATCCGGTAATGCCTCGTAACCCTGTTTCGGCGATGGTTCGAGGTTGGGGTATTACAATTATTGGTATCAGAGCTATCAGGTTTAGTAGATTTCGGGCTAAATCGGGCTCGAAAACATGCCGCTATTGAGTCGAAGCTGAGTCGGGTTTTTGGATGTTTTATTTGATTTTGTTTTCTAGATAAAATGTCAGACGAAAGAATGTATGATGTTGAATAGGAAATGTATACTGGAAGTCGAGAAATTGAAGAAACTGAATCTGCTACACCTACTGCGAATCCGTTAGATAATCAACCTCCTAATGTAGGAAGAGATAGAGATAACTCACAACTGTTAAGAGCTATAGCCAATGCATTACAGCATGTAGCGGGAACTGTACCTGCTACTACATCAGTACCTACAGTTAGACGGGCCCCGATTAAAGAGTTACGAAAATATGGTGCCACAGAGTTTTTGGGACTAAGAGGACTTGATCCGTATGCTACTGAAAATTGGATAGAATCAACAAAAAGAGTTTTGCAACAATTAGATTGCATCCCCCGAGAGAATCTGATATGTGCTGTATCATTGTTACAAGGGGAAGCATATCTCTGGTGGGAATCTGTGGTTAGACATTTACCGGATAATCAGGTAACCTGGGACTTGTTTCAAAAAGAATTTCAGAAGAAGTATATTGGGGAAATGTATATCGAAGAGAAGAAGCAAGAGTTTTTAGTACTGAAACAGGGTAATATGTCAGTATTGGATTATGACCGAGAGTTTACTAGATTGAGCAGGTATGCTTCAGAATATATTCCAACCAAGGCTGATAGTTGTAAACGATTTCTACGGGGACTACGAGATGAAATTAAGATTCAACTGGTAAGTCTCAGAATTACTAAACTTGTTGACCTGGTTGAACGAGCGAAAATGATAGAAAAAGTATTAGGCCTAGATAAAAAATTTGAAATGGGTAAATCAACTGGGAAACGTATGGGAACTACCAGTAATCCATTACCAAAGAGATTCAGAGAATCAAGAAGTGGTTGGAGATCAAGCTTTCGGTCTAATAGAGGTGACAGAGACAGAGGAAAACAGATTACTATTTCCACCGGTAGTGTAAAAGCTCCACCCCGAGAAAATGAATATCCTGAATGCGATTATTGTGGGAAAAGACATTTTGGTGAATGCTGGAAGAAAATCGGAGGATGTTTTCGTTGTGGCTCTACTGAACACTTTATTAAAGATTGTTCGAAAACTCAGAGTAGTACACCTACCACATCTCAGAGATCAGTATCGACTGCCAGAGGTAGAGGAATGTCTAGAGGAGGTTTTGTTTCGAGGAGAGGAGGAGCTAGTAGAGGCAGTGATATAGCTACACAACAGTCAGAGGCTAGAGCACCAGCCAAAGCATACGTAGTTCGGACCCGTGAAGAAGGCAATGCTCACGATGTGCTGACAGGTATATTTTTATTGTATTCTGAGCCTATTTATGCTTTAATTGACCCGGGTTCGTCACATTCATATATTAATTCAAAATTAGTTGAATAAGGGAAGTTAAAATCTGAAATGTCTAGAGTTTTCATAGAGGTGTCCAGCCCTTTGGGACAAACAGTGTTAGTAGATAGAGTATGCCGGAGGTGTAACATCCTTAAATCGGGGTCTCTGCATTTTGCTTGTGTTGCATGTGATGAATTGATTATAATGTTGATTTAACATGTTTTGGGGTCTAGTTATAAGGCCTGACTTAGGGCTAAAAATTTTGTTTTAGTGCTTGGGAAGAGGGAGCTAGGTGAGTTAGGTGTTAAAAGAATTTATTGGGGGTTTGTGACACAAGAAATCAATTGGAAAAGTGGCAAGGAGGTGCCACTTAAGCACCAGGGAGATGACGCCACATGCAGAGAGGGAGTGCCTGTGTTCGAGCAGCAGGAATTGCACTTCTGCTTATTCTTTTTCACGCCAAAAGCAAGGAGAGGAGTACTCAGGTGGGACTCTCTTGAATGGATAGAGAGGAGAAATTTGTGGAGTTTGACCCGTTCAAACGAATTTGAACTGATGGAAGGGAGGAAATCTAGGAGTTTGAATTATTTCAAACTCATTGGAAGTGTTGGCCGAATTTGGGACTTTGGGGAGGAGGAGTAATCAGTTTTAGAAGCTAGGTGTGCCGAATTTTCATAGTCTAAGGGGAGTAAATTTTCGGCTAGCTTGGAAGGCTTCCCATTTTCGTACAGTGTCAGAACTGAGCATCAAAGTGCATTTTCTTTCTTTTCTCTTTTTCGGCAACTCTTGTATTTGGCCGAATCACTTGTGTATTATTTTTGAATAGCCGAAACTTCAATAGCCATTCTCCTCTTCTCTTTTTGGTTCACCTTTGTTAGCCCTCTCTGTGACACTTTGGCACTTCTTCTTTTCTTATTCTTCCTCAAAGCTGAAACCAAGAACCTCACCCCCCCATCCGGTATCTTTTCTTTTCTCTCTCAAAACCCCTTGTGCCGAAAGTTCTTTCATTCACCTTTGCCAAATCCCTTCTTTTCCATTGCATTATTCTTATTCATTTTTCCATTGTTCAAAAAGTCGAAACCTTATTGTCCTCTTCTTGGCCGAATACTCTTAGTGTACTTTCTTTCTCCTCTTGCGTTTTCTCATCATCACTTCAAGTGCCGAAACCTATCTCTTCCATTTGGGTTAGCCGAATCTTTTGGTAAGTGGTTCTCTTCTATCTTCCCTTCTACTAAAGATCTGTGTTAAATCTTATTCTTGTTCTATGTGATAGCTGAAACCTCTAAACAACAATAGGGGGTGCCGATCTGTGGTGTTTAAAGGCCAAATCAGTCATTAAGGTAAGGTGTAATATCCTAGATTTAGGGGTTATGCATTTAGTGCATAATTCAAGTGTTAGTAGGCTTAGTGTATGATTGGATGTGTTTTAGGGGTTTTGAGAACCATAGGGTGTAGAGGAATGCCTTAAGAAATTATTGGATTTTAGGTTCTTAAAGGGGAGCTAAGGGCGAAAGGCCTTAAAGGATTAAGTGGTGAAGGTTATGACACGAAGATGGGCTTGGTAAAGTGGCTGCAAGGCGCCACTTAGGGCCTTGGTGAATGACGCCTCAAGCAAGGGGAGAAGGGCTCAGGTTCGAGTCGTGTGGGCAGCGTGGAGTGTGCTTTTATTTTTGGAGGTTGGCGTCAAGAGAGAGGGGGAGTGTTGGACGGCATAGGGGCTTTGAAAAGATGAAGATAAGCTTGTTTTTTTCTTTTTAAATTTTAGCTAAAGAATAGGATAAATGTAGTTTTATTTTATTTATCTTAGATGAGCAGATAAGAGATAAATGAGGAGAGAATAATGGGATATGATAAGGGTAGGAGCAATGGCCAAATATAGGACTCTTTGCGTGACCATTTTCGGCTTTGAAGTGTGTTAAGAAGTGTGTGCCGAATTTTAGTTGAAGAGTATTCATCTTTTTCTTTTTCTTTTAGTGCCTTGCCAAATTTCTTCTACCCTCTCCTCTTCCTCTTTATTTTCTTTCAACCCCGAATCTACTTCTATTTCTTTAAAGCCAAATGCCCCTTTGTCATTAACAGTCATAGCCGAATGTCCCATCACCCTTTTAAAGGCTTAGCCGAAACCTCTCCACCATTATTCACCATTGCCGACTTCCTTTGATGAGCCATAGCCGAATCTTTATTTGAACCTCTTTATCACTTCTTTTCATCTCTTGTTCTCATCTAAGCCGAAAGTTAAGGGCCTAACTTCATTTCTCTCTAGGAAGGTGATTTCGAGAGGTTGATCGTTAGTGGTAAGCAACATAGTGGTAAGTGATCTTCTCTTTTAGTAATCGATGTTATCTTCATGGGAGTGCCGAATCAAGTGTTTTGCCTTGATTTCTATGGATGACCGAATGTCCTTTAAGCCCTGCTATATGTTCTTTTGGTGTTTAGTCGAAGGAAGGGAGCACTAAGGAGCCTTTCGGGATTTGAAGTGTTCAAGGTAGGTAACTATAATATTCGGCCAAAGGCCATCTTCATGGACTTATTGTGTATAGCCGATTCTAACAATGGCATATAAGATTTCGACAGTCTCAAGGAGCAAGCAAGTATTTCGGGATTTGGTAAGCAAGGTAAGGAAGTGTTAACATTCGGCCATAGGCCATATTTGGTATTTAAGTGTGACCGATTTGACTATGATGGTTTAGGGACTAAACGACAGGAGTAAGCAGAGTTTCGGGATTCGAGATCTTTTGGTAAGAATATTTAGTAAGTGTGGATTCAATATACTTAGACTATAATAGTGTTGATTAATCGAGTGTTCTGATTAAGTGTTCTACGATGGACGTGAATATCAGTCACGAGGGAAAAGGGAAAGTCCCTATTCTGAAGTTTAAGAAGAGATCAGTTTCCGCGGTTCGGAATTGGCCACCGGGGTGTGGGCCAGCAGCAGGGGAGAATTATAGGCAAATAGCCATAGTATCGCTTAGTGATAGCATCGGGATCGAGAGCTTAGTGCTTCAGGTTATCAGGAGTGTGATTAACCCACAGTTTTCCCGGGATTACGTTATATTGTATATGTTGTGTAAATGCTAATATGTGCAGTGGCGATTATGAATGGATACCCTTAAGGGGTATATCGGAAATCAGGTCAGTGTTAATTATTAAGAATGTGAATATGCCAATGAGAATATGATTGTATACCGAATAGCATGTGCATGCATTATTTTATTATGTTATGACATTATCGTATGTTGCATGTGCATGGGGTGGGATATGAATGTGACTATCGAAGGACAGGGTGTACATTATGTACGTGGTCTGATGTTAGCCTTGTGCTACATTGGCGCTTGATGTTGGCTATGTGCTTCATCAAGGTGGGGTGTTGGCTATGTGCCACCTCCTGGCGGATGATAGCTGTGTGCATCACAATGGATTGAGGATGACCTCGAGTCACCTCGTGGATATTGATATGTGGGGTCACTTAGGTGATCGGTGGCTTAGCCACGGCCTTGAGCAGCAGGTCTGCCAGGTAGGTGTGTAGCGGTTGGAGGGCGATTTAGTAATCCCCTGGTGTGTGCGGCAGGTACGGGGGTGTGTAGAGGATGGACCCTAGGCTGGGTTGGGTGCATTTACTTTGCATAATCATGTGTGAAATGTGGATCGATGTGGAAATGGGCCAAGCCCAATATGTGAAATTATGTGATTATATGGGCCAAGGCCCAATTGTGGAAATTATGTGAGTAAGTTGCCTTACTATCTGAATTGCGATGTGATATATGGTTGTGGGCTAAGCCCACATGTGGGTGGAATTCAGTGGACTAATTACACACTGAGTCTGTATGACTCACCCAATTTTTTTTTAAACATCGCAGGTGAAAAGTGAATTTTGGACCGGGTTGGAGTGGTTACGAAGGTGGCCATACAGAAGTTATTTTTATGCCATGCAGGGGATGATTTAATTGATTTACGTATTTTATATTATCAGCATTTTGGGGATTTATTTGATGTAATAAGGCCACTTACAGTATTTGGAAACTTTATTTATGGTTTTTGAAGTTTATATTATTATTGAGCTAATAATGGGAAATATTTTTGAATCAATTTATATTATAATAACTATATAAAAGTTTTAAATCAGGAAATTTGTGACAATATAGTTTTACTTATACTTTTAAAAATACAATGTTTTACCAAAGGCAATAAATTTTTATGTTTTCACCTTTAAGTCAAATTCTTCTCAAACGTTTTCCGCAGTGACATACCAGATCCGGTCAAGGCTCGTGGGCCGGGTTTGGGGTGTTACAGTTTGGTATCAGAGCCCGGTTCAGAACACGGCTTTGAGGGTTTTGGGCCCAAAAATATTTTTTTTTAGATGGGCTTTTCAAAATATGGATTTTCGTAAAATTTTTCAGGTTATTCTGGCATGGCACCTGTATCTCCGACCCGAAGTCCACCAGGTAAGTACCTCTAACTATTGAAGTGATTTGTATATGTGAATGTTATGGGCATATTTGGGCTCGTAGATTAGAAGATTAGGGCTATTGAACCCTAGGGCTAGTGCACTCAAACACATGCATAAGACTTAAGGACAACCCAACAAACCTGTGAAGTAAGTCACCGAGTTAAGGTGTGGCAACAGTTGTGCGCATGTCTAGGAATGGATTCGGTAAGAGCTTGGTATTTAAGCAGTCCTATCGACTCACCTCCTCTTTACTCGAATCCTACCTGGTGCGTAGTAACCGTTCACCCTAACCAAGAGGACCCATTCACGGGCTAAACCATAATTAAAACCCGAAAAGGGATTAGCCATATTTTATAAGAACCCTAGTTTTCAAAATCACTAAACTACCCTTTTAATTGTAGCAAAAGATTATTTTGAAAATTTTCCGAAAAATTCACGATTTACAAAATTACCTAAATACCACTGGTTGGAAAATTACAAAAATGCCCTTGGTTTCTAAAATTACCATACTACCCTCGATTTTAATAAAATTTTCTTACTTTGCAAAAGTATCCAAAAAACCCTATTTTGCGAAAATTAGCTAGATACTCTGATTTGAAAATTTACTAAAATGCCCCTGACTTCCAAAATTACCGAAATAGCCCCGATTTCTGAAATTTCTGCAATACCCTTGATTTGAAAAAACTTTTAAAATACCCCTGAGTTTTGAAAATTCTAGAATGCCTTTGATTTGTAAAGATTATTTCTGAATTGACCCCGATTTATTACCAAAGTGTCCCTGTAGGAAAAATGACGGAATTACCCCTGCGTAGGGAATGGTCAGAAATGCCCAAAGTAGTGAAGTGAATGTTGTGGATGAATGTGAATGTGATTCTCTAAATTAGAATAGTAAACTTGAACTGAAACTTTGATTGATCGAAAGAATTACCTCTAAACACTTCTTATCATAAAACTGTTCGCGGGATAATCAGTGGAACAAAAGTACTAATGCATAAAACTTCTTAATCAGATTAAATCGCGACGTTAGATATGAGTTCTAGAGGACGTGGTCGTCGTGGACGCGGTAGAGGCAGAATGACCGTATCGGAACCCATTAGATCGGGTCAAGGGTCTGAGAATGAGGTACCACCACCACCAGCTTTTGGTGTTGAGCAGCAAGATCAGACGGGGGATGATGCTGTATCGCAGGCAGTGCTGCGAGTTCTTGAGATGGTGGCTGGAGCAGGTGGAAATATGAGAGCTAGGAAGTCCGTACCCGAGCGACTCCGAGCCAATGGAGCTGAGGTGTTCCGTGGCGTATCTGGTGTGGCACCCAGTGCTGCTGAGTATTGGTTAGAGGCGACCGAGTGAATTATGGATGAGTTGGATCTGACCGCTGAGGAGAAAGTGAAAGGAATGGTGGCGTTGCTTCACGATGAGGCATATCAATGGTGGCTCACAGTTCAGGATGGTGCTACGGCTGAGTAACTCACCTGGGAGTATGTTAAGGCGTCTTACCAGAAGAAGTATGTTGGTACTCATTATATAGATGCGCAGAGGAAGGCATTTCTGGGGCTGGTTCAAGGGAACAAGTCCGTAGCGGAGTACGAGGCCGAATTCCTAAGGTTAAGCCGATATGCTCGAGGAGTAGTGGCTACGGAGCATGAGCGATGTGTCCAATTTGAGGACGGACTAAGGGATGATCTGAGGTTATTGATAGCTCCACATCAGGAGCGAGAGTTTACCGTATTAGTAGAAAAGGTTAAGGTAGCTGAGGGGATTCAGGACTCTGTGAGATAGAACAGAGATAAGGATAAGAACCGGGATAAGAGGAGTGTTGGACCGTCAAAATCGTCTGAGAGCTTTCAGAAAAGACCGAGGGTTGAGAATTCTGTTCGTGTTACTAAGCCAGCTACTGGAAATCCAGACCGTCCGTGTGCTCGGTGTGGAAGGTATCATGTTGGCAAGTGCTGGAATCGGGATCGAGAATGTTTTAGATGTAAGTCTAAGTCTCATTTGATTAAAGATTGTCCTCATGATCCGAATAGGGCTCGGACAGTAGGCCAGGGTAGTGTGCAGCTGGGTAGAGGTGGTCAGCAGGCGACAAGGGGTCGTGGTCCGAACCATGGAGGGAATGGTTCCGGCCGAGGTCGTGGAACACCAAACGGAGGTGCTGGGGGTGCAGACGCGAGGCAACCAAGGTTGGTTTATGTAGTTCACGGAAGGGAGGATAGTGATACGCCAGATGTGACAACGGGTATGTCCCTTATTCCTGGAATACCCTTTATTGCCTTGTTTATTATTGAGCTGGCTCGTTCTGGTGTTGCTAGTGAAATGTATGGAACCTTGATTGTGAACTTTTTGACCGTGCATAGAAATATGTTAGTTTTATTAAGATCAGAGTGCGCAGCAGTAGCGTAATGTGGTGAGTTAGGATGTATGATTGTTCGTTAGTAAGTAATTTCGAGGACGAAATTATTTTTGAGGAGGGTAGAACTATAATATCCTAGATTTAGGGGTTATGCATTTAGTGCATAATTCAAGTGTTAGTAGGCTTAGTGTATGATTGGATATGTTTTAGGGGTTTTGAGAACCATAGGGTGTAGGGGAATGCCTTAAGAAATTATTGGATTTTAGGTTCTTAAAGGGGAGCTAAGGGCGAAAGGCCTTAAAGGATTAAGTGGTGAAGGTTATGACACGAAGATGGGCTTGGTAAAGTGGCTGCAAGGCGCCACTTAGGGCCTTGGTGAATGACGCTGTAACACCCCAAACCCGACCCATTCACTACGACCGAATTTGAAATGCCACTGCGGAAAATGTTTGAAAATATTCTTATTTAAAAGTAAAAATCGTTAAAAATTTGTTGCCTTTAATAAAACATTTTCGTAATTTAGAACATTCTAAGTAAAAATTAAGTTGTTATAAAAATACCGGATTCAAAACTTTAATATGACTTTTGAGATTTAAAATAGCTTTTAAAATTAAACTTACAAAATTTTAACTTAATTACAAATCCAACGGAAACATAGCAAAATTCAAATACTTTAAGTGGCCCTTATTACAATAAATAATAATTCATAAATCTTGGAAACATAAAATACTTTAAACAAGCAAAACTTCTTCTGCATGGGCCACCTTGTATCCACTCCAAACCCAGTCCAAGCATCACCTGCGATGTTAATAAAATTTGGGTGAGTCATACAGACTCAGTGTGCAATTAGTCCACTGAATTCCACCCACATGTCAAGCCATATAATAACCCATATAACAAATAGTAATGCAACTTATTCACATGTGTTCACTTATTGGGCTTGGCCCATAAGCATATCACATTCTTATAATAGTGTAATTAACCACATGTTTCCACATATATTGGGCTTGGCCCATTACCACTTTAATCCACATCACATACTGGGCTTGGCCCATTTCCACATTAATCCACATGCAAAATTATGCAATTATGAAGCCCAACCCAGCCTAGGGTCCATCCTCTACACACCCCCGTATCCAGCCTACCACACACCAGGGGATTAATAAATCACCGTCCCCTTTTTACTCCAATATGGCAACAAATGCCGTCCACGTGCAATGAAGCACAATAATCCACAACGTGACCTTAGTCAACATCAATCCACGATGCAGCCGAAGCTATCATTAAAACCACAATGGGACACATAGTCACTCATCAACCACGATATGGCACATAGTCGATATCAACCATGTACTCGAAGTACACCCTGTCCTTCTTTCATAACATATCCCACCCATGCACATGCAACATGTAATAGTGGCATAATAATAAATGCATGTACATGTTATTTAGCGTACTATCACATACTCATAACAATAGTCACATTTCATCAGATTTGGTACTTACCAGATTATCGACATACCCCTTGAGGGTATCCACATCACAATTTCCACTGCACTAGTTAGCACGTTCATAGCACATACACAATATCACATACATAACATAAACCCGGAAAACAGTAGGCTAACTACACACCTGATTACTTGTAGAACTACGCTTTCGAAATCGACGCTATCACTAATTGATACTACGGCTATCTGCCTATTCTACTGCTCCGACGCTGGTCCACACCCCGGTGGCCAATCTCGAACTGCAGAAACTGCTCTCCTCTTAAACTTCGGGATAGGGACTATCCCTTGAACTCCTTGACTGGTATTCGCCTCCATCAACAACACTTTAATCAAAACCAATTAATACAAGTCCTTAAACGAATAGCTAAATCACAACTTATAGCCTTACCAAGAATGAATCAAAATCCCGAAACTTGCCCTTATGCCTGTCGATTTACCCTTAAAAACCAAAATACACAATCGGTCATCACTTATACCAAATATGGCCTATGACCGAATATTAGCAACCACTTACCTTATTAATCTAAATCCCGGATCACCACCCTTGCTGTTGAAACTGTCAAAATCCCTATTTGGCACATTTTAGAATCGGCTAACATCCAAAACTTACAAAAGTGGCCTGTGGCCTATGGCCGAATACCTCATAGGCTTACCTCGAAGAATCAAATTCCAAAAGAACTCTTTTGATGCTTCTTATCGCTTAGCTACCTTCACAGAAACACATCACAAAACTTAAAGCACATTAAGCCATCCCTAAGGCCTAACTATATGATTTCGGTATACTAAGAGAAAAGAGAAGGAAACCCGATTGTTAAGGAGGATCATACTTACCACTATGTCGCTTGGAGAGACTACAAGAGAAAAGTCGACAGTCCCTTAGAGATTCGGCTATGGCTACCAATATAGGGAGATTCGGCTTCAATGAATAAGAAGAAAGACTAGCCTTGAGGTTTTAACAAAAAGATGGGGGGAGTGTGAAGCTTAGCTGATTTCAGCAATGGAGAACATTGGTAGCAAAGTTTCGGCTATCATTTTCAATGACAAGGGCATTCGGCTTTCAAAGAAATAGGAAGGAATTTGGGGTTACAAGAAAAATAAGAAGAAGAGGAGAAGAGTAGAGGATTTTCGGCAAAGAGATGGATGCTTTCACTAAAAGAAATTCAGCACTTAACTTCCCCCCCATGGCCGAATTTACCAACACAAAGAGCCCCTCAATCGGCCACCACTTCTCCTCCTATCAAGTTCCAAAGTTTTCTCCCATAATATCTTAACAATTAAAATAATCCTTCACATTATCCCTCACCAAATTCCTATTTTATCTCTTAATCACTTATTAAAAAAATAAATAACACAATACTTTATCACCTCATTTATCTCTTATCTACCTATCTAAAATAAATAAAATAAATTAAACACATTTATCCTACCTTAGCCAAAAATTAATAGGAGAACTAAGCTCAATCCTCCTCCAATTAAAAGTCCAATTGCCGTCCAACCTCTTCTCACCTTTCTTCCTTGACGCCAAAACAAAAATAAAAAGCACTTACTGCTACCAACAAGGCTCAAACATGAGACCTGCTGGAGCCCTTTGACGCAAGCTGCCCTGCTCCTCAGGTAACGCCCCAAGCCACTTTGCCAAGGCGCTTTTTGTGACATGATTCACCCAGAATTTCTTTTAAGACCTCCTTAGCCCAGCGCCTTCTTGCCGCACAAAAATAAAATGCTCCTTCTTGCTTCCTTCGCAACTCTAACTTCCTACATTCCTCCCAGCTTATGGCGTCACATGCCCAAGCCTTAAGTGGCGCCTTGCAGCCACTTTACCACATGATTTCTTGTGGCATAAATCCCTCACGAATTCCCCTTAAAGCCTCCTTAGCCTTGCTCCCCTAACTCAAAATCCAAAAATTTTCCAATGCATCCCCTTTTTATCCTAGAGTTTTAAGAACCCCTAAAACACATCCAAACCACTCACTGAGCCTATTAACTATGAATTATGCATCCAACACATAACCCCTAATCTAGGATATTACAGACACCTTAAGCAAGGGGAGAAGGGCTCAGGTTCGAGTCGTGTGGGCAGCGTGGAGTGTGCTTTTATTTTTAGAGGTTGACGTCAAGACAGAGGGGGAGTGTTGGACGGCATAGGGGCTTTGAAAAGATGAAGATAAGCTTGTTTTTTTCTTTTTAAATTTCGGCTAGAGAATAGGATAAATGTAGTTTTATTTTATTTATCTTAGATGAGCAGATAAGAGATAAATGAGGAGAGAATAATGGGATATGATAAGGGTAGGAGCAATAGCCGAATATAGGACTCTTTGGGTGACCATTTTCGGCTTTGAAGTGTGTTAAGAAGTGTGTGCCGAATTTTAGTTGAAGAGTATTCATCTTTTTCTTTTTCTTTTAGTGCCTTGACGAATTTCTTCTATCCTCTCCTCTTCCTCTTTATTTTCTTTCAACCCCGAATCTACTTCTATTTCTTTAAAGTCGAATGCCTCTTTGTCATTAACAGTCATAGGCGAATGTCCCATCATCCTTTTAAAGGCTTAGTCGAAACCTCTCCACCATTATTCACCATTGCCGACTTCCTTTGATGAGCCATAGCCGAATCTTTATTTGAACCTCTTTATCACTTCTTTTCATCTCTTGTTCTCATCTAAGCCGAAAGTTAAGGGCCTAACTTCATTTCTCTGGTGTTGCCGAACCTTGGAAGGTGATTTCGGGAGGTTGATCGTTAGTGGTAAGCAACATAGTGGTAATTGATCTTCTCTTTTAGTAATCGATGTTATCTTCATGGGAGTGCCGAATCAAGTGTTTGGCCTTGATTTCTATGGATGACCGAATGTCCTTTAAGCCTTGCTATATGTTCTTTTGGTGTTTAGTCGAAGGAAGGGAGCACTAAGGAGCCTTTCGAGATTTGAAGTGTTCAAGGTAGGTAACTATAATATTCGACTAAAGGCCATCTTCATGGATTTATTGTGTATAGCCGATTCTAACAAGGCATATAGGATTTCAACAGTCTCAAGGAGCAAGCAAGTATTTCGGGATTTGGTAAGCAAGGTAAGGAAGTGTTAACATTCGGCCATAGGCCATATTTGGTATTTAAGTGTGACCGATTTGACTATGATGGTTTAGGGACTAAACGACAGAAGTAAGCAGAGTTTCAGGATTCGAGATCTTTTGGTAAGAATATTTAGTAAGTGTGGATTCAATATATACTTAGACTATAATAGTGTTGATTAACCGAGTGTTCTGATTAAGTGTTCTATGATGGACGTGAATACCAATCACGAGGGAAAAGGGAAAGTCCCTATTTCGAAGTTTAAGAAGAGATCGGTTTCTGCGGTTCGGGATTGGCCACCGGGGTGTGGGCCAGCAGCAAGGGAGAATTATAGGCAGATAGTCGTAGTATCGCTTAGTGATAGCATCGGGATCGAGAGCTTAGTGCTTCAGGTTATTAGGTGTGTGATTAACCCACTGTTTTCCCGGGATTACGTTATATTGTATGTGTTGTGTAAATGCTAATATGTGCAGTGGCGATTATGAATGGATACCCTTAAGGGGTATATCAGAAATCAGGTCAGTGTTAATTATTAAGAATGTGAATATGCCAATGAGTATATGATTGTATGCCGAATAGCATGTGCATGCATTATTTTATTATGTTATGACATTATCGTATGTTGCATGTGCATGGGGTGGGATATGAATGTGACTATCGAAGGACAGGGTGTACATTATGTACGTGGTCTGATGTTAGCCTTGTGCTACATTGGCGCTTGATGTTGGCTATGTGCTTCATCAAGGTGGGGTGTTGGCTATGTGCCACCTCCTGGCGGATGATAGCTGTGTGCATCATCGTGGATTGAGGATGACCTCGAGTCACCTCGTGGATATTGATATGTGGGGTCACTTAGGTGATCGGTGGTTTAGCCACGGCCTTGAGCAGCAGGTCTGCCATGTAGGTGTGTAGCGGTTGGAGGGCGATTTAGTAATCCCCTGGTGTGTGCGGCAGGTACGGGGGTGTGTAGAGGATGGACCCTAGCTGGGTTGGGTGCATTTACTTTGCATAATCATGTGTGAAATGTGGATCGATGTGGAAATGGGCCAAGCCCAATATGTGAAATTATGTGATTATATGGGCCAAGGCCCAATTGTGGAAATTATGTGAGTAAGTTGCCTCACTATCTGAATTGCGATGTGATATGTGGTTGTGGGCTAAGCCCACATGTGGGTGGAATTCAGTGGACTAATTACACACTGAGTCTGTATGACTCACCCAATTTTTTTTTAAACATCGCAGGTGAAAAGTGAATTTTGGACCGGGTTGGAGTGATACAAAGGTGGCCATGCAGAAGTTATTTTTATGCCATGCAGGGGATGATTTAATTGATTTACGTATTTTATATTATCAGCATTTTGGGGATTTATTTGATGTAATAAGGCCACTTACAGTATTTGGAAACTTTATTTATGGTTTTTGAAGTTATATTATTATTGAGCTAATAATGGGAAATATTTTTGAATCAATTTATATTATAATAACTATATAAAAGTTTTAAATCAGGAAATTTGTGACAATATAGTTTTACTTATAATTTTAAAAATACAATGTTTTAACAAAGGCTGTAACACCCCAAACCCGGCCCATTTAATCCGGCCGAATTTGGAATGCCACTACGGAACACTTTCGAAAAACATTCTTACTTAAGAGGTAAACCATTTAAAATTTTGTCGAGTTTGGTAAAACATTTTCGTGACTTGTAATATTCTAAGTGAAAATCGAAGTTTATTATAAAAATATTGGATTCGAGCTTTGCTCGGGGAAATAAAACTGTTTGCAATCAACCTTTCATATTAGGGCATAATAATAACGATACTTAATAAATGGACTGAAACACTTTAGTGGGCCTCATTACAATACACTCTTAATCAAATTACGGATAATGTAAATATTTAATTCATTAAACAAGAGATTCCTTTGCATGAAAATCCACTTTTGCATGGCCACCTTTGTATCCTTCTCCGACCCGGTCCAAGCTTTACGCGCCACCTGAAAGGGTTTAATAAAAATAGAGTGAGTCACCAAGACTCAGTGCATAGTTAATACACATGTCCTCAATTATGGGCTTGGCCCATGACCACTCAATCCATATATATATATATATATATATATATATATATATAACATACAATTTTAAATATGCAATTGTGAATACATAATATTATAAATATGATCACGAATATACAATTACGAAGTCCAATCCACAAAGTGATCCACATATTCTTCTTTTGCACATTATTACTTAAAGTTATGGCTAAGCCACCGATCCCGTAGGGATCTCACATATCTTTCAATTCACAATCCATCAAGCACGAATGCAGCACGAGGTTCGGATTAGACCACTCACATAGTGTACACCCTTTTTCTCCAATAGTCACATCATAAATCTCATGCGTACGTATATGTACCATAGCAACATTTTGTACAAAAACAAATATGTATATTTCATACCATGGTCACATATTACTCAGAACAGTATACATCACGTGTGTAACAACCCAAACCCGGCCCAAACACTATGGCCGAATCTAGTCTGTTACAAGGAAAATATTTTGAAAAATTCGTTTTTCTAAATCAATTTAAGTTGTTGAAAACCTTTTGTTTGAATGTCTTGTAAAAACTTTATTTAGTTTTTATTAGGAAATTTATTTAAGCCAAGTTGATATAAAATTCCAAATGTGCCCGATGGCACGTTAAAAAAAATTTTCGTTTTAGCTTGGAAAACATGTGATTTAA
This sequence comes from Gossypium australe, assembly GCA_005393395.2. Taxonomy (NCBI): domain Eukaryota; kingdom Viridiplantae; phylum Streptophyta; class Magnoliopsida; order Malvales; family Malvaceae; genus Gossypium; species Gossypium australe. Next base: position 6,752,461 of record CM016619.1, on the reverse strand, counting down.
ATTCAATAATAGTAGATAGTTAAAACAAATATTCCAGCATAAAATAAAATAAAAAAATGCTAGGAGGCCTTATTACATCCGAAATAAAATTTAAATCGACAATCCAAAAATAAATAAATTGAAATTCAGAGTTTGTTAAAATTTAAATCCCACTGCATGGCCACCTCGAGTCAACCCGGCTCCACATCCGCGATCTACGTGTTACCTGAAAAATATAAAGGAGAAGGTGAGTCACCAAGACTCAGTATGTAACCCTTCCCCCGTTTTAAAAACATTTTTCATACACAACATATAACAATTAATATGCAAAATATCATGTGTCCCAACCTAGCCAGCCATACGCCACTGTCTACCCCGTTGTGGTACCAAACCACTGGTGGTGCCAAACCACTGGTGACATATAGTCACGATGTGTTACCAAAACACTGGTGTCCGTAGACACGAATCGATTGATGGGGCCAACCCATCGTGTGATACCAAATCACTGGCAGACGATCCCATATCTCAAGTGGGGCCAACCCACGGTGGTGTTAACCACAGGGACAAGTCGCTATGAGGTGCCAAACCTCTGGAGGTACCAAACCTCTGGTGACCGTAGTCACAGTGTGTTACCAAAACACTGGTGCCCGTCGACACGAATAATCCTGCCCCCTCCACTCATTTAACCCACAATAGTCAAATATGAATAGATCTCATACATTTATCACATGTAACATATAAACCATGCTTCCCAAAAGCATAATAATCTCGTATTAACAGAGACTTACCTGAATCGTCACTTATACCAATAAGGTATATTTTTCAATGCTATATTAAGTTAGCATTCACAATATTCAGTATATATAATAAGTTATACGTGTGTATGTACACACCTGTCACCACTGAATCGTCTAAATCCCGAAAAGAGATGTCGGCCACCTAGATTTACTGATCCCTATATTCGGCCATAATAGTGTTAGCGACATGGGCCAATTGACCAAACCAAATAATTTGAGAGGGGTCCTTGTAAACTCGAATCCTTACCTTCACACCTTTGGATACTAATCTCAACACCAAACTCCCGAATCTGCTTCTGATTCCATGAATCGGCAATCAATAAATTAGTAGCCTTCGGCTTAAACGAATACCAAATAACTAACTAAAGCAGATCTTACCATTACTTACCCAAAATTGAATACTAGAGATCGAGCTGTGATTCGACTGCTTCACTTCCCTGCGTACCTAGAAGAAATCGGTTACTACTCGATTAGAAGACTTAACCATTGCCGAAATCGGCACCTTTCCTTGTAAAAAGTCGACAGAAAAGTAAGAAAATGGAAGATAGAATTTCGGCCATCACTTACCTTATCAACCGATTGATAATAAAGAATCTGAACAGATCTATGTTCCTTCCAATATTTGGCCAAAGTACAATAGAATAGAAGAAGGGAATTTCGGCAAACTACTGGGTGAATTCGGCTATTAGGAAAATAAAAGAAAAGGGAATTGAGGGTAGGGGTTTCGGCACTTAGCAAAATGAAGAAAAGTAAAACAAGGGGATCAACTAATGCTTTTATAGGCACTTAGTACCCTTGCCGTCCACCCCTTTTTAATTAATTCAAATTAATTTTGAATTAATCCCAATAATCCATTGATAAACTTAATAATCCAAATAATATCAAATAATCCTTTTAATCCAATAATCTCCTTAATTATCTTGTATTATCAAAATAAAACTAATATTATCCTAATTATCCTTAGAATTAAGAAATTAAAATGCTCATATTATCTTATTATCCAAATAGATAAATAAATAATAAAAAAATAATAATTTAAGGAGAGAATTTCTCTCCCCTTGTGCCGTCCAAATAAAGAGCAAAAGGGAGGATTTTTGTGACTCGAACCAAGGTTCTCCCTTGCTCCTTGGTGGCGTCACACTAGCTCTTAAGTGGCCTAACTTTTGCCACTTTGCCAAGGCCTTATTAGTGTCAAATTTCCTTTATTTATTCTTATAACACCCTCCTGCTAAGGCTTCCTGCCTTTAAAGTTACAAACTGAAATTTTCTACCAAACCGTGCACACTCAAAGCCTTAAATTAAGCTCTATTATTCAATAAATAAAATCACAGCAGTCCATACATAAGAAAAATAATTAAATTCCAAATAACCCCCTTTTGAGGATGTTACAACGTGTCTTCATCTTATTTTACATTCATCAATAATCAATTTATTACCACAAATCACTGAAAGATTTGTACCGAAACTACTAATCTGATTATTCGATCACTTACCTTAATATCCATACTTTTAACCTTTATTTCGGCTAATGAGCACAACTCGTACATTTACAGAAAGTAACAATGCAACACTTATAATAATTAACAAACAGGAGTACAGTGCGATAACTACGCACCTAATTTTAGCGAGATCCTGATCTATCGATTCTAATATCAACTAAAATCTCGAAGGCTTCTGTTACTAATCGATTAGTCCCTAGTACACATAACCGAAAACGGTCACAAATAATACCAATAATATGGCCTTAAGCCAAAAAGCACGACCACCTACCTTGAGTACTTAAATTCCCGAAAGACTCATTTGATGCTCCTTAACACTGGAATAGTCGAATCCTGAAGATTTCTTAATGCAACTTCTTGATAGCACATGCAAAAGAACACACCAACACAAGACCCTATCATCTTTTAGCCAACCTTATGCCAAATCCAAAATCATTGGACTTCGGTACACAAAACATGAAGATGGAGCGAACTAGTATTTAGTTTTAAGGAGAGGTTACTTACTAAAATCGCTTGAAGAGAAAGGAAGATCACAACCACATAGTCGATAGCACTATCAAGAGAGATTTGGCTATGGTTCAAAGGGTAACGACACATGTGGCTGATAACAATAAGGAGATAAAGAATTCACTATTTGCTAGCCGAAATGCTTCATCAAAACCGAACTCAACTTGCTTCTTCTTTCTTTCTCTTGGTCAAGACAACAAAAAGGAAAGAAATTAAAGTATGGAATTCGGCTATGCTTAGCTTGGTTAGGGAAGGAAATGATATCAAAAGTTTTGACATCTTTTTGCTATTAGAAAACCAAATAAGATAACCCTTCAAGGTATTCAATCCGCTAAGCACCAAAATGAGGGAAAAAGAAAGCCAAGGATTCAAGAAATTTTTGCCAAGAACAAAAGACAAGGCCGGCCATACTCCTCATGCTTCCAACGGCTATGTTTTTGCCCATCAAGGCCGGCCACATCTTTCTCCTTTTGTCATGTTTTCTAACATCAAATTCTAAAAAAATCACCATGTCAAAAAAATCCTTTTTCCCATACATTAAAATTATTAAAACACTATAATATAACTAACCCATGCCGCACATGCTTCTATCCCCAAGGCCAAGACCCATGCTTGATTAAACTAATAAAAATAATAAAACAATAAAATGTTTAATTCTCATGCTCCCAAACTAAGGCCGGCCATAACCATAAAGAAGAGAGAAAGCATTGTTTAATATTCTTCCATCACCTTTCAAACTAAATCCCACTACACCATTTTCTATATAATATAATAATGTCACATCATTTAAAAATAATAAAATGACAAGCCCCACACTTCATTAGTAGAGAGATAACTTAGTAATGATAATAAATAAAACAATATAAGGGCAGTACCCACAAATATGCGTGCATGCCTCATAAACCAAGGCCGGCCAAGCACTCTTCTTCCTTGCTAATCTCAACATCACTTTCCATTGTTTTTAATACATTAAAAATTATTGCAACACCATAAAAATAACAACCCATTACTTAAACTCTTCCTTTAAAAAAAAATAAAAGTTTGAAGCCCCAAGTTTCCAAACAAAATAAGGCAACAGCAGCTGCATGCGTGCATGCGTGCATGTGCCATGCAAGATTATTTATTTCCCGCCTGAAAGAGCCAAAAAAATAAACATCCAGGCGCTGTCCCAGGTCTCGAACCCGAGACCTGGAGAGAACTTTCTAAGCCCCCAGCCAGTCTGCCCGCGTGTCTTTCGTGACATAAACGCGTTGCGATTTTCTTTTAAACCTTACTTGCCTTGATTCCCTTCACTTTAGCACTAGAAGTAAAAATAGAAGGCTTCTAGTGCAACCTCCAGGACTCGAACGCGAGTCCGCCTAGTCGCAGCTTCCCAGCCAGTTCCTTAACCATTCGGCCAAGGTTCAATTCATGGTAACAAACACATCGGAAATCCTTTTAACCCTTACCTTGCCAGTTTCCCAGGTCTGAACGCTAAAATGAAAAATAAAGCGCATCACGCGCGATCCCTGGGACTCGAACACGAGTCCTTGCGAAGGTTCCTCTTTCGCTGCTAGCGTCCTTGCCATCTCGCCCAGGCATTGTTTTGCGATAAGACCCATCTCGATTTTCTTTTAAAGCCTTCCTTAATATAGCGCATACTTGAAAAATAAAATGCTATGCGCCCCATGCCACTCGAACCCCTGACCTATTCTGGCGCCGAATCTTAAGTGGCACACGGAAGACACTTTGCTACTGGACTTTCATGTCCAAAATTTTACAAAATTTATTATTAAGGCCTCTTCAGCCAAAATTCCATTTTAAACCCTAAATTTTCAAAATTTTCAAAATTGTCCCATTTTATTCCGGGAGTTTTAGGAACTCCAAAAACACATTAAAACCACTCTTGAGGCCTACTAACACTCGAGTTATTTTCCAAACTCGCAACCCCTATTTCGGGATATTACAAAGGCAATAAATTTTTATGTTTTCACCTTTAAGTCAAATTCTTCTCAAACGTTTTCTGCAGTGACATACCAGATCCGGTCTAGGCTTGTGGGCCGGGTTTGGGGTGTTACATAAGGGGCGACAAACTCTTTTAATTTTGGATTCATGCTATGGCCGAATGGCCTTTGGTTTCTTAATAATGTGTGAAACCGATTGTAGGGAGGAGTATAGCCAAACACAGTGAATCTCCGGGATTGGTGGTCGATCTAGGTAAGGGTTTTAACATCTCAAGATCTATTTCTTAATTGATCAAAAGCCGAAGGCTAACCTTGGTGTGTGCTAGTGTTTGGCCGATTGCAAGGGGGATTCATCACAAAGTTCTGGGATTTGGTAGGAAACCAAATCGGCATTAAAGTGAGTATTACTTTTGTGCGACATATCCTTCAGGATTGTTAGTTTAGCCGAATGAGGCTTTTGGTTACTAACAAGTAGTGGCCGATTGTAGAAAGGAGGAAAAGCCACGTTTCGGGATCTTGTTAGTTTCGCGTAGTTCGGGATTTTGCTAGATCTGCGAATAGTCAAGTGTGTAAACGCTTACACACTTTATTAGTAAAACCTGCTTATTATGTTACTGTTATAACCATTGAACTCAGTGATTATGCCTTGTGGGCATGAGCTTGGATTCCGGGTAAGTTCCCTGTTATGTGATTTACGATATACATCATCATATTTTGTTAAATGCTATGCTATGCCTTATTACTTGGTACCTGATATTATGACACGTATGATATGAGCATGATGACGGGATTGATGAGAGGAGGGGGATGATTTATTTGGACTGTCACCAGTGGTTTTGACCACAAGATAGGTTGGCCCCATCATTTGATTTGTGACTACGGTCACCAGTGGTTTTGACCACATTATTATTATGATCTGTGACTAGGCCCAGTGGTTTTGACCACCAGTGGTTTTGACCACACGATTGATATTTGTGACTACGGTCACCAGTGGTTTTGACCACACATGGATATTGTGACTTGTCCCAGTGGTTTGGTACCACAGTGGGTTGGCCCCACGTGATTATTACGGAATTGTCATCAGTGGTTTTGACCACACGATGGGTTGGCCCCATCACTTGATTTGTGACTACGGTCACCAGTGGTTTTGACTACACCGATATATTTGTGACTTCGGTCACCAGTGGTTTTGACCACACGGGGTAGTTAAAGGAGATTGAATGGTTAGGTTATGGGGTGCATGATTTGCATGTTTTACTGATGATCTGTGTAAGTGCTTTAACTATCGGGTTGGGGATTTATACACTGAGTCTCGGTGACTCACCCCTTCCCTTATATTTTGCAGATGAGGCATAGATCGCGAATATGGAGTCGGGGAGGACTCGAGGTGGCCGTGCATGTTAGTTTCGGGTTTTGACTATAAACTCTTTTCCCTATTTTTATTTATTTTCTTTAAATTAGGGTTTGGTTTTGTAATAAGGCCGATAGTTATTATTTGGGTCTTAATTACTTGATTTTATGTTAATTATTTTATGCATGTGGTTAACAAATTGATATTGCTAAGTAATCGGGTTTTAATCAATGGTTTTCAAAATTTTACTCAATGTCGGGTTTTTAAACGTTACCATCGGGTAACCAAAATTCACAAGACAATAAAGATAACTTGGATGTTTTACAACTTTAATTGGCAAACAACTTCAAATGCAAATGGTTTAAAACTTAACTATGTTCGACTCACTCAGTTTTAACAAGTATAGTATGTTTTCTAAAATCTATAACAACAAGTGGATTTCCAAACATGAGTTTTAAAATGACAACAACACGACTTTTAACACCGTTTTAAGCAAGTATTTCTAAAACCTTAAACAATCACAGAGTTTTCCTTAGAAAATCATCCGACAAACTTATGTTTTCAAAATGTTTTCACCCCGTAACATACCAGATTCGGTCGTGGTGTGTTGACCGGGTTTGGGGTGTTACAGGAGGTGCCCGTTAATAATACATGATAAAATGTTTCCTGTGGATTTGCTGATCATGCCTTTTGGCGATTTCGATATCATTTTGGGCATGGATTGGTTATCTGAACATGGGGTAGTTTTGGATTGATATAAAAAGAGGTTTAGTATTCAGGCAAAAAACGGGGACAGAATTGAAGTGAATGGCATTCGTACCAGTGGTTCGACACGTATCATTTCAGCAGTGAAGGCTAATAAACTATTACAGCAGGGTTGTTCAGCATATCTGGCATATGTTATTAATTCTGATTCAGTCAGGAATCAGTGTAGTCAGATTAGGACTGTATGTGAGTTTCTAGATGTATTTCCAGCGGAACTACCGGGCTTACCACCTGATAGAGAGGTTGAATTTGCTATTGAGGTATCTCCAGGTACAACACCAATTTCTATACCTCCGTATCGAATGTCGCCTACTGAGTTGAAAGACCTGAAAGTACAGTTACAGGACCTATTAGATCGAGGCTTTATCCGACCGAGTATTTCACCTTGGGGAGCTCTAGTATTGTTTGTTAAAAAAGAAAGATGGTTCTATGCGATTATGCATTGATTATCGACAGTTGAACAAAGTGACAATCAAAAACAGGTATCCTTTACCTCGTATAGATGACTTGTTTGATCAACTTAAGGGAGCTTCAGTATTTTCTAAAATTGATTTGAGATCCGGGTATTATCAGCTGAAGGTAAAGGAAAGTGATGTGCCTAAAACTGCCTTCCGTACTCGTTATGGCCATTATGAATTTTTTGTAATGCCGTTTGGATTGACCAACGCTCCAGCTGCTTTCATGGATCTGATGAATCGCATTTTCCAGCCGTACCTAGATTAGTTTGTGGTGGTTTTTATTGATGATATATTGGTATATTCGAAGACAGAGGCAGAACATGATCAGCATCTTCGAAAAGTTTTACAGATTCTGCGGGAAAAATAGTTGTATGGGAAATTAAGTAAATGTGAATTCTGGTCGTCTGAAGTGGTATTTTTAGGACATGTGGTATCTGCTGATGGGATTAGAGTTGACCCGAAGAAGATCGAAGCAATTGTTTAGTGGAAAGCGCCAAAGAATGTGTCTGAGGTACGTAGTTTTCTCGGTTTGGCTGGATATTATCAAAGATTTGTAAATAGATTCTCAAAGATAGCACTACCAATGACTAAACTACTACAGAAGAATGTTCCTTTTATCAGGGATGATCAGTGCCAGAAGAGTTTTGAGACTTTGAAGCAAATGTTGACAGAAGCACAGGTTTTAACATTACCAGAGTCCGGGAAAAATTTTATTGTGTACAGTGATGCTTCTTTGAGTGGTTTGGGTTGTGTATTGATGCAAGATGGGAAGGTCATTGCATATGCATCTAGACAATTGAAGCCACATGAACGTAATTACCCGACGCACGACTTGGAGCTAGCTACGGTAATTTTTGCTTTAAAGATTTGGAGGCATTATCTTTATGGCGAGAAATGCTACATTTACACAGATCATAAAAGTCTCAAATATCTTTTATCATAGAAAGAGTTAAATTTAAGGCAAAGACGGTGGATTGAGCTTCTGAAAGATTATGATTGTGTTATAAACTATCATCCAGGAAAAGCAAATGTGGTAGCTGATGCATTGAGCAGGAAAGCTGCGATTGAATTACGGGCAATGTTTGCTCGGCTCAGTGTTAATAATGATGGAAGCTTGTTAGCTGAGTTAAGGGTTAAGCCGATGATGTTAGATCAGATTAGATCAACTCAGATGGAAGATGACAAATTATTAAAGAAAAGAGAAATGGTTTAGAATGGTACAGTTGAGAGTTTTAGTATTGATGAACATGATTGTTTGAGGTTTCAAAATCAGATTTGTGTTCCAACTACTTCTGAATTAAAGAAGATGATTCTTCAAGAAGCACACGATGGCACTTTTGCATTGCATCTGGGTGGAACAAAAATGTATCGTAATTTACGGGAGCTTTATTGGTGGCCAGGGATGAAGAAAGATATAGTTGAATATGTCAGTAAATGTTTGACTTGTCAACGAATAAAGGCAGAGCATCAGGTACCGACAGGGTTACTCTAGCCTATTAGTATTCCTGAATGGAAATGGGATAGTATTACTATGGATTTTGTTACGGGGTTGCCACTGTCAGTGAGCAAAAAGAATGCCATTTGGGTGATAGTTGATCGGCTTACTAAGTCTGCTCATTTCATAGCAGTCAGGACTGATTGGTCTCTACAGAAGCTTACTGAAGTTTATATTCAAGAAATTGTGAGACTGCATGGTATTTGTAACATCCGGGTTCTAGGGGTTATGCATTTAGTGCATAACTCAAGTGATGGTAGGCTTATGGTGAGGTTGGATGAGTTTTAAGGGGTTTGGAGAACCCTAGAAGGTAAGGGATGCCTTAGGAAAATTTTGGATTTTTAGTGTAAAAGGGGAATCGGGCTAGGGAGGCCTTAAGAATAGTTTTCGGTATTTTTGGGCACAAGAAACGCCTTGGTAAAGTGGTACCCATACGCCACTTAAGGGCCTGGAAGTAACGCAAGAAAGAGCTTGGGATCGAATCAAGGTGGCAGCAAGGTGTTTTAATTTTTGGGTTTTGGCGTTAAAAGGAAGTAGGCTTTAAAAGAAGTTGGGGCGAGTCTATGACACAAGTGGCACCTTGGCAAAGTGGCTGGCAGCGTGTGGAGGTTCCAGCTGGTCCTAGGTTCGAGTGGCGTGAGCAGCAATTGGGGATTTTATTTTTGTTTTGGCGTTAAATAGAAGGGAGCTAAGGAAGGAGGGCTTAAAAGAAGATATGGTGCGTTTATATCACAAAAAAACGCTTGGTCGAGTGGCCTGGGGCGTTGGAAGCAAGGGCTACGGCAGTGAGGTTCCAGGTTCGAACCATGGAAGCTGCAGATGTGTAACACCCCAAACCCGGCCCACAAGTCCTGACCGGATCTGGTATGTCACTGCGAAAAAACGTTTGAAAAATCTTTTGTTTTTGGAATAGACTTGAAAATTTGGTTAACTTTTGGAAAGTGTGTCCAGTAAAAATTATTTAATAATCTAAGCTTGATTTGAATTAAAACTTTATTATAAGTTGGTATGATATTAATCATTTGTAAAAATATTTCTAAGTATAGTATAAACTTCAACAATAATAAATAAAGTACTTTAAAACAAAAGTGGCTCTTATTACATCCAATAAATACCCAAAACTGATAATATAAAATAATTAAATCAAATAAAACATCTACTGCATAAAATCTACTTCTGCATGGCCACCTTTGCCTCCACTCCAACCCGGTCCATTAATCACGAATTCACCTGCGATGTTTAAAAAGTTTGGTGAGTCATACAGACTCAGTGTGTAATTAACCACTAAAATCCACCCACATGCTAACCATATAATAACCCAAGCATCAGATATTACATCTCAGATTCAGTTCATAACACAATCTGGGCTTGGCCCCTACTCAAAATACTTATCAAATGATCGGGTAATTAGCCACATACTCTCCACATACTGGGCTTAGCCCATTTCTTGTACAAGTCCACAATCACATATTACCGCATGCCCTAATTTATGCAAAAATGCATCCCAGCCCAAGCCTAAGGTCCATCCTCTACACACCCCCTTATCCAGCCTACCACACACTAGGGGATTATTAAATCACCCTCTCCTTTTAACTCCACGTGCAATTAAGCACAAAATCCACAACGCGACCTCAGTCAGCGCCAATCCACGATGTAGCCGTAGCTAACACCAAAATTACGATGGGACACACAGTCACTCATTAATCCACGATATGGCACATAGCCTATATCAATCATGATGAGGCACATAGCTACTCATCAACCACGTACTCGAAGTACACCCGTACCTTCTTTTCATAACCCACCCATGCACATGCCACATAAAATATAATCATGATAATGCATGCACATGCTTATTAATATCCACAAGCATACTCATATACAAGCAAGTTATCACATTTCCACAGGTTCGATACTAACCTGATCATCGCTATACCCTTTAAGGGTATTTATGTCACATTCATCACTGCATTGTTAGTAAACACATTATACACATGAAACTCGGAAACAGTAGGCTAGCTACACACCTTATAACCTGAAGTTCTAGACTCTCGATCCCGATGCTATCGCTTAGTGAGACTACGGCTATCTGCCTATAGTTCTCTCCTGCTGCTGGCCCACACCCCAGTGGCCAATCCCGAACAGCTGAAACCGCTCTTTTCTTAAACTTTGGGATGGGAGCTTTCCCTTTTCCTTCAAGACTGGTATTGGCCTCCATCGAAAGTCACTTAATCAGAATCAACCGGTTAATCAAATCGTCATAAACTAAATATCGAATCTAACTATACTTCCTTAAAAACTCTTACCGAAACGGATCTGAATCCTGAAGACTTGCTTACTTCTGTCGATTAGCCCCTAAACCACCTAAGATAAAATCGGTCAGCACCCAACTAGCCTTATGGCCGAATATCATAAGTCACCCTCTTGGCTTACCTGAAACCCGGGAACCACCTCTTGCCTATGGGTTATCGAAGTCCCTGCTAAACATCCATTAGAATCGGCTATCATAAAAACACAAAGAATAAATATGAGAATATCCCCCCTTGGCCGAATACTTACCCCCACCTTACCTTGATGAGTCTAAACTCGAGACTCTCCTTTTAAGCTCCTTGACGCAGGCTGCAACCAAGCAAAACACAACATCACCCTGGCCCTAGAGACATTCGGCCAACCAAAACTAAGGCCAACCATTCGGTTTTGGCCACCAAAACAGAGAGTTAGAACACTTACCCACAAGCTCTAAATGTCGACAGCACTACTCTTCACAGGTTCGGCACCAAGCTTGGCTAAATAGAAGAGAAAAGGTTTCGACTTCACTACCAAATGAAGTTGGAGCATTCGGCCAACACAAGGTGCTGTTATGGAGTTTGAAAAGAGTTTGAGAAAGGAATGGGGGTTCGGTCAAAGCGCAAATAGGGAAGGGAAAGAAGAAAACAAAAGTATCTTTATGGGACCTTAGAGTTTCGATCACACGGCACAGAAAATGGGAATTGAATAGGTGACTTCTCACAATGAAAATCGGCACACAAGAGTGGGATGAAGGGAAGAATTTCAGGTTGCAAAGCAAAAGGAGAAAAAGAATTTTAAAAGGGTGCTCCCCCTATTTATACTATACTATACGGCACCACACACCTCAAACCGAATTTGCCCCCCTAAGAATCCCACATTCGGCCACTGCTGCTACACTCCTCCAATCTATTTTTCCTCATATTTTATCACCTAATCCTATAAAAAAATAATCTAATAGCAGCCATTATCTCTTATTCTCTAATTTAAAACTAACTAAAATAATCCTATATTTATCTAAAATAATAAACTAACAAAGCTATCCACCAGCCGAATTCAAAAATGATTAAACAACCTTGGTTTAATCCTTATCCAATGAAGCTCCCATGTGCCGTCCAATTAGCAAAAAGCCAAAGAAAAAAAACTAAAAACCAATTGCGGCCTCCAAGGTTCGAACACAGGAACCTTGCTGCTGCACGCCTCTCCTCCAACGCCCAGGCCACTCGGCCACATTGACTTTCATGCCAAAAAGCCCCAACATTTATCTTTAAACCCTTCCTACTCAAGCCCATAACTGCATATGAAAAATAAACACGCAAAATGCTGCTGTAGGCCCTCGAACCAGCGCCTCCGCTCACCTCTAGCTCCTATGTGCCGCACGAGAACCACTTGGCCAAGTTGCTGCTTGTGTCAAAAACACGCCCCAACTCCTTTTAAGGCCTCCTACCTTGTAACGCCAAAATCCAAAAATTAAAACCAGCCTGCTGCCTCTTTGATTCGAACCCAAGACCTTAAGGCGCCACCTTCCCACAGCCCCAAGTAGCGCCTCCATGCCACTCCACCAAAGACCTTCTTGTGTCATATCCTTCCAAATAAATCTCTTAAGGCCTCCAAAGCCAAGCTCCCTTTCTTAACCCTAAAATTCAAAATTTTCCTAGGTCATCCCTCACCTTCTAGGGTTCTCCAAACCCCTCAAAAATTCCTCCAACATGACCCTAAGCCTGCTAAACACTCGGGTTATGCTCCAAACGCATAACCCCTAAACCAGGGTGTTACAAGATGGGTTTTTATTTTTTTTCCATGCTGGCAAGGGGAGAGAAGGAATTGGTCGGCACATGGGGTCTTCAAATGGATAAAGCTGGTTGTGTTTTCAAATTCGGTGGGATAGTGGATTAACATTAGTTTATTTTGTTTTGTATTTTAAATTGAAGAGGTGATATAGGATAAAGGTGGGTTTTATTTTATTTTAATTTTGAATTGTTTGAAAGGTTGGTGTAGAGTGAAAATAGGAGATTAAAAAGGGATTTAATAAGTAAAGATAAGTGGTTGAATATGGGGTTTTTTTTCAAGGCAATTTCGGTCATGTGGGGGGAGTATTAGGTGCCGAAATTTAGTGTTCCTCTTTTAGTCTCTCTTGCCCAATTTTTTTTTTTAAGTTAAGAAATCCTCTCTTCCTTCCTTATTTTTACCAAGGCCGAAACCCTCTTCCATATTCTTTTTCTTTCTTTTATTCGTCAACTCTACATCATTGTTTGGAGGCCGAATATTCCAACTTCAGTTGTTAAGCCATAGTCAAATAACAAGGTGCTCTATTCTCTGTTCTTCTGCCGCAAGTTTTAGAGACCGAAGTATCATAAGTGTCGACGCTAAGCAGCATTAAGGAGGAGCTTTCAGGATTTGTAGGAATCAAGGTAAGTCAAAGTGGAATTCGGCCAAAGGCCATTTTTCTAGATTATTGTTTAAAGCCGAATCTAACATGTGGTATAGGGATTTTGACGGTTTCGAGAGCAAGGAGTGGCTTTCGGGATTTAGATCCGTAAGGTAAGGTAATAGTAATATTCGGCCATAGGCCATAATTGGTTTTGGTGTTAGTCGATTCTGACAAAAGGTTGTGTAGGAGGATTCGACAAGGTTGGGTGCATATCGTTTAGACGTAGAGTTTCAGGATTAGTTCGATTGTACCAAACAGGTGCGTAATCATCGCACTGTTTCTTCGGTTAATTGTTTATTAACGTATATACCTATGTATGATGTGTGATAGCCGACAATAAAGGCTAAAAGGGTGGATACCCATGTTTGGGGTAATCGGTTAACAGGTTAGTCATTTGTGATATTAAATTATTTATGGTGCCTGTTTGATATGGTAATGAGCATGCTATAATACTCACTCTATATGTTGATTTGACATGATATATTGACATATGTGCATGGGGATTGGATTTGAGCAAAGAAGGACGGGGAGTACATATTATGTACGTGGTCTAATGTCAGCCTCGTGCTACATTAGCGCTTGATGGTTAGCTGTGTGCTTCATCAAGGGAGATGTTGGCTAGGTGCCCATCTCGTCGGTTGATGGCTGTGTGCATCACCGTAGACGGATTAATGTTGGGATCACTTATGTGATCGGTGGCTCAGCCAGGTCTCGTGCAGCAGGTCTGCCGAGGTAAGTTATGTGGGATCACTCGGTTGTGATCGGTGGGTTAGCCACTGCCTTGGGCAGGGAGTCTGCTAAGGTTGGTGTATTGGATGGACTTAGGTTGGGTTGGGTCATAATTGCATATCTGTTGAGATGGACTATGTGGGTATGGGTTAGGCCCATACGTGAGGGAATTTGTGTAATGATTATGCACTGAGTCAGTGGACTCACCTTATTTTTCTCAACCATTTCAGGTGATTCGTGATTAATGGACCGGGTTGGAGGGGACACAAAGGTGGCCATGCAGAAGGAGATTATTTTGATTATTTTATGTTTTTAATATTAAGTATTGGGTTTAAATATTGGGTTGTAATAAGGGCCTTATTTTTATTATTTATGGTGTTATTTTATTATTATTATTTATGGCTTGTTCAAATTAAATTACTAGGTGAAGATGACTTTATTTTTTTTAGCAACTTATTCATTGAAATATATATATATATATATATATATGTTTAATAAAGTTTTAATATGGGCGTTGTATAACAACAAAGTTTTATTTATAAATTTAAATGAACATGGTTTTCATAAGTTAACAATTTTCATGTTTTATTCAAAAGTTAAAAAGATTTTCAACCATCTTTCCGCAGTGACATAACCAGATCCGGTCAAGGCTCGTGGGCCGGGTTTGGAGGTGTTACAAATTGGTATCAGAGCCCGGTTCAAAAATCGGACTTTGAGGGTTTTGGGCCCAAAAACATTTTCAAATGGGCTTTTTAAAGATTTGGGCTTTCATAAAATTTTTTAGGTTATTCTGGCATGGCACCTGTACCTTCGGCCCGAAGTCCACCAGGTAAGTACTTCGAAATTTTAAAGTGATTTGGTTTGTGTGTATTATTACGGGTTATTGGGCTCGTAGATTAGAATATTAAGGCTATTAGACCTTAGGACTAGTCTACTCAAACACATGCATAAGACTTAAGGCTACTAAACAAACCTGTGAAGTAAGTCGCCGTGTT
Source organism: Gossypium australe (assembly GCA_005393395.2). Taxonomy (NCBI): domain Eukaryota; kingdom Viridiplantae; phylum Streptophyta; class Magnoliopsida; order Malvales; family Malvaceae; genus Gossypium; species Gossypium australe. Next base: position 6,737,226 of record CM016619.1, on the reverse strand, counting down.
AAGGTGTGGCAACCACTGTACGCATGTCGAGGATTGGTATTCAGTAAGAGCTTGGTATTTAAGCAGTCCGCGTGACTCACCTCCTCTTTACTCGAATCCTACCTGGTGCGTAGCTACGGTTCACCTTAACCAAGAGGACTTGTTCATAGGCTAAACCGATTATTAAAACCCGAAAGGGATTAGCCTTGCTGTTTAAAAAAAAAAAACCTTTAGTTTTAAAAAGTTTTCAAATTCACCCCTCTGGTTTGTAAACCCTAAACCTAATTTTGAAAGACGTTTTTTTCGATTTACAAAATTACTAAAATACCCTTACTTGCAAAATTACAAAAATGCCCCTGTGTTGTAAAATTACCGTATTACCCTTAACTTTTGTTAAAATGATTTTACTTTGCAAAATACCAAAAATCTTTAGTTTTTAAAATATCAAGATACTCTGATTTGGTGGAAAATTTACGAAAATACCCCTCTGTTGAAATTACTAAAATGCCCCTGACTTCCAAAATTTTCGATTTAACCCCAATTTTAACAAAATTCTCTTACTTTGCAAAAGTATCCAATTTTCTGTATTTCAAAATAATATCCTGACTTTGGAAATTTACAAAATTACCCCTGATTGACAAAATTACCAAAATACCCCTGGTTCTCAAAATTCTGTTATACCTTCAACTTGCGAAATTTCAAAAATACTCTTCAGTTTTGGGAAATTTAAAAAGATCCTGACTTATTAAAGTTTTCGGAATCGCTTTGATTTATTACCAAAATACCCCTGTAGGAAAAAAATGACGAAATTACCCCTGGGTGGGGAATGGTTAAGAATGCCCATAATAGTAGGTTGGATGGTGTGAATGTGAATGTGAATGTGATTCTTTGAATTAGAGTAGTGAACTCGAACTGAAACCTTGATTGATCAAAAGAACAACTTTTGAAAAACTTCATTTCATAAAATTTGCTCGTGGATAAATAGTGGAACAAAATTTCTAATGCATAAAATTTCTTAAATCAGACTAAATCAAGACGCTGGAAATGAGCTCGAGAGGACGGGGTCGTCGTGGAAGAGGTAGAGGAAGAATGACTAGCTCAGAACCCGTTAGATCAGGACAAGGATCAGATAATGAAGTACCACCGCCGCCACCACCCCCAGCTGTTAATGTTGAGCAGCAAGAGCAGACGGGAGATGATGCGATATCGCAGGCGGTGCTGCGAGTTTTAGAGATAGTGGCTGGAGCGGGTGGAAATATGAGAGCAAGGAAGTCTGTACCTGAGCGACTCCGAGCGAATGAAGCTGAGGTGTTTCGGGGCGTATCAGGCGTGGCACCCAGTGCGGCTGAATATTGGTTGGAAGCAACCGAGCGAATTATGGATGAGCTCGATCTGAGCCCTGAGGAGAAAGTGAAAGGAATGGTGGCGCTACTTCGCGACGAGGCATATCAATGGTGGCTAACAGTTCGGGATAGTGCCACGGCTGAGGATCTCACTTGGGAGTATGTCAAGACGGCATACCAGAAGAAGTATGTTGGAACTCATTACATTGATGCTCAGAGGAAGGCATTTCTGGGGCTGGTTCAAGGGAACAAGTCCGTAACAGAATACGAGGCTGAATTTCTAAGGTTAAGCCAATATGCTCGAGGAGTAGTTGCTACGGAACATGAACGATGTGTTCGATTTGAGGATGGATTAAGGGATGACCTGAGACTGTTGATAGCTCCTCACCAGGAACGGGAGTTCGCAGTGTTAGTCGAAAAAGCTAAGGTAGCTGAGGGAATTAAGGACTCTGTAAGGCAGAACAGAGATAAGGATAGGAACCGAGATAAAAGGAGTTCTGGACTGCCAGATTCGTTTGAGAGCTTTCAAAAAAGACCGAGGGTCGAGACTTCTGCTCGTGTTTCTAAGCCAAATCCAGATCGTCCGTGTGTTCAGTGTGGAAGGTACCATGTTGGTGAGTGTTGGAACCGGAATCGAGAATGCTTCAGGTGTAAGTCTAAGACTCACTTGATTAAGGATTGCCCCCAGGATCCGAACAGGGCTCGAACAGAAGGCCAAGGTTATGTGCAATTGGGCAGAGGTGGTCCGCAGGCGATAAGGGGTCGTGGTCTGAACCATGGAGGGAATGGTTCCCGCCGAGGTCGTGGAGCATTAGGCAGAGGTGAGGGTAGCACTGAGGCAAGACAGCCAGGTCTGGTTTATGCAGCTCGTCGGAGAGAGGATAATGATGTGCCAGATGTGTCAGCGGGTAAGTTCTAATGTCTGAAATATCCTTTATTGTTTGTTCGCTTTAAAGACAGTTGTTTTATTGCTAGTAAAGTATCTAGAACTTTGAATGTGGACTTAGAAACGGTGCCTAGAAAAATATGGTAGTTTCGTAAGATCAGAGTTGCGCAGCAATAGCCTAGTGTGGTGAATTAAGATGTACGACTGTTAGGCAGCCAAGTAATTTTGAGGACGAAATTATTTTTAAGGAGGGTAGAATTGTAACATCCGAGTTCTAGGGGTTATGCATTTAGTGCATAAGTCAAGTGATGGTAGGCTTATGGTGAGGTTGGATGAGTTTTAAGGGGTTTGGAGAACCCTAGAAGGTAAGGGATGCCTTAGGAAAATTTTGGATTTTTAGTGTAAAAGGGGAATCGGGCTAGGGAGGCCTTAAGAATAGTTTTCGGTATTTTTGGGCACAAGAAACGCCTTGGTAAAGTGGTACCCATACGCCACTTAAGGGCCTGGAAGTAACGCAAGAAAGAGCTTGGGTTCGAATCAAGGTGGCAGCAAGGTGTTTTAATTTTTGGGTTTTGGCGTTAAAAGGAAGTAGGCCTTAAAAGAAGTTGGGGCGAGTCTATGACACTAGTGGCGCCTTGGCAAAGCGGCTGGCAGCGTGTGGAGGTTCCAGCTGGTCCTAGGTTCGAGTGGCGTGAGCAGCAATTGGGGATTTTATTTTTGTTTTGGCGTTAAAGAGAAGGGAGCTAAGGAAGGAGGGCTTAAAAGAAGATATGGTGCGTTTATATCACAAAATAACGCTTGGTCGAGTGGCCTGGGGCGTTGGAAGTAAGGGCTGCGGCAGTGAGGTTTCAGGTTCGAACCATGGAAGCTGTAGATGGGTTTTTATTTTTTTTTCCATGCTGGCAAGGGGAGAGAAGGAATTGGCCGGCACATGGGGTCTTCAAATGGATAAAGCTGGTTGTGTTTTCAAATTCGGTGGGATAGTGGATTAACATTAGTTTATTTTGTTTTGTATTTTAAATTGAAGAGGTGATATAGGATAAAGGTGGGTTTTATTTTATTTTAATTTTGAATTGTTTGAATGGTTGGTGTAGAGTGAAAATAGGAGATTAAAAAGGGATTTAATAAGTAAAGATAAGTGGCCGAATATGGGGTTTTTTTCAAGGCAATTTCGGTCATGTGGGGGGAGTATTAGGTGCCGAAATTTAGTATTCCTCTTTTAGTCTCTCTTGCCCAATTTTTTTTTTAAATTAAGAAATCCTCTCTTCCTTCCTTATTTTTACCAAGGCCGAAACCCTCTTCCATACTCTTTTTCTTTCTTTTATTCGTCAACTCTACATCATTGTTTGGAGGCCGAATATTCCAACTTCAATTGTTAAGCCATAGTCAAATAACAAGGTGCACTATTCTCTGTTCTTCTGCCGCAAGTTTTAGAGACCGAAGTATCATAAGTGTCGACGCTAAGGAGCATTAAGGATAAGCTTTCGGGATTTGTAGGAATCAAGGTAAGTCAAAGTGGAATTCGGCCAAAGGCCATTTTTCTAGATTATTGTTTAAAGTCGAATCTAACATGTGGTATAGGGATTTTGACGGTTTTGAGAGCAAGGAGTGGCTTTCGGGATTTAGATCCGTAAGGTAAGGTAATAGTAATATTCGGCCATAGGCCATAATTGGTTTTGGTGTTAGTCGATTCTGACAAAAGGTTGTGTAGGAGGATTCGACAAGGTTGGGTGCATATCGTTTAGACGTAGAGTTTCGGGATTAGTTCGATTGTACCAAACAGGTGCGTAATCATCGCACTGTTTCTTCGGTTAATTGTTTATTAACGTATATACCTATGTATGATGTGTGATAGCCGACAATAAAGGCTAAAAGGGTGGATACCCATGTTTGGGGTAATCGGTTAACAAGTTAGTCATTTGTGATATTAAATTATTTATGGTGCCTATTTGATATGGTAATGAGCATGCTATAATACTCACTCTATATGTTGATTTGACATGATATATTGACATATGTGCATGGGGATTGGATTTGAGCAAAGAAGGACGGGGAGAACATATTATGTACGTGGTCTAATGTCAGCCTCGTGCTACATTAGCGCTTGATGGTTAGCTGTGTGCTTCATCACGGGAGATGTTGGCTAGGTGCCCATCTCGGCGGTTGATGGCTGTGTGCATCACCGTAGACGAATTAATGTTGGGATCACTTATGTGATTGGTGGCTCAGCCACGATCTCGTGCAGCAGGTCTGCCGAGGTAAGTTATGTGGGATCACTCGGTTGTGATCGGTGGGTTAGCCACTGCCTTGGGCAGGGAGTCTGCTAAGGTTGGTGTATTGGATGGACTTAGGTTGGGTTGGGTCATAATTGCATATCTGTTGACATGGACTATGTGGGTATGGGTTAGGCCCATACGTGAGGGAATTTGTGTAATGATTATGCACTGAGTCAGTGGACTCACCCTATTTTTCTCAACCATTTCAGGTGATTCGTGATTAATGGACCGGGTTGGAGGGGACACAAAGGTGGCCATGCAGAAGGAGATTATTTTGATTATTTTATGTTTTTAATATTAAGTATTGGGTTTAAATATTGGGATATAATAAGGGCCTTATTTTTATTATTTATGGTGTTATTTTATTATTATTATTTATGGCTTGTTCAAATTAAATTACTAGGTGAAGATGACTTTATTTTTTTTTTAGCAACTTATTCATTCAAATATATATATATATATATATATATATATATATATATGTTTAATAAAGTTTTAATATGGGCGTTGTATAACAACAAAGTTTTATTTATAAATTTAAATGAACATGGTTTTCATAAGTTAACAATTTTCATGTTTTATTCAAAAGTCAAAAAGATTTTCAACCATCTTTCCGCAGTGACATAACCAGATCCGGTCAAGGCTCGTGGGCCGGGTTTGGGGGTGTTACAGTATTCCAGTGTCTATAATTTCCGACCGGGATCCACGATTTACATCAAGATTTTGGAAACAGTTACATGATTCTTTAGGTACTCGGGTTAATTTTAGTAATGCATTTCATCCACAAACCGACGGACAATCAGAACGGTTAATTCAAATTTTAGAAGACATGCTTCAGGCTTGCATTATTGACTTTGAATTTGGTTGGGAACGATACTTGCCATTAGCTGAATTTGTTTATAATAATAGTTACCAATCTAGTATTCAGATGGCTCCATATGAAGCATTATACGGTCGAAGATGTCGATCACCGGTATGTTGGACAGAGTTGAATGAGAAAAAGATAGTTGGACCGGAATTAATTCAGGAGACAGAAGAAGTAGTTAAAAAGATCAGAGACAGGTTGAAAGTAGCTTTTGACAGACAAACGTCTTATGCAGATCTGAAGCGACGGGATATAGAGTATTCTGTTGGTGATAAAGTGCTTTTAAAGGTATCACATTGGAAGAAAATTTTGAGATTTGGTCGTAAGGGAAAATTAAGTCCTTGTTACATTGGGCCGTATGAAGTAGTTGAAAGAATCAGACCGGTTGCCTATCGACTAGCTTTACCTCCAGAATTACAGAAAATTCATGATGTTTTTCATGTTTCCATGTTACGAAGGTATCGATCGGATCCATCTCATGTTATTTCTACGGAAGACATTGAGATTAGACCTGATTTGTCATATGAAGAAGAACCAGTTCAAATACTAGCTCGAGAAGTGAAAGAATTAAGAAACAAACGAGTCCCTTTGGTAAAAGTATTATGGAGAAGCCATAGTATGGAAGAAGCAACTTGGGAACCGGAAGAAACTATGAGAGCAGAGTATCCTCAACTATTCTCAGGTAAATTTCGAGGACGAAATTTATTAAGGGGGGAAGAAATGTAATGACCCAAATTCCGTGGGCACCAAAAAAATGTGTTATCGGGCCTCCGTCTTAGTAAATCGAGTTAGTAAATAATTATTAGGAGTAATTATGAGTCTAATAGTGTGTTTAATTAGATTTTTATTTAGTGAATTTAGCTCAATTTAAAGCAATTAGGAAAAAGGATCAAATTGAATAAAAAGTGAAAGTTTAATTATAGATTAAAAGAAAGTAAAAAGGATCAAAATGGCAAATATGCCACTTAGCATAAGTTGAGGCGGCATATGAAATAAAATTCTAAGATTTTTACTTAGATTTTAATTATAATATATATATATATATATATATATATATAAAGTAAATAGAAAAGAAACAAAACAAAGAAACAGAGAGCATACGAAAACAGGGGAAAGGAAGGAAAGAAAAGAAAAAGGAAAAACTAGGGATTTAAAGCTTGAAGTTTAAATTGGTAAGTCAATCAAGTCCTATTCTCTTAATTTTGATGTTTTAGAAGCTTTAAAGCAAGATTTTGATGAAACTAAGTTGATATTTTGAGAGTTTTTAGGTTCTTAAGTACAGTTGATGTTGAAGAAAAAGATGAATTAAAGATTAAATTGAATGAAATCTAAGTTAGAATTAGTAAAAGGATTAAATTGTAAGGTAAGCTATAAGTTTTCTACTATAGGAATTAATTTGGAAGAAATTAAAAATTAGGGCTTTATTATGAAAATTATATAATCAAGTTGAATATGGAAGGAATTTAAGTAGAATCAAAGCATGAATTAAGTTAAGAAAATAAGTAAACTTAACTAGGATTTAATTGCAAAATAAGCTATAAGAAAATAGTTTTGGGACAGTAGCAGAAGAGTAAATTTGAAAAATCAGAAAAAATGGTAGAAATGGAAGTAGAAGTTGAAAAAGATATTAAATTAAAGCTTATTGCATCTATTTTCATATGAAAGAAACAGTGAAAGCAAATATGCTCTGTATTTTGAGATATTTAGATTTTTGTGAGACTGGTTCAGAGTGATTTCGAGATCCCCTATTTTGACTTGGAAAAATCATTAAAAATTGTACAAAACTAATTGGGGGACATAGTTTACATGGTTAGATTCCTTAATGAGTCTATTTTATAAGAAACAAACTAGAACATCATTTGAATTCTATAAAAAAATATAATTAAATATTAGCAAAGAGTGGTCGAACCTATCAGACAACAGAACAGGGGTGATTTTAAAGAATAAAATGTACTTATTGGCTAAATCAAAAATTCTGAAAATTTTATGACAAGAAGATTTGTGAGTCTAGTTTCATATAAAATTTAGGGATCTTAATTTTGAATTCTGTAACTCAACATATAGATAATTTAGTGACAATGACTCAGGTAGACAGCCTTGAAAGAACTTATAAGTAAATATTAGAATTGTGTATATAGAATGTGCAATGAAGAGGAAGAGTAGAAATTGAATTAAATTTAATTATTTATTGTAATTTAATGTTGTAATTAATAATGTAAATTATTATTATTTTCGTAGCTAACAAGGAACTCGAGACATCAACCCACAAAGGAAAGGAGAAGATCAGCGAGGAATAAATCCAAAGAGAATTCTAGTTTGTATTACTATAATTCAAGTTATTTATTATTAAATACTAATTTTATATTTATTTATTTTATGGTAAGTAAATATTGAGGTAAGTAACTTATTGAATTGTATTTTGATTAGTGAATGGAAAAGTGAAATTGATATTGAAAATGAATTTTGAAATGAAAGTGAACTTGAATTGAGAATTGGAAACCCTATTAACTAGTCGGGCTGAGTCGGATATAATTGGAATGCCATAGGATATGGAAGAGTACGCGTTTTTGCCAGCTTACTGATCAGGCACTTATGTGCCGACTACTGTTACTGTTACTGTTACCGATTCGACACTTTGTGTGTCGTATACTGTTACTGTTACCGTTACAGGTTCAGCACTTTGTGTGTTGAATACTGATATTGTTACTATTACCGATTCGACACTTTATGTGTCGTATACTATGTACCGTTAAGGCACAATGTGCCGCACTGGTGTGTGGGTTGGAATCCGTGTATCTATCGAGTCCGAGTCAAGTTAATAGGGACAATGAAATAAATTTATTGATAAAACTAAATTTGAAAGATATGGCATATGAAAAAGGTGAGAATTGAAATATAGAAATCAGAATTGTATGTATATATAAATATACATATAAGATTGAATTATTTATTAAGTGATGATAATTGTAATGTAAAAGTATGTGTGCGATTTAATGTAACTAGTTATAAATTGAATTATAGTAATACCACTGAGTATATGCATACTCAGCGTACGGTTGTTTCCGTGCGCAGGTTGTAGAAGTCAAGTACGGAACCAGCATCTGAAGCCAGACCCGACATTAGCAGACTTTTGGTGATGTATACTTTCTTTTGGTAATGTGGCATGTACATAGGTTGTATATAAATGTTATTATATTTAGAATGTAAATGGTTAAAAATGTTAGTATTACAAGTTTAAGAATTATAATGAAAGAAGTTTATCTATTTTAATCTAACTAATACTTTGATAAATTTAAGTTGATATTATGTTGATTGAGTTTGATTAGAAGGTATTTAGAATAGAAAATGAATATATGAAATGAATTGGTTATGATTGAAATGAATACGGTTTAAATTGTAGGGGGTATTATATGATAATAAGCAGAAATGCTGTCGAAATTTATATTAAACAAAATATATTCTGAAATACTTAAACGAGTCCCATTTCACTTTTAATTCAGACTTTAGACTTTGAAAGTTCATTATAGGGATTAGTTATTAAAGTTATACTATGAATGTTTTTTTTTAGAATTTTTTTGTAAATTGACTGATATATCCGGTAATGCCTCGTAACCCTGTTCCGGTGATGGTTCGGGGTTGGGGGTGTTACATTGTTTCTACTTAAATTCCTTCCATATTCAACATGACTGTCTAATATTCTTAATAAAACCCTAATTTATAATTTCTTCCAAATTAATCCCTGTAATACAAAACTTTTAACTTACTTTACAATTTAATCTTTTTACTAATTCTAACTTAAATTTCATTCAATTTAACCTCTAATTCATCTTTTTTTTTTCTTCAATACCAGCTATACTTAAAAACCTATAAACTCTCAAAATATCAACTTAGTTTCATCAAAATCTTGCTTAAAAGCTTCTAAAACATCAAAAATTAAGAAAATAGGACTTAATTGACTTACCTAATTAAACTTCAATCTTTAAAATCCCTATTTCTCCCTTGTTATTTTTCTTTTCTTCTTTCTCTTCTCTGTGTCGAAAGCTTCTGCTACTTTCTTCTTTCTTTTATTTTATTTTTGTTCTTATCTACTTTATATTAAAATAATATAATATATATCTAATATAAAACTATACAATACTGATATACATTATAATTTAATATAATAAAACAATAAAAATCTTAGATTTTTATCATCATTTGCCGCCTCAACTTATTATAAATGGCTTAATTGCCATTTTAGCCCTTTTTGCTTTCTTTTAATCTATATTTAGACTTTCACTCTTTATTCAATTTGATCCTTTTTCCTAACTACTTTAAATTAAGCTAAATTTACTAAATAAAAATCTAATTAATCACACTATTAGACTCATAATTACTCCTAATAAATATTTACTAACTCGATTTGCTAAGACGGAGACCCGATAATACATTTTTTTCCGGTGCCCACGGATTTTGGGTCGTTACATTTCTCCCCCCTTAATGAATTTCGTCCTCGAAATTTACCTGAGAATAGGTGAAGATATGGTGCTCTCATAGTTTCTTCAGGTTCCCAAGTTGCTTCTTCCACACTATGGCTTCTCCACAATACTTTTACCAAAGGGGCTCGTTTGTTTCTTAATTCTTTCACTTCTTGAGCTAGTATTTGAACTGGTTCTTCTTCATATGACAAATCCGGTCTAATCTCAATGTCTTCAGTAGAAATAATATGAGATGGATCCGATCGATACCTTCGTAACATGGAAACATGAAAAACATCATGAATTTTCTGTAATTCCTGAGGTAAAGCTAATCGATAGGCAACCGGTCCAATTCCTTCAACTACTTCATACGGCCCAATGTAACGAGGACTTAATTTTCCTTTGCGACCAAATCTCAAAATTTTCTTCCAAGGTGATACCTTTAAAAACACTTTGTCACCCACAGAATACTCTATATCCTGTCGCTTCAGATCTGCATAAGACTTTTGTCTGTCAAAAGCTACTTTCAACCTGTCTTGGATCTTTTTAACTATTTCTTCTGTCTCCTGGATTTATTCTGGTCCAACTATCTTTTTCTCATTCAACTCTATCCAACATGTAGGTGATCGGCATCTTCAACCGTATAATGCTTCATATGGAGCCATTTGAATACTGTATTGAAAACTATTATTATAAACAAATTCAACTAACGGCAAGTATCGTTCCCAACCTGATTCAAAGTCAATAATGCAAGCCCGAAGCATGTCTTCCGAAATTTGAATTACTCGTTCTGATTGTCTGTGGCTTTGTGGATGAAATACAGTACTAAATTTAAGCCGAGTACCCAAAGAATCATGTAACTGCCTCCAAAATCTTGATGTAAATCGTGGATCCCGATCGGAAATTATAGACACTAGAATACCATGTAGTCTCACAATTTCTCGGATATAAATTTTAGCAAGTTTCTGTAGAGACCAATCAGTTCTGATTGCTATGAAATGAGCAGACTTAGTAAGTCGATCAACTATTACCCAAATAGCATTCTTTTTGCTCGCCGATAGTGGCAACCCCGTAACAAAATCCATAGTAATACTATCCCATTTCCATTCAGGAATACTAATAGACTGGAGTAACCCTGTCGGTACCTGATGTTCTGCCTTTACTCGTTGACAAGTCAAACATTTACTGACATATTTAACTATATCTTTCTTCATCCCTGGCCACCAATAGAGCTCTCGTAAATTATGATACATTTTTGTTCCACCAGGATGAAATGCAAAGGTGTCATCATGTGCTTCTTGAAGAATCATCTTCTTTAATTCAAAAGTAGCTGGAACAAAAATCTGATTTTGAAACCTCAAACAATCATGTTCATCAATACTAAAACTCTCGACTGTACCATTCTCAACCATTTCTCTTTTCTTTAATAATTTGTCATCTTCCATCTGAGCTGCTCTAATCTGATCTAACATCATCGGCTTAACCCTTTACTCAGCTAACAAGCTTCCATCATCATTAACACTGTGCCGAGCAAACATTGCTCGTAATTCAATCGCAGCTTTCCTGCTCAATGCATCAGCTACCACATTTGCTTTTCCTGGATGATAGTCTATAACACAATCATAATATTTTAGAAGCTCGATCCACCGTCTTTGCCTTAAATTTAACTCTTTCTGCGGCAGAAGATATTTGAGACTTTTATGATCTGTGTAAATGTAGCATTTCTCGCCATAAAGATAATGCCTCCAAATCTTTAAAGCAAAAATTACTGCAGCTAGCTCCAAATCATGCATTGGGTAATTATGTTCATGCGGCTTCAACTGTCTAGATGCATATGCAATGACCTTCCCATCTTGCATCAATACACTACCCAAACCACTCAAAGAAGCATCACTGTATACAATAAAATCTTTCCCCGACTCTGGTAATGTTAATACTGGTGCCTCTGTCAACATTTGCTTCAAGGTCTCAAAACTATTTTGGCACTGATTATCCCAGATAAAAGGAACATTCTTCTGCAGTAGTTTAGTCATTGGTATTGCTATCTTCGAGAATCCATTTACAAATCTTCGATAATATCCAGCCAAACCGAGAAAACTACGTACCTTAGACACATTCTTTGGCGCTTTCCACTGAACAATTGCTTCGACCTTTTTCGGGTCAACTCTAATCCCATCGGCAGATACCACATCTCCTAAAAATACCACTTTAGACAACCAGAATTCACATTTACTTAATTTCCCATACAACTATTTTTCCCGTAGAATCTGTAAAACTTTTCAAAAATGCTGATCATGTTCTACCTCTGTCTTCGAATATACAAATATATCATCAATAAAGACCACCACAAACTGATCTAGGTATGGTTGGAAAATGTGATTCATCAGATCCATGAAAGCAGCTGGAGCGTTGGTCAATCCAAATGGCATTACCAAAAATTCATAATGGCTATAATGAGTACGGAAGGCAGTCTTAGGCACATCACTTTCCTTCACCTTCAGCTGATAATACCCGGATCTCAAATCAATTTTAGAAAATACTGAAGCTCCCTTAAGCTGATCAAACAAGTCATCTATACGAGGCAAAGGATGTCGATTCTTAATCGTCACTTTGTTCAATTGTCGATAATCAATGCATAACCGCATAGAACCATCTTTCTTTTTAACAAACAATACTGGAGCTCCCCAAGGTGAAATACTCGGTCGGATAAAGCCTCGATCTAATAAATCCTGTAACTGCACCTTCAACTCTTTCAATTCAGTAGGCGACATTCGGTACGGAGGTATAGAAATTGGTACTGTACCAGGATACACCTTAATATTAAATTCAACCTCTCTATTAGGTGGTAAGCCCGGTAGTTCTTCTGGAAATATATCTGGAAACTTGCATACGGTCCTAATCTGACTGCACTGACTCCCAACTGAATCAGAATTAATAACATATGCCAGATATGCTGAACAACCCTGCTGTAATAGTTTATTTTCCTTCACTGCTGAAATGATACGTGTCGAACCACTGGTACGGATGCCATTCACTTCAATTCTGTCCCCGTTTTCTGTTTGAATACTAAACTTCTTTTTACAGCAATCCAAAACTACCCCATATTCAAATAACCAATCCATACCCAAAATGATATCAAAATCGCCAAAAGGCATGATCAATAAATCCATAGGGAATGTTTTATCTTGTATTATTAACGAGCACCTCCGACATACTCTACCTACTAACACTGTTTGTCCCAAAGGGCTAGACACCTCTATGAAAACTCTAGACATTTCAGATTCTAACTTCCCCGACTCAACTAATTCTGAATTAATATATGAATGTGACGAACCTGGATCAATTAAAGCATAAATAGGCTCAGAATACAATAAAAATATACCTGTCACCACATCGTGAGCATTGCCTTCTTCACGGGTCTGAACTACGTATGCTCTGGCTGGTGCTCTAGCCTCTGACTGTTGTGTAACTACATCACTGCCTCTACCAGCTCCTCCTTTCCTCGAAATAAACCCTCCTCTGGACATTCCTCTACCTCTGGCAGTCGATACTGATCTTTGAGATGTGGCAGGTGTCCTAATCTGAGTTTTCGAACAATCTTTAATAAAGTGTTCAGTAGAGCCACAACGAAAACATCCTCTGATTTTCTTCCAGCATTCACCAAAATGTCTTTTCCTACAATAATCACATTTAGGATATTCATTTTCCCTGGGTGGAGCTTTTACACTACCGGTGGAAATAGTAATCTGTTTTCCTCGGTCTCTGTCACCTCTATCAGACCGAAAGCTTGATCTCCAACCACTTCTTGATTCTCTGAATCTCTTTGGTAATAGATTATTAGTGGTCCCCATACGTTCCCCAGCTGATTTACCCATTTCTAACTTTTTATCCAGGCCTAATACTTGTTCTATCATTTTCGCTCGTTCAACCAGGTCAACAAGTTCAGTAATTCTGAGACTTACCAGTTGAATCTTAATTTCATCTCGTAGCCCCCATAGAAACCGTTTATGAAACACCCCAAACCCGGCCCACGAGCCTTGACCGGATCTAGTATGTTCCCCGGTGTAAACCGTTTCAAATTCTTTTGTGACTTAGGAAAGACTTGTGTGTTTTGAAAGAAAGTTTGTTTTGGGTTGGGCTTGAGTTGAAAACGAGTTTATTTGAGGTGACAAAATATTTAAAGTTTATTTTAAATTAAATTGACTTAATCTTTAATTAACATAAATTCGTAACATAGTAATTAAAACAACAATAAAATCATCACTATGGCCTTATTACATAAAACAAAACCCAAAATAAAATTGTAGAGTACTTAAATAAAATAAAATGTCCAATTTAAATAATTTGCTTACTGTGCATGGCCACCTTTAAGCTCCTGCTGACCCGGTCCATTACCGCTCATCACCTGAAAAATATTCCCCAACGGGGTGAGTCAAACAGACTCAATGTGTAACCAACACTAAAATTTAATAGATTTAGGCATACCATACATATCATGTTCACATAATAATTCAAGATAATGATGCAATCCCGAACCCAAACCTAGATGCCATCCGCTACACATCCCCGTACCAACCTGCACACCGTGGGGACTACTAAGTCAACCCTCCTTCCGCTACACTCCATCGAAGGCAGTCGCTGCAGTCGACGTGCTCATCGCCCATATAAAATTCGTGGCATAGCCACCAGATTCAGATAACCACTTTCAGATAATGTAACCAAAGTTACCACATTCAGATAATGTGACCGAAGTCACCACATTCAGATAGTGAGATCGAAGTCACCACATTCACTTCCCCTTTCTCATATAACCCGAATGCCCCATATTATTCATATTATGCATATCATACTTAAATTAACATTCATGTCACTTTTCACATGTTAAATATAACATATTTCGTAATCCTAGTAGGAGTAGGAAACGTATCTGAGTACTTTGTACCATAGCATGGTACTTAGCCATGTTTTCACATTCTTAATATTACATGCACATATTAAATATTGCCATAAAACATATTAGGATCTAGTGTGGATTACACACCTGATTTGCTTAATGAATTCCTTGAAATCTCGAAAAAACCGATCTATTGCTTTAGATCTCAATTCCTACATTTGGTAACCTTAATATGTTAGCATAAAGCCTATTCGGCTATAAAACCAAATCCTAGTAGGATTTGTATTCTTAAAACCTACCTTATTGCCGAATTGACTATAGTCAAATCCTGAAAACTTGTATTCTTCCCCTTTGAAATCGACTAATCACTAGATCCCCTGAATTGGTTAGTTTTCGGTTAAAACAAATAGATCTAAATACTTAAGATAGAACTTTGGCCGATTATAAATCCACATACCTTAAATCTTTAAATCCCGAAACTCTTCTTCCTGCTTAATGGAGATGTCGAAATACCTTAGATCTGAAATCCCGGAATTCACCTTCCATAGTTTCGGCCAAGATACAAGATGAGGGATTAGTCCCTAAATTTCGACAGGCTTAAAAAGAAAAGAAAGGAAACTGAATCTAGATCTTACCCTTACTTGGAGAAATCGATAAAACTCTTGCTTGAACCCTTAGCAGTATTCGGCTATGGAGTCTTGAAGACTAGTCGACTATGGCCTAGTGATGTGTCAACACTTTGGATTCTTGAGGCTTAAAGAATCGACAATGAGGGATAAAGAAGAAGTAGATTTCGGCTTGACAAAAATAAAAGAGAAGAGAGAATGTTGCTTAGGGAATTCGGCAGAGAGAAGAGGAGAAAGAAAAATTGATGAGTAGCCCTATTTTTTTCCTTTTATAGCCGAAATTACTAGCTAGAGTCCCTTACTTGGCCACCGCTCCTCTATTTGATAGCTTTATCCTTTGAATTATCACTTTTATTAAAAGAATTTAATCCAACAATTATCTCTTGAAAATAATGATAAATAAATCTATTATTTATCTCCTATTTAGCTGAAATTTAAAGAGAATAAAACTCCTCTTTTAAGAGCCTTAATGCCGTCCTCCTCTCTGCTTCTGGAAGCAAAAATAAAATTTCTTTTATTTGCTCCCCAAGTGACTCGAACCCAGGCCCAATTGCACCTGCTTGTGGCGTCACCCACCTGGGCCTTAATTTCCTCTTTTTAAACCTTAAAACTTGACATTTCTTTACATTTCCAAGTTTCCAAAAATTTTCGTTTGCCTCCTTTAAACTTAACATTTCCTTACATTTCCAAGTTTCCAAAAATGTTCGTTTGCCTCCTTTAAACTCAACATTTCCAAATCATTTCCTTATATTTCCAGGACATTTCCTCACATTTCCAACACATTTCCCTACATTTCCAAGACAAGACATTTCCTTACATTTCCAACACATTTCCCTACATTTCCAAGACAGGACATTTCCTTACATTTCCAATACAATACATTTCCAAAAATGTTCACTTTCCTCTTTTGAAACTTAACATTTCTAAATCATTTCCAATGCATTCCCCCATATCTTAGGGTTCCTAAAACTCCTCAGAACACATCCAACACACCAACTGAGCCCACTATCTCATGAATTACGCACGAACGCATAACCCCTAATATAGGATGTTACAGTTTACAACTATCAGCCTCGGTTGGAATATATTCTGAAGCATGCTTGCTCAATCTAGTAAACTCTCGATCATAATCCAATACTGACATACTACCCTATTTCAGCGCTAAAAACTCTTGCTTCTTCTCTTCAATATACATTTCCCCAATATACTTCTGCTGAAATTCTTTTTGAAACAAGTCCCAGGTTACCTGATCATCCGGTAAATGTCTAACCACAGATTCCCACCAGAGATATGCTTCCCCTTGTAACAATGATACAGCACATATAAGATTCTCACAGGGGTGCAATCTAATTGTTGCAAAACTCTTTTTGTTGATTCTATCCAATTTTCAGCAGCAGAAGGATCAAGTCTCTTAGTCCCGAAAACTCCGTGGCACCATATTTCTGTAACTCTTTTATCGGGGCCCGTCTAACAGTAAGTACTGATGTAGTAGCAGGTAGAGTTCCCGCTACATGCTGTAATACATTGGCTATAGCTCTTAACAGTTGTGAGTTATCTCTTTCTCTTCCTACATTAGGAGGTTGATTATCTAACGGATTCACACTAGGTGTAGCAGATTCAGTTTCTTCAATTTCTCGACTTCCAGTATACATTTCCTGTTCAACATCATACATTCTTTCATCTGACATTTTATCTATAAAACAAAATCAAATAAATATATCAGCATCCAAAACCCGACTCAGCTTCGACTCAACAGTGGCATGTACTTCTAAACTCACTTTCGAGCCCGATTTAGCCCGAGAACTGGCTAAACCTGATAGCTCTGATACCAACAATTGTAACACCCCTTAACCTTAAACCATCGCGGAACAAGGTTACGAGGCATTACCGGACATATCGAACAATTTAAAAATAATTCTAAAATAAAATAACGTTCATAGTATAATATAATAACTAAGTCCCTACAATGAACATTCGAAGTCTAAAGTATGTACTAAAAGTGAACGAGACTTGTTTAAGTACTCCAATATTTTTATTATTGTTTTTTTATTGTATAAATTTCAGCAGCATTTCTGCTTATTTTCACATAAAACCCCCTGCAATTAAAATCATATTTATTTCAAAAATAACCAATTTAATAAATTCATTTCACATATTCATTTTCTATTCTAAATATCTTCTATTCAAACTCAATCAATATAATATCAATTTAAATTTATCAATGTACTAATTAAATTAAAATAGATAAACTTCTTTTATTATAATTCTTAGACTTGTAATCCTAACATTTTTTTTACCATTTATATTCAAAACATAACAATCCTTATACACATCCTATGTACATGCCACATTACCAAAAGAAAATATACATCACCAAAAGTTTGCTGAAGTCGGGTCTTGCTTCGGATGCTGGTTCCGTACTTGACTTCTATAACTTGCGCACGGAAACAACCGTACACTGAGTATGCATATACTCAGTGGTATCACTATAATTCAATTTATAACTAATTACATTAAATCGTACACATGCTTTTACATTACAATTATCATCACTTAATAAACAATTTAATCTTATATGTATATATATATACACATACAATTCTGATTTCTATATTTCAATTCTCACATTTTTCATATGCCATATCTTTCAAATTTAGTTTTATCAATGAATTTATTTCATTGTCCCTATTAACTTGACTCGGACTCGACGGATACACGGATTCCAACCCACACACCAGTACGGCACATTGTGCCTTAACGGTACACAGTATACGACACACAAAGTGTCGAATTGGGAACAGTAACAATATCAGTATTCAACACACAAAGTGCTAAAACTGTAACAGTAACAGTATACGACACACAGTGTCGAATCAGTAATAGTAACAATAACAGTAACAGTAGTCGGCACATAAGTGCCTGATCAGTAAGCCGGCAAAAACCCGTACTCTTCCATATCCTATGGCATGCCAATTATATCCGACTCAGCCCGACTAGTTAATAGGGTATTTCAATTCTCAATTTCAGTTTCATTTTCATAACAAATTCAATTTCAATAACAAATATACTTGTCCGATCACCAACCACAATATAATTCAATACTAACACATATTTCTCATTCAATTCAATGTTTCAAATTCAATTCAACAAAGTCGCTTACTTATTATTTACTTACCATACACGTAATTTAAATTTAATATTAAATAATAAATAATTTGAATTATAGTAATACAAACCTGAATTTGCTTGATTATTCCTCGGTAACCTTCTCCTTTCCTTTGTGGGTCGATGCCTCAAGTTCCTTTTTAGCTAAGAAAATAATAATAATTTGCATTATTAATTACAACATTAAATTACAATAAATAATTAAATTTTATTCAATTCCTACTCTTCCTCTTCATTCCACATTCTTTATACACAATTCTATTATTTACTTATAAGTTCTTCCTAGGCTGTCTACCTGAGTCATTGTCACTAAATTATCTATAACTTGAGTTACAGAATTCCAAATTAAGATTCATAAATTTTATATTAAACTAGACTCATATATCTTCTTTTCAGAAAATTTTTAGAATTTTTTATTTAGCCAATTAGTACAGTTTATTCTTTAACATCACCCCTATTCTGTTCTCTGATAGTTCCGACCACTCTTTACTTAACTTTAATTATCTTTTTGTACAGAATTCAAATGATGTTCTAGTTTGTTTCTTCTAAACATAGACTCATTAAGGAATCTAACCATATAAATTATGTTCCACAATTATTTTTGTACAATATTTAATGATTTTTACAAATCAGAACAGGGGATCTCAAAATCACTCTGAACCAGTCTCACAAAAATCTAAATATCTCAAAATACAGAATTTCTTTGCTTTCTCTGTTTCTTTAATATGAAAATAGACTCAATAAGGTTTAATTTCATATCTCATTCAACATCTACTTCCATTTCTACTACTTTTGGTGATTTTTCAAAGTTACTCTTCTGCTGCTGTCCTAAAACTGTTTTCTTATGACTTATTTTGTAATTAAATCCTAATTAAGTTTACTTATTTTCTTAACTTAATTCATGCTTTGTTTCTACTTAAATTCCTCCCATATCCAACATGACTGTCTAATATTCTTAATAAAACCCTAATTTATAATTTCTTCCAAATTAATCCCTGTAATACAAAACTTTTAACTTACTTTAGTTTACAATTTAATCCTTTTACTAATTCTAACTTAAATTTCATTCAATTTAACCTCTAATTCATCTTTTTTTTTTCTTCAACATCAGCTATACTTAAAAACCTATAAACTCTCAAAATATCAACTTAGTTTCATCAAAATCTTGCTTAAAAGCTTCTAAAACATCAAAAATTAAGAAAATAGGACTTAATTGACTTACCTAATTAAACTTCAAGCTTTAAAATCCCTATTTCTCACTTGTTATTTTTCTTTTCTTCTTTCTCTTCTCTGTGTCGAAAGCTTCTGCTACTTTCTTCTTTCTTTTATTTTTTTTTTTGTTCTTATCTACTTTATATTAAAATAATATAATATATATCTAATATAAAACTATACAATAATGATATACATTATAATTTAATATAATAAAACAATAAAAATCTTAGATTTTTATCATCATTTGCCGCCTCAACTTATTATAAATGTCTTAATTGCCATTTTAGCCCTTTTTGCTTTCTTTTAATCTATATTTAGACTTTCACTCTTTATTCAATTTGACCTTTTTTCCTAATTACTTTAAATTAAGCTAAATTTACTAAATAAAAATCTAATTAATCACACTATTAGACTTATAATTACTCCTAATAATTATTTACTAACTCGGTTTACTAAGACGGAGGCCCGATAATACATTTTTTTCCGATGCCCACGGATTTTAGGTCATTACAAGGGGTACTTTGGTCATTTTACAAATCAGGGATATTTTGGAAAAAATTTTACAAATCAAGGGTATTTTCAAAAATTTTACAGAACTAAGGGGGTATTTTTTTTTAAAACAGGGGTATCTTAGAGAATTTGATTTCAAAAGAATAATAGTGGCGTTCAAGTGTTTGTGATTTTTGATTGTGTTGTATGTTTTTTTTCTGTTAAAAACCGTTGACTTTGTTAATCGGGGTATTTCCATAAATCTGGGGGTATATTTGCAAATCATAGGTATCTTAGTAATTTTCAAAATAAGGGTATTTTAGCAATTTTATGAAAATAGGGTGGCTGGTCCCTTTCGGGTTTTAGTTATGGATTTTGGCTCGTCAACAAATCCTCGTAGTTAGGGTGAACAGTCACTACGCACAAGGTGGGATTCCAGCGAAGAGGAGGTGAGTCACTAGGACTGCTTAAGTACCAGGCTCTTCCGGATCCAATCCTAGACATGCACATGCCTTTTGCCACACCCTAGTCTTGCAACTCGTTCACGGGTTTGTTTAGTGAAATTAAGTCTTATGAGTTTTAAAGAGTTGTTTCAGCTAAGCCTAGAGTCCATCTAAGTAGTCTACATCCCATAAAGCCCATCAAGCCCACATTTATATATCACACAATGGTTCAAAATACTTACCTGGCGGACTTGGGCCGGAGACACAGGTGCCATGCTGGGAAAACCCTCCTGCGTAATTTATAAATATACATGTTTCAAAAACCTATTTTTAGAAAACGTTTTGAGCCCAAAACCCCCAAAGCCGAGTTTTGAACCGGGCTCTGATACCAATTTGTAACACCCCAAACCCGGCCCAAACACTACGACTGGATCCGGTATGTCACTAAGGAAATTTTATAAAACAAGCCACATTTTGGAATACAATTAGTAGGGATAAATATTTATACCGAAAACTTAATAATTTATTAATTTATATAGGATATAAAGATTTAAAATGTCTTGGTAGAGTTTAAGTAGTAACCGAAATTTCATAAATGTCTTAGCTTAATTTAAACATAAAATTTAAATGCCCATAAATGAAAGCCCAACATAAAACCAAAACATAAATAATAATCTAGTGGCCCATGGCCTTATTACAACGAGATTTTAAACCCGTTAAATAAAAATATAAAATAATAAACTAAAGTCTTTTTGCTGAATCCAAATGTTCTTTTGCATGGCCACCTTGCTCTCTTCTCCAGCCCGATCCGACGCGCTAAGTGTCACCTGAAATTGTTAAAATAAAGGGTGAGTCGCGAGACTCAGTGTGCAACCCTCATGCACCACTAGATTTGGGCCTTAGGCCCACAGAACAGAATAACAGATTAATATATATATATATATATATATAACAAAAATTATGCAAACCCAACCCAAATCCTAGGTTTCCCTCCGCTACACGCCACCCTTACCTGCCAATCACACCATTGGGGATTTCTACAATCAACCCATGCCGCTACACGCCATTGATGACAGTCATGCTGCTCATCGTTAGAGTTGTGACAGAGTCACCAGGATGAAATGGCAAAAGCCACCAGAAACAGAGTTGTGACAGAGTCACCAGGCTGAAATGGCATTAGCCACCAGAACAGGTCACGGCAGGAGCCGCTACAACAAAACACTTCCCCTTTCGATAAACCCAACCCCATGCAATCAGAAAACAGCATACTTATCACATATGTCATCTTAACAGGAACATTCACTTAGGAATGACAGTGATCACTAACCTGGTGATTCACTTTTACCCTCATTGGGTTTCAATCGTTATGCCGGGATTTTGGCATTTATCAGAATATAACAGATTAACAAACATATTTTAACAGGCAATCTAAATGGTGTGAAAGTGTTACACACCTGGTTACCGTTAGGACGATACTCTCTATGTCGACACTATCAGAAGCTGTTAAAACTGTTATCTGTCTCAGATTTTGTTCGGATGCCAGTCCACAACTTACTGGCCAATCCCGAACTGCTAACACCGCTCATTTTTTAAACTTAGGGATTCTCTCCTTTGCCTGATCCACATTTAATTCCATCACAAATCCTTACCAGAGCTACTATCACAATATTTAATCGTTAATCCTCATTATACAGTTAAGATCTTGTATCCAATGAACAAATCTAATAGAAATCTAGGGAAATCTTCTTACCTTAAAATCCTGAAATTGGAGACTAATAATTTTCGGCTTTTAGATCTAGTCAACCAAGTTTCCTTCAAATCCCGGAATGCCGCCCAACATAGAACCATTAAACTATTAGCTTTTTCGGCTTTTACCTTTCAAAAACCGGAATAGAATATGAGAAACTAGCAGAAGTCGACACTTACCTTAACACAGGGATTTTGGCTAGCACTAGAAAGAGGATTCGGCAATGCCAAAGTAATAGATTTTAAATGCCGGAAGAATAGATTTAACTCACAAATAGGATGAATAAAGAAAAACTATAGAGATTTCAGCTTTTTACAGAAATTGGCATAAGGGAAAGAAGAATGGAGAAAATGTTTCGGCTTTTAAAGAAATTGAAGAAGAGAAATTAGAGAAGAAGAGGCTAGGGATTTTCGGCACAAGGAATGAGGAGAGAATTAGGGTTTTAAGTGTCAGAATCAAGGAGCTATTGTAATATCCTAGATTAGGGGTTATGCATTTGGTGCATAATTCATGAGTTAGTAGGCTCAGTGGTTGGTTGAGTGTGTTTTAGGGGTTTTGAGAACCTTAGGTTATAAGGGAATGCTTTGGAAAATATTGGATTTTAAGTGTTAAAGGGGAAGCTAGGCTAATGGGACCTTAAGAGAATTTATGTGGAGTCTAGGACATAAGGAACCATGTGGTAAAGTGGCTGCAAGGCGCCACTTAGGGCCTTGGAGAATGACGCCATGTGCAGTGGGCAAGGGCCTTGGTTCGAGTCTTGATGGCAGCATAAGGGTGGCTATTATTTTGCATTTTGGCGTTAAGGGAGAAGAAAAGTATTGGACGGCATAAGGGGCCTTGAAGAGATGAAGATAAGCTTTGGTTATCCTTTTAAATTTTGGCTAAAGAGTAGGATAAATATAGTTTTATTTTATTTATCTTAAGTAGGTAGATAAGAGATTAAATAAAAGATTAGTAAAGGATAATTGATGTTTTATTTATGTGTGATAAGGAGATAAAATAGTAAAGAAAAATGAGGGATATGTTAGTGAACATATGGTGGCCGGCCAAGGGACTCTTGGTTGGTAAAATTCGGTCGTATGGGGGGGATAAGTGCCGAAATTGTTAGCTTCATCTTTATTGTTGCTTTGCCGAATTTCTTCCCACTCTCTCCTCTCATTCTTTTCTTTCTTTCAACCCCTGTTCATCATCTTTTCTTGAATGGTCGAATGCCCTTTGTCATTTAAAACCTTAGCCGAATATTTCATCTAATGTGAGCCATAGCCGAAACTTTGCCACCATTGTTCACCATTACTGAATCCTCCTAAGTCTTCCCATTCTTCTTTTCTTCAACTCCATATTTGCTCTTCTGATAGCTGAATATACCTTTCTGATTAAGTGCCTAAAGCCGATTCTAACAGTGGTTAATAGGGATTTCGACAGTTTCAAGAGCAAGGAGTGGTTTCCGGGATTTGGTTAGTAAGGTAAGGAAGTGTGACTTTCAGCCATAGGCCATATTTGGTTTTAAGTGATGACCGATTGTGTACTTTGATTTTAAGGGCAAATCGACAGGCATAAGGGCAAGTTTCGGGATTCAGATCCATTTTTGGTAAGGGTATTAAGTTATAGTTGATTCGATTAAGATCTCGTATATTGTGGTTTAACGGTTTGATTCTGATTAAGTATTGTTGATGGAGGTGAATACCAATCAAAGAGGACAAGGGGTAGTCCCTATCCCTAAGTTTAAGAGGAGATCTGTTTCTGCAGTTCGGGATTGGCCACCGGGGTGTAGACCAGAGTCAGAGCAGCAACGTAGGCAGATAGCCGTAGTCTCGATTAGTGATAGCATCGGTATCGAAAGCGTAGTGCTTCAAGTTATAAGGTGTGTAGTTAGCCTACCGTTTTCCGGGATATATGTTATGTATGTGATATGTGTATATGTTATGTATGTGCTATCTAGTGCAGTGGGAATTGTGATATGGATACCCTCATGGGGTATGCCGATAATCCGGTAAGTACCAAATCTGATGAAATGTGATTATTAATATGAATACGTGATGATATGCTTGATGAACATGCTCATGCATCATTATATTATGTCACTATCATATGTTGCATGTGCATGGGATGGGATATGATTATGAAAGAAGGACAGGGTGTACTTCGAGTACGTGGCTTGATGAGTGGCTCTGTGCGTCATCGTGGTTGATATAGGCTATGTGCCATATCATGGTTAATGATGGCTTTGTGCTCATCGTGGATTTGATGTTAGCTACGAGCTACATCGTGGATTGGCGCTGACTGAGGTCGTGCTGTGGATTATTTACGATTTAGTTCGCGTGGACGGCATCGATTGCCTTATTGGAGTGAAAAGGGGAGGGTGATTTAGTAATCCCCTGGTGTGTGGTGGCTGGATACGGGGGTGTGTAGAGGATGGACCCTAGGCTGGGTTGGGTGCATTTTGCATAAATTTGTATGATATGTGAATTAATGTGGAAATGGGCCAAGCCCAATATGTGATGTGGATTAATGTGAAAATGGGCCAAGCCCATGTGAAGTGGATTAAAGTGGTAATGGGCCAAGCCCAATATGTGGACTCATGTGGTTATCTTATTATCTGATATGTGATATGGTTATGGGCCAAGCCCAATATGTGAACTCTATGTGATGTGGATGTGGGCCAAGCCCAATAAGTGAAATCATGTTAATAAGTTGCATTAATATCTGATATGTGGGTAAGTATGTGGTTTGATATGTGGGTGGAATTCAGTGGACTAATTGCACACTGAGTCTGTTTGACTCACCCAAATTTTATCAACCTTGCAGGTGATGCTTGGACCGGGTTGGAGAGGATACAAAGGTGGCCATGCAGAAGTTATTTTTTTTATGACATGCAGAAGACATTTTATTTACTCTACGCATTTATATTTTAAGCATTTTTGATTAAGTATTTATTGTAATAAGGGCCACTTAAAGTGTTTAAGTATTTATTTTTAGCATGTTTAAATTGGATTGACATTTAAACTATTATTGGCGAATGTGTCTATTTTCGACAACTTACATCTCAAAAGTATGTTTTAAAGTTTTAAATCTGAATAATTCATAACAACTAAATTTTTACTCAGAATTTTAAATACAATGTTTCATTAAAGACAATGAATTTTACGCTATTATTTTTAAGTCACAATCTTTTTCAAATGTTTTCCGCAGTGGCATTCTGAATTCGGCCGTGGCTCGTGGGCCGGGTTTGGGGATGTTACAGTTTGGTATCAGAGCCCGGTTCAAAACTCGGCTTTGAGGGTTTTGGGCCCAAAAACATTTTTTTTAATAGGCTTTTCAAAAATATGGATTTTTGTAAAATTTTTCAGGTTATTCTGGCATGGCACCTATATCTCCGACCCGAAGTCCACCAGGTAAGTACCCCTGACTTCTGAAGTGATTTGTAACTGTGAACTTGATGGGCAATATGGAAACATAGATTAGTGAACTAGGATCTATTGAACCCTAGGACTAGTCTACTCCAACACAGAATACATAAGACTTAAGGACAACCCAACAAACCTGTGAAGTAAGTCGCCGAGTTAAGGTGTGGCAACCATTGTGCGCATGTCTAGGATTGGATTCGGTAAGAGCTTGGTACTTAAGCAGTCCTAGCGACTCACCTCCTCTTTACTCGAATCCTACCTGGTGCGTAGTGACGGTTCACCCTAACCAAGAGGACTTATTCACGGGCTAAACCCAATAACTAAAACCCGAAAGGGACTAGCCATATTTTTATAAAATCCAAGTTTAAATTTCTTAAATTACCCTTTTGATTTGTAAAGGCTATTTTTATAAATTTTTCTAAAATATTTCTGATTTACAAAATTACTAAAATACCCTTGGGTTATAAAATTACCATATTACCCTCAACTCTTGTTAAAATAATCCTACTTTACAAAATATCAAAAACCCTAATTTTTGAAATACCAAGATACCCTGATTTGGGAAATTTACAAAACTACCCTTACTTTACAAATTTACTAAAATGCCCCTGACTTCTAAAATTACCGAAACAGCCTGATTTCCAAAACTTCTGCAATACCCTTGATTTGAACAAAATTTTACCCTCGAGTTTTGGAAATTCTAGAATGCCTTTGATTTGCAAAGATTATTTTTGGAGTTGACCCCGATTTGTTACCAAAATGCCCTGTAGGGAAAATGACGAAATTACCCCTGGGTTGGGAATGGACAAAGATGCCCATAATAGTGTGTTGAATGTTGTGAATGCATGAATGTGAATCTCTGAATTAGAATAGTGAACTTGAGAATGAAACTTGGATTGATCGAAAGAACCACTATTAAATTTCTTTTCATAAAATTGCTCGCGGTTAATCAGTGAAACAAAGACTAATGCATAAAACTTTTAAATCAGATTAAATCGTGACGTTAGATATGAGTTCTAGTGGGCGTGGTCGAGGTAGAATGACGGTATCAGAACTAGTAGGGTCTGGCCATGGGTCAGAAAATGATGTGCCACCGCCAGCAGCGGGCGCAGAGGATCAAGATCAGACAGGAAGAGATGACGCAGTGTCGCAAGCTATGCTGTGAGTGCTAGAGCGAGTGGCAGGAGCCAATGTGGGCAATGGAGCTCGAAAGTCAGTGCCCGAAAGACTTAAGTCAAACGGAGCAGAGATTTTTAGAGGAGTGTTTGGGGTAGCTCCGAATGTGGCGGAGTATTGGCTAGAGGCAGTTGAAAGGATTATGGATGATTTGGATTTAACTGCTGAGGAAAAGCTTAAAGGTGCTGTCTCGTTGCTCCGGGATGAAGCTTACCGATGGTGGCTCACTGTCAGACAAAGTACCCCTGCAGATCGATTGGATTGGGGGTATTTCAAGGTTAAGTTCGAAGGGAAATACGTTGGAGCTAGTTATTTAGACTCGCAAAGAAAGACGTTTCTAAACTTAATACAAGGAAGTAAGTCGGTAGCGGAGTATGAAGCGAAATTTCTGCGGTTAAGTCAGTATGCTAAGGGGATCCTGATTATGAAAGGTGTGTCAGATTCGAAGATGGGTTGCGAGACGAGCTGTGAGTGTTGATTGCTCCGCAAAGAGAGAGAGACTTTGCTATTCTAGTGGAGAAAGCTCGGATAGTTGAGGAAGTTAAGAGGACTGTGAGACAGAATCGAGAAAAGAATAGGAACTGGAACAAGAGGAGTTTTAGACCTTCAGAAGCATCTAGAGATTGTCAGAAAAGATCAAGGATTGAGAATTCTGTACGTGCACCTGTACCAGTTGCTGAGAATTGGAGTCGTCCATGTGCTCAGTGTGGGAGAGCTCATGCAGGAGAGTGTTGGGGAAATAGTAAGGAATGTTTTCGGTATGGGTCTAAGGCTCATTTGGTTAAGAAATGTCCTCAAGTGACGGATAGGGCTCAAGGCCAAGGTTTTGTGCAGCCTGGCAGAGGTGGTCAGCAGGTGACAAGGAGTCGTGGTCCGAACCGTGGAGAAAATGGTTCCGACCGAGGTTGTGGAACACCAAGTAGAGGTGCTGAAGGTTCAGAGGCGAGACAACCAAGGATGTGATAACGGGTACGTCCCTTGTTTCTGGAATATCCTTTATTGCCTTGTTTGTTATAGAGATAGTTCGTTCTTGTATCGTTAAGTGAAGTGTATGAAACCGTGAATGAGAACTTTGAGATTGTGTATAGGAAATGTGTTAGTTTTATTAAGATCAGAGTGCGCAGCAGTAGCGTAGTGTGATGAGTTAGGATTGTTCGATAGTAAGTAATTTCGAGGACGAAATTATTTTTAAGGAGGGTAGAACTGTAATATCCTAGATTAGGGGTTATGCATTTGGTGCATAATTCATGAGTTAGTAGGATCAGTGGTTGGTTGAGTGTGTTTTAGGGGTTTTGAGAACCTTAGGTTATAAGGGAATGCTTTGGAAAATATTGGATTTTAAGTGTTAAAGGGGAAGCTAGGCTAAGGGGACCTTAAGAGAATTTATGTGGAGTTTAGAACACAAGGAACCATGTGGTAAAGTGGCTGCAAGGCGCCACTTAGGCCTTGGAGAATGACGCCATGTGCAGTGGGCAAGGGCCTTGGTTCGAGTCTTGATGGCAGCATAAGGGTGGCTATTATTTTGCATTTTGGCATTAAGGGAGAAGAGAAGTATTGAACGACATAAGGGGCCTTGAAGAGATGAAGATAAGCTTTGGTTATCCTTTTAAATTTCGGCTAAAGAGTAGGATAAATATAATTTTATTTTATTTATCTTAAGTAGGTAGATAAGAGATTAAATAAAAGATTAGTAAAGGATAATTGATGTTTTATTTATGTGTGATAAGGAGATAAAATAGGAGAGAAAAATGAGGGATATGTTAGTGAAGATATGGTGGCCGGCCAAGGGACTCTTGGTTGGTAAAATTCGGTCGTATGGGGGGGATCAGCCGAAATTGTTAGCTTCATCTTTATTGTTGCTTTGCTGAATTTCTTCCCACTCTCTCCTCTCATTCTTTTCTTTCTTTCAACCCCAGTTCATCATCTTTTCTTGAATGGCCGAATGCCCTTTGTCATTTAAAACCTTAGCCGAATATTTCATCTACATGTGAGGAGCCATAGCCGAAACTTTACCACCATTGTTCACCATTGCTGAATCCTCCTAAGTCTTCCCATTCTTCTTTTCTTCAACTCCATATTTGTTCTTCTAATAGCCGAATATACCTTTCTCTTGTGGCCGACTTTTCCATCAACATTTGAAGGGCTTAGCCGAACCTTGTAAGTGCTCTTCTTTCCATTGGTATTTTATTTTATTAAGTGCCATAACCGAATCTTAAGGTGCTCTTATTCATTATTTTGCCGCAAGTCATAAAAGTCGAAACATCTAGCCGAAACCTACTCTCTTCAAACGTGTAGTGGTAATGGTATTCACCCTTAATAATCGGTTTGGGTTCTTATTCTTTTAGTGTGTCGAAATCTTGTGATTAGGCCTTGGCTAAGGTTGGCCGAATGTCCTTTAAGCCATGTATGTGTGCTTTTTGTTGTAGCCGACATTAAGGAGCTTTAAAGGATTCGTTGGGACCGAGTACTCAAGGTAAGCAGTTATACTATTCGGCCAAGGGCCATTTTTATGGATTAAGTGCCTAAAGCCAATTCTAACAGTGGTTAATAAGGATTTCGACAGTTTCAAAAGCAAGGAGTGGTTTCTAGGATTTGGTTAGTAAGGTAAGGAAGTGTGACTTTCGGCCATAGGCCATTTTGGTTTTAAGTGATGATCGATTGTGTACTTTGGTTTTAAGGGCAAATCGACAGGCATAGGGGCAAGTTTCGGGATTCAGATCCATTTTTGGTAAGGGTATTAAGTTATAGTTGTTTCGATTAAGATCTCGTATATTGTGGTCTAACGGTTTGATTCTAATTAAGTATTGTTGATGGAGGCGAATACCAGTCAAAGAGGACAAGGGGTAGTCCCTATCCCTAAGTTTAAGAGGAGATCCGTTTCTGCAGTTCGGGATTGGCCACTGGGGTGTGGACCAGCGTCAGAGCAGCAACGTAGGCAGATAGCCGTAGTCTCGATTAGTGATAGCATCGGTATCGAAAGCGTAGTGCTTCAAGTTATAAGGTGTGTAATTAGCCTACCATTTTCCGGGATATATGTTATGTATGTGATATGTGTATGTGTTATGTATGTGCTATCTAGTGCAGTGGAAATTGTGATATGGATACCCTCATGAGGTATGTTGATAATCCGGTAAGTACCAAATCTGATGAAATGTGATTATTAATATGAATACGTGATGATATGCTTGATGAACATGCTCATGCATCATTATATTATGTCACTATCATATGTTGCATGTGCATGGGATGGGACATGATTATGAAAGAAGGACAGGCTGTACTTCGAGTGCGTGGCTTGATGAGTGGCTCAGTGCGTCATCGTGGTTGATATAGGCTATGTGCCATATCGTGGTTAATGATGGCTTTGTGCTCATCGTGGATTTGATGTTAGCTACGAGCTACATCGTGGATTGGCGCTGACTGAGGTCGCATTGTGGATTATTTGCGATTTAGTTCGCGTGGACGGCATCGATTGCCTTATTGGAGTGAAAAGGGGAGGGTGATTTGGTAATCCCCTGGTGTGTGGTGGCTGGATACGGGGGTGTGTAGAGGATGGACCCTAGGCTGGGTTGGGTGCATTTTGCATAAATTTGTATGATATGTGAATTAATGTGGAAATGGGCCAAGCCCAATATGTGATGTGGATTAATGTGAAAATGGGCCAAGCCCATGTGAAGTGGATTAAAGTGGTAATGGGCCAAGCCCAATATGTGGACTCATGTGGTTAAGTTATCTTATTATCTGATATGTGATATGGTTATGGGCCAAGCCCAATATGTGAACTCTATGTGATGTGGATGTGGGCCAAGCCCAATAAGTGAAATCATGTTAATAAGTTGCATTAATATCTGATATGTGGGTAAGTATGTGGTTTGATATGTGGGTGGAATTCAGTGGACTAATTGCACACTGAGTCTGTTTGACTCACCCAAATTTTATCAACCTTACAAGTGATGCTTGGACCGGGTTGGAGAGGATACAAAGGTGGCCATGCAGAAGTTATTTTTTTTATGCCATGCAGAAGATATTTTATTTACTCTACGCATTTATATTTTAAGCATTTTTGATTAAGTATTTATTGTAATAAGGGCCACTTAAAGTATTTATTTTTAGTATGTTTAAATTGGATTGACATTTAAACTATTATTGGCGAATGTGTCTATTTTCGACAACTTACATCTTAAAAGTATGTTTTAAAGTTTTAAATCTGAATAATTCATAACAACTAAATTTTTACTCAGAATTTTAAATACAATGTTTCATTAAAGACAATGAATTTTACGCTATTATTTTTAAGTCACAATCTTTTTCAAACGTTTTCCGCAGTGGCATTCTGAATTCGGCCGTGGCTCATGGGCCGGGTTTGGGGATGTTACAGCTATCCCCCCTATTTTTAGGATTTTCGGCACTTCCTGTATAAAACCGAAAACGCCCTTCTTAATTAATTAAAATTCAAGCTAAATGAAAAGGGAAAATTCGGCACCCCTTTGCCATGCAGTAGCCGATTTCTTTACTCTTCTCAGTGGTGGATTTTCGGCCATCACTCTCCTTGTAGATAGGCTCCTATCTTTTCTCCTTTTTATTTTCTATATTATCAATTATAAAATCCAAATATATCTTCCTATTTTTAAGCCTTGTAGCCGTCCACCTCATTAAGTCTTAATGCCAAAATTTAACTCACTTAAATTAAAAGATTTGGGCTTCATTAAACCTAAATTTTGGGCCCCTAACTCCTTGTGTGTGGCGTCACCTTCTAATTCCCGTATAGTGCCACCTTTTGTGGGGCCACAAGCCCACGTTGGTATTTTAAACATAATTACCATTCTTTTAACTCTATAATGCCCAATCTAATAATTTAACCAAGGCCTTTACCTAATTCTGAGCCCAATTTGGACCCCTATTACTTAAATTAACATATTAAACATATTCACCCATTAAACGCATAGGCCCAAAAATTCAGGATGTTACATATACTGATCTATTCACGAAACGAAAACGAACATGCTGAGCATTTGAGGCTCGTGTTATAGATTTTACGTGACAAGCAATTGTACGCAAAATTCAGTAAATGTGCGTTTTGGTTGAAAGAAGTCAGCTTTTTGGGGCATGTAATTTTAGCATCGGGTATTCGAGTTGACCCAAGTAAAATTTCAGCTATACTTGATTGGAAACCTCCGCGGAATGTTTCTGAGGTACGTAGCTTTTTGGGGCTTGCTGGATATTACAGACGTTTTGTGAAAGGATTCTCGATGATAGCAACCCCGATGACAAAACTATTACAGAAAATGTGAAATTTGAATGATCAGAAAGGTGTCAGAAGAGTTTTGATCAACTGAAGACCTTATTAACGGAAGCTCCAGTGCTCGTTCAGCCAGAATCGAGAAAGGAATTTGTTATTTACAGTGATGCATCTTTAAATGGGCTGGGTTGCGTATTGATGCAGGGGGTAAAGTCGTAGCTTACGCTTCGAGACAGTTGAAACCACACGAGAGAAATTATCCGACGCACGATCATGAGTTGGCCGCTATAGTCTTTGCTTGGAAAATATGGCGTCATTATCTATTTGGTGAGAAATGCCATGTTTATTCAGATCATAAGAGTCTAAAGTATTTAATGACTCAGAAGGATCTGAATTTGAGACAAAGACGATGGTTGGAACTATTGAAAGATTATGAACTCGTGATTGATTATCACCTAGGAAAGGCTAATGTGGTTGCTGATGCACTAAGCCGAAAATCACTATTTACTCTACGCACAATGAATGTGATATAGCTATGACTGAGGATGGGGCGATCATTGCTGAGTTGAGAGTAAGACCATTATTTGAACAGCAGATTCGAGAAGCTCAAAAATTCGATGATGATTTAAAAATGAAGAAAAGTCATTGTGGCTCGTGCGCGGATTCAGAATTTCAGATAGATGCTGAAGGATGCTTACGGTTCAAGAATCGGATATGTATACCGAAGAACCCTGAATTAATTAGAAAGATTTGTGATGAAGCTCATAGTAGTAGATTGTCGATTCATCCGGGTAGCACGAAAATGTATAACGACCTGAAACAGCATTACTGGTGGTATAGCATGAAACGAGACATCTCAGAATATGTGTCAAAATGTTTAATATGTCAACAAGTGAAAGCTGAGCATCAGGTACCATCGGGACTACTTCAACCGATAATGATACCTGAGTGGAAGTGGGATCGAGTCACTATGGACTTCGTATCGGGTTTGCCTTTGACGCCAAGTAGGAAAGATTTAGTCTGGGTTATTGTTGATAGATTGACGAAATCGGCTCATTTTATTCCGGTACGTACTGATTTTCCCTTGAGAATTTGGCTGAGTTGTACGTATCGTAGATCGTACGGTTACACGGAGTACCTATTTCTATTGTTTCGGATAGAGATCCAAGATTCACATCGCGATTTTGGAAGAAACTGTAGGATGCTTTGGGTACTAAATTACATTCCAGCACAGCTTTTCACCCTCAGTCGGATGGTCAATCCGAGTGTGTTATTCAAATACCCGAGGATATGTTGAGATGTTGCGTTCTTGAGTTTGAGGGAACATGGGAACGATACTTGCCTTTGATTGAATTTGCATATAATAACAGCTTCCAATCAAGTATCAAAATGGCACCATATGAAGCTTTGTATGGTCGAAAATGTCGTACACCACTATATTGGACCGAGCTAAGTGAAGGCAAATTACACGGGGTTAACTTGATCAGAGAGATAGCAAAAAGTTAAAGTATCTCGAGAAAGTTTGAAAGCCGCATCAGATCGTCAGAAGTCATACGCGGATTTGAAACGAAAAGATATAGAGTTCCAAGTAGGTCATCAAGTGTTTTTGAAAGTATCGCCGTGGAAAAAGATACTTAGATTTGGTCGTAAAGGAAAGTTGAGTCCGAGATTTATTGGACCGTATGAGGTTATCGAGCGCATCGGGCCGGTTGCGTACAGATTGAGGTTACCATCGGAGTTAGACAAGATTCATAATATTTTTCACGTGTCGATGCTTTGTCGTTATAGATCCGATCCTTCTCATGTGATCAGTCCATCAGAGATTGAAATTCAGCCCTATTTGACTTATGAGGAAGAACTGATTCACATATTAGCTCGTGAAGTGAAAGAATTGCGAAATAAGAAAATATCGTTGGTTAAAGCAATGTGGCATAAGCATGAGGTCGAGGAAGCAACTTGGGAAACTGAAGAATCAATGAAAGAACGTTACCCATATTTATTCATCGGTAAGATTTTCGGGGACGAAAATCTCTTAGGGGGGAGAGTTGTAACAGCCCGAATATGACCCTAATAGGAATAGTGGTTTCGGGACCACGAATTCGAGTTAGAAAAATATCTTAATACTTTGTTTGATATCTATGTTACGTATTTGAGCATGTGTTAAAATATTGTAGAATTATTTGCATGTTTAAGTGGCTAATTTAAGTAAAGGATTAAATTGAGTAAGTATGAAAATAGCTATTGTGGAATTTAGGGCCAAATTGAATGGTTTTCTTCTTACATGAGATTTAAGTTGCAATTTAGCCTTTAATTACATATTAGTGGACGGTAATGACCATGAGTTATGATTAAGTTATATTATTATATATTATTATTATGAGATAGTGGGATGATACCTAATTAACTATTATTATTTGATAAATAATAAGAAAGAAACAGAAACCATATTTCTTCTTCCCACTTGCTTCATCATTCTCACGAAAACAAAGTGAACAGAGAAGAAACTTAAGCTTCCATAATTTCGGTCATTGCATGTCTCCTTGAGGTGAGTAATTTAGCTTAGTTTTTGTAAATTTTTGCATCTTTGAGTTAGTTATTTTAAGTGCTATCAAACCCAAGTGGAAATTTTGGAAATTTAAGCATGTTCTATGTTCGGCCATGAATAAATGTTTTGGGTTTTGATATGTTTGAAGGACGAATGTTGAGCATAGATTAGACATTAACATGTTTTGAGTAGGAATTTAGATGAAAGGGATGAGTGAAGGCTTAAATTATGAAAATAAATAATTGAGGGTATAAATGCATAAATAAATGGGTTATATAGACTTGTGTAAAGATAATCCATGTTCGAATTTTTGATTTAGAAGTATCATTTGAAAGTTGCTATGGTTATAAATTTGGTGTTTGTGTGCTTAAGGCTAGAACAAGATATATGTATGTTAGACTACCAAATTATTCTTTGAAATCTTTGATGGAATTTATTTTAATGAGGATTTCATGAAAAGAAAATCCATGCATGAACTATATAACAAGAAAAAAAAATGAAAGAAATGAAATGATATATGTACTAAGGATATTCGGCTTTTAGTTGGTGTGGGTGGATTTTTGACATTTTGTGTTCTTTACTTTGGGGACTAAATTGCAAAAGGGTTAAAACTGTAGGGGTAAAAGGGTAAATTATAAATTATATGTTGTGATTAATTTTAATGATATAAAGGGACTTGAATGAGTTTAAGGAGTATTCGGCTCTAGCTCAAAAGTGTATAAATTGGTTACATTTTTGAATGATTAGTAAATTAGAAAATCTTCCAAATTTGTATTTACAGCTAGAATGAATGAAACTTGATTTGAATGAGCTCTTTTTGAAACTATATTAGATCAAGGACGAAAAGAACCGGAATCGGATCGGGGGAAGGCTAAATTAAACGAGTAGCCGGAATATCTTAACTCATCCATCACCAAAGTAAGTTTATAAGCAATTAGTTGTAAATAAATAAATATCAAATTGAAATGTATGTTTCCAAATGAAATTTTATCTAAAGTCTTGATGGCCGAATGTGATATGTGATTTTAAATATGATTGCTGAATGCGATAATATATGATCATGGACATGTAATTATTATATAAATTTCTTGGTTGGTTGAATTGTGTATAAGTGTATATAAATTTTATAAATGTGATAGGGTATGAGATTATACATGGATACCAACCGAATGTGGGTTGGATTATGTATGGAATGTAAATATATATATATATTTTCGGGGTTGAACGAATGGTTATAAATTGAGTAGAGGTTTAAATGTAGGCTTTTAAGTTAGTGAGTATTAGTTAATTGTGTATCATGAAATGGATGATTGTGGTGATTGAATACATAATTATGTGTTTAATTGAGTGTGGCCGAATGTGATGTTACGTTAAAGAAAGAAAGATTGGGTTGAGTGTGCGTATTTATGTGTGTTTATATTTATAATATGTGAATATATATATATATGTTATGTATAAGGGGAGAATTGTTAATGAGCACTGTGTGTGCGGAAATGTTAAGTAACGGCTCTATGTGAGCGATACATTACGGGATGAAGGCACTGTGTGTGCGGAAATGTTAAGTAACGGCTCTATGTGAGCGATACGTTACGGGATGTTGGCACTAAGTGTGCGGAAATATAAAGTAATGGCTCTATGTGAGCGATACGTTACGGGAGTAGTACTATGTGTACGGTTCTTGGATTCCCTAACGACGAAAACACTTAGTGAAGGTAAACAAGAGGGTCAGGTATGTACGTGTTATATGATAGTTCCTTCTTGGTATAAATTGGTAAGTTATTTTGGTATGGAAATTGAATGTGTGATATTCGGTTTTATTTGGAGACCAAATAGATATGATATTGGTTATTGGTAACATATTATAGGTGTTGATGTTGCAATCAAATTAATGGTTAAGTTGAGTTGAGTAGAAACTTTTATAATGTTTGGTTATATTTACTTCCTTGTTTATAACTTACTAAGCTATTTAAGCTTACATAGTGTGTTTGTTACATTGTTTTATAGATCTTTAAATTCGAAGCTCGAGCTCGGGGATCCTTGTCGAAGTCAAACACACTATCAACTATCTTTGGTACCCTTTTTATAAGTTGAACTTTTGGAACTATGGCATGTATAGGCTATATTACTCTTTTGAGTTTATTTTGAATATGATGTATATATTTGTATAAGCCATGCGAAAATGGCTTGTCCATCTTGTAAACCTTGGAAATTTATATTTTGGCTTGATGATTATGTTTATTTGTGGTTTTGGTTGATTTAGTCTTAGTATATATATAAGTATGGTTGATGTATAGAGTTTAAATGAAAGGGAGTAAGGATGTTATGCACTAGCTAACCATATTTTGCAATGAAACAGTTTTTGGTTAACAGCAGTGATGTAATTTTGAAAAATCACAAAAAATAGGAGAAATGTAATTAGAGAGTGAATAAGATATATAATTAAAACTTATTATGTCTATTTTCATATGAATAAAACAAAGTGGGAAAAGTAATTTTATATTATGATATATTTAAATTTTAGTGAGACTGGTTCTGAATGACTTCGTGAATCCCTGTTCTGTCTTGGAAAAATTGTTAAAAATTGTACAAAACTAATCATGGAGAATAGTTTATATGATTAGAATCCTTTATGAGTCTATTTTTGATTGGAATAAACAAGAATATTATTGAAATTTTGTATAATGAGATAACTAAGTTTTTGTAAAGATAGGTCAGAACCATCAAACAGTGAAATGGGGGAAACTTTGATGAATAAACTGTACTAATTGGCCATATGAAGAATTCTGGAAAAATTGTGGTAAGAATATATATATGAGCCTAGTTTCAATTAAAATTTACGGATCTAAATTTTGAGTTTTGTAACTCGAGTTATGGTCAATTTAGTTATCATGACGCAGTTCGATAGTTTTAATTTTTATGCCCCGAATTAGTAGTCAAGTCTAGTAATGCCTCATACTCGACTCCGGCAACGGTCTCGGGTAAAGGGGTGTTACATTTGGTGCGAAGAAGGGTTGCTCGCTGAAGCGCTTGCGGCGCAATGGAAACCTAGGGTTTCCTGCGTCCGCAAGCTCTTTGGGCCATTTGGGCCATCCTAGTTTTGGGCTTGATTAGGTCTAGGTTAATGGGTCTGTAATTGGGTTAGTCCGGTAGTGGTGTGTTTTGGGTGTATTTTTGGGGTATTGGGTCACGGGTTTAAGAGTTGGGCTCGGGTGTTAATGGGTAAGGGGTAGCTGGTTTGCAATTGGGTTTTTGGGTGTTAGTTTGTAAATTAAATTTGGGCTTTGTAAATTACTGTAAAAGGACACTTGGTATATTTTTGGTTTTTTTATTCTGTTTTATGGGCCCAGGTAAAAATGGGCCATTACAGAGGTATTTATCAAATCCACTTTACATGGAGTGTAGGAGGCCTGCTGCTGTATCTATCGCACCATGTATGATATCAAAAGGAAGACTCTTAGCCTTAACCTTAGACAGTTTAGGCATGTTGGGATTTACTGGTGTCGTCATATGCTCACCACCAAATTGTCCTTTCTCTTTTTCAATGAGACCACCACTGTGGCACGAATCTGATAGGATTGTGAAGCTTGCTCCTTCTGGTAGCCGGTTAACAAAACGCATGAAGTCCACATCTGCAGAAACCATGTATATATATAGGGTATGAATATGTATATTGCTAAAATAAATATATAAATTCAAACAAAAACCTACCAGTGATAAGATTTAAACACAGGCCACGATTGCTTCATCTTGCTTGAAAGGCTGGCCAGGTTGAAAGATTGGAATGCGTGTTCCATGTCCACTGAGGTATAAAAATAGGACATCTCCTGCTTTAGCATTGCGCAACATTCAATTAAGTGCATCCCTAATGTTATTTTCACACACTAACTTATTTTTTATTTCATTTAAAGTAAATACAAGGTTGAAAGTCAAGTCAACTACATCTATGACTTTTTATTTAGTTTTTATGTCATCTAAAGTAAACCCAATCTAAAATAATGCTGAAGTTAAGTCAAATAGATCTATGATTTTTTATTCAATTAGTTAGATTTATTAATTTGTTGAAAAAATAAAATAAAATTTTAATTTTAAATAAGTATTAAAAATATTAATAATTGTGAAGGTGGTCCCTAAAACCCTAAAATTTTTAAATAGTTTAGTGACCCACTTGTAACACATTTTTTAAAAAATTGAGTGTCCAAAGTGTAAACTTACTAATATTTGAGTGACTTTGGGTGTAATTTACCCTATGATGCATATGAGTTAACGACCACATTAGACATCCATTAGCAACTTAATGGTCCAATGAATTAAATGATAACTTTCGAATAGTCCAATGATTAATTTGTAACTTTTTAAATTGAATGGCCAAAATATAAATTTACCAATAGTCGAGTGACCTTGAGTGTAGTTTAACCTCCCTTATTTAACTTAAAAATATCAAATACAAAATGGACTTTTCCACGATAGGCCAACCTCAACAATGTGGAAATAGCACGGTCCATACCTATAATTATTGATACCGAAGGAAGAAGAAATCAATGACTAAATGAAAGGAATACAATACAAAAAAAGTTAATAAATATTGAACCCCATGTGATGGTCTTATGGTAAAGGGTGTTAATTGTCCCAGGTGTGGCATGTGTTCGAGTCGTGTTAATTGCGTTTGTTGTTCAGGTTTTGCCCTGTTATTGTAATTCACCAAAAAAGAAAAAATTAATCAACATTATCAACTGTGTTTATTAATTTAGCGTAAATATTTTTCATATTTATCATTAAATATTATTATAATTGTTTCATGTTACTTAACTTATTTTTCATTTTTTTTCAACTTAATAGAATAATATACTATAGGTAACAATAATTAAAAATACATGATTTAAAATTAATTAAAAACTAAATACGTAAAATCACAGGCATATGACATTAGAAACTAATTTAGAAGAAATATACCAAATAAATTTTATAATTTAAATTAAATATTTAATTTTTTAACACTTACTTTTTATTTATTTATCAAACAACTTTTAAGTCTAACCTAATTCAAACCAAGGAAACTTATTTGGATTTTATGTTGGGAATTAAATAAAAAAGAGATAAATATTTTTCACTTCAAACTTATTTATATTTATTGTTTAATTACCAAAACTCCAAAATATTTTTTTGAAGACACCTAAAAAAACCCCTCTATAAGAAATAAGGATAATTTGTGATATTTTTCCTGTTAAATGATGTTATTTATATTTTATTTTATTTATTATTGATTTAGAGAATAATTAGATAAAAAAAGAGCTTAAAGTTTATTTCTGACAAGTTTTGCGGGTTGAGCTTTCAACATTTACAGTACAGTTTCAGTATTTCGGCCATAACTTAAGCTACAGGTTTTGGTTTTGGGCTCATAATATATAGATTTGAAGAAAATTGACATAACTAACTAAAGTTCTTTCACGGATGAAGCCCAAAAACATCAGGAAGACATCCAAAAATGTCCTAGAAGTTTGACGGAAAAATTGCCAAAATATCTTGAAAATTCTGCTTTATATAATTAATGACACTTTTGTTTTTTCTCTATTATATTATTTTCTCCCTATAAATAGAAATTATTAGGTTAAGACGAGGGGAAATCAAGACCTAGCCGTTCTTAGTTTTATTTTGTGGCTTTTTAAACTCTCTATCTAGTCGAAGGTTTTATCAAAATTTGATTTAATAAATTTGTGAGACTTAATTTTTGCTTTAATTTTTCTTTGCTCTTTGGTATTCATGCATCTTTTGTTTTAATTACAACTTCTCAGGTTTATTGAATGTTCAATCGGTATTTGATAGCTTAAAATGATTGTTTTGTCAATTAGAATGGTTCAATCCATAATTGTTTAATTTATTCTAATACTAGTGACAAACTGCATAATTCGTTTATGTCGTAGTTTATGTTTATGTGGTGTGAATGTGCGATATAGCTAAAATGAATCTCTCTAGGATGAGTTTGTTGGTTAGAAATTGGACTCTCTCGTTCTTAATACCGTCGGTAAGTTAGATCTAGGGCGTTGAGTTACAGGGTTATTTATCGATTAGGAAATAATTTCAAACGAGTTTTCTCTTGGCTATCGAACAACTAGAGATTGGTTGCCCGGCGCTGAATCAACAACTAGAACTAATTTATTAAAGGTATTGAAGTTATTTTGGCATTAATGATCGAATCTTTGAATCAAACAAAGATATTACTTCTAGCTAGAGTTTCTTCTCATTAATTTTCTTTTATAATTTATTTTTAATTTGTTTTAATTTTAAACTCTTTTTATATTTTTCATGTAAATTTTTGTTTTTATAAATCTCTACATCCTTGCATTACTTCAATACAACACCAAAAGAACCAAATGTCAAACACTGACGCTTATAAATAAAATTCTTGCAAAAGAGGCCGTTTTATTTTATCATAAAATTATACATGAAATAGCCATACATGGCGATTACATAAGCTTGAAGGCCTTAAAACACACAGACATACGATAGTAATAAGCAAACACACACACAGACGCAGTAATGAAGGCTAACTTCAACTTCGTAGTAGTGCACAACGGTCGAGCACATTATTATTTAGTTTACAGTTTCGACCTCTAGTGATCGAAAACCCTGGTTCAAAGCCGGAAGCTTACGCACCAAGAAAAGCTGCATCAGCATTCTCATCACTGCAATAAAGGCAAGGGTGCTGCTGTCCAATTCCTAGCTTTATTATTTCATTCCTAGCCTTCACCACAAGCTGTCTATTGGTTAATGCATCATTGCTCTCCTTGATTACCTTCAGAACTGAATAGGTAAAGGCCCCAAACGCCTTTCCTCCGGTTTTGTCACTCGCTGGCATATCAATTGAAAGCTCATTGGCTTGGCACCCACTTAACAGAATTCCCTCCTCCTCCGTCAGTGACCTCAAATTCAAAATATCACGTTCATAATTGGGTAGGAATTTGAGACTCACATTGTTCCCAAAGATTGCGGTCAAAAGAGAGCCAATACCCCTCATATTATCTGTTCCAGTGTTGATGGCATTGTCAACTGCTCTTGGGGCCAATAAGCCTTGTGCCGCGATTATGACGTTGGCTGCTGTTACTAGGCAGTCGAATAAGGTTCCAAAGGAAATGCCCCTAGTCTTGTAATCAACAGGTGGTGCTGTACCCCTTAGAGTACTATGGGGTCCAATTTGTTCTTTACTTTTATCAATCAGACCACCACTGTTGCAGGAATCCGAAACGATTGTGAAGCTTGATCCACTTGGTAGTTGCTGAATCAATTGCCCCAAGTCCACGTCTGCACAACCATCGCAACCACAATATGATATAAATAATAGTTTGCTTAGATTGAGAGTATTTTAATAATTTAATTTACCGAGTTGATTACGTACCAAAAATGGGATTGAGATCACAAGGCACAATTGCTTCACCCTCGTTGGAAGGCTGTGGGGGTTCAGTGCGGCGCACAAGTCCATGTCCACTAAAGTGGAAAAGCAGGACATCTCCTTCTTTAGCCGCGACCACCATCTTCTTGAGTGCAGCCATAATGTTTGCACGTGTAGGCTTATACGTGGACTCTGGTTCATCAGTTAGGAGCTCAACATTTTCGGAATCAAAGCCAAACCTGCTCACGATCATTTCTCTCATGGCTTTCGCATCGTTTACGCATCCGCTCAACTTGTTGATGGTGTTGGGGTAGTTGCATCCGACCAGAACGGCTCTCTTCTTACATTCGGTGTTCATCTTGCTTCTATTTTGGGTCGCTTGTCTTGTCTTGTGCTTCGGACGTTGCACTAAACACCTATATATATACACACACATACACACTGTAGTTTACACTATGCTCACTGACCATGCTCTAATAAATAAGATATCATGTTGGTAGGTACAACTGTTTTAT
The DNA here is from genome assembly GCA_005393395.2 of Gossypium australe. Lineage (NCBI taxonomy): Eukaryota > Viridiplantae > Streptophyta > Magnoliopsida > Malvales > Malvaceae > Gossypium > Gossypium australe. Next base: position 6,694,578 of record CM016619.1, on the reverse strand, counting down.
TTTATTTTTTGTATAGAAAAAAGCATGGCAAATCCATGTGTATATATATATACACACACATGCAGTTAGTTGTCTGTATAAAAGTAGGACTGTTAGAGTGTATTTGGTTTAAGAATTGAGGGTATTTCAACAATTTGATATATTTGGCCTCTAACATATGGAGTGGGTGATTAATCCATATTTCATATTTCATTTATATAAATTATGCATGTGAAATTTCACGTAAATTAAAAAAATTTAACTTTTATTTTTTATGTAAAAATACTTTTAATCTTTGAATGAATGTTAATACATACAATATTTTAGATCGATAGATAAAAATATCGAATCAATTTGAGAATTTACATGCATGAGAAGTACAATAATATCAATAAATTCAATGATTGGATTGTTAAATTAAGAATCATGCAAAAATATATGAAAGCGTGTAAAATTACTTTAGTTTCGCACTAGTATAAACAAATCTTTTTTTTTAATATATAAAATTAATTATATAATTTAAATTTATGTATTTAACATTATATTTCTTTATACACCTAACTAATGTAAAAAAAAATATTAAATATTATTTGAAAGTAATAAAATAAAACAAATATTATAAATAAAATTATTAAAAAGTATTATTTGTAATAATCAAACTCTTAAAAAATATTATCTATCACTTATAATCCATTTATTGAATTAAATTAACCATTCTAACAAAAAAGAGTGAAAATTACCAACAAAAAAAAATTAAGATTTAGGTATAAAAGATAATCATAAAGTGCATAGGGTTTTATTTTTTATTTTTTAAATAATATTGTCTTTGGCTCACATGCGCGCGGTTTATTTAGTTAGGTTAAGTATACCTAACTCAAAATTTATAAAAATGATAAAAGGCATGTAATTTAGTAATACAAATATTTTATTCTTAATTTTAATTCAATTTTTTTATGTAGATACCTTTATAAATGGACACCTTTTATTTTATACTTTAGTCATTTCTTAATTTGATTGAGTTATTTATTGTGTAAAGTAACGGAGCCATGGTTCCCCTAAAATAGTAAATTTTTAATTTAGACTCTCTATAATTTATAAAATTTTAAATTAATAATAGTAAAATTATACTTTAGCCTCCAAAAATACAAAAATACAAAAATACAGGATATTAAAATGATGAAATTGTATTTTTACTATCGTGAAAATATACAATTTAATTCCGACCCCCCAAAAAAATTTCAGACTCTGCCAGTTAATTAATTATATCAAATTCAATAAATAATTTAAACTTGAAAAAATATGTGTTTTATTTAATAATAATACTTTTGAATGGGTTGAATTTAGTAGAATTGGCAAGAGGTAAGGGGTCGATAAAATGATAAATTTAGCAGATTATATGCAGAACTCGGTCATATCAGACTTAGTGCCATGAACTTCACTAGCAAGCTTGCTAGTATAAAGAATTACAGAAGTATATAAACTTTAATTTTGTAAGTATTTTGGTAAGGCAACAGTGGAAAGGGCTCTGGCGATGAAAGAAGTGATTAAGGGCTACGAAAGCATGTCTGGACAGGTGGTGAATTTCAACGAATCCCTGATTTATTTTAGCAAAAATACAAGTGAGGAAGACAATGCGCAAATGTCTAATAATCCAGAGAAGTATCTTAGGTTACTAACGATGGTCGGAAGAAGAAAGAAGAATGCGTTTGTAAATTTAAAGGAAAGGTTCATTAATAGAAAAGAAGCATGGACTGTACACAATTTATCAATAGGGGAAAGAGGTTGTCGAAACCACTTTTAAAGTTGATTTTAAAAACAAGGTCGACTTTAAAACAAAAATGGAGTCGCCACCAGTCCCTTTTTTACTTAGGTGTGATTGGATCACCTTATAAAATATTTTATTTCAAAACATTGATTTTTGGTCCACAAAATACCAGAAAATAGGTTCAGGAGTCGGTTACGTACGAGGAAGGGTTAGCACCCTCGTGACGCCCAAAAATTAGTACCTAATTGATTAATTAATGCCCTTATGTCGAGAATTTGAAAACGATTTGGGAATATGATTTCTTTAAAAATTTGAACGATTTGAGTTGAAATTGGAGATTCCTTTGTTCCGAGAGCATACAAACATCACATCCAGCACGTTAGGACATGATGTTTTAAACTTTCGTAATCAAAATCGTCTCATGATTTACAAAATTCATTAAAAGGATATTTAGTTATTTGGACGAACGAAAAACCGAAACCCAGCACATTAGGGCACAATTTTCTCGAACTTCCAAACACGAAACATTGCCTTATTTTCTGAAATTCTTATCCCAAGATGACAAATCGTCATATCCAGTGAGTTAAGACACGGCAATTTTGAATTCTCGAGGATAAGTTTTTATTTAAAATATAGGTTTTAAAAAGGGAGGATACTTAATACTTTAAGTTCTACGAGAAAAATCGAAACCCAGTGAGTTAGGGCACAAATCTTCTCGAAGTCCCTAAATACCATATGTCGAAACCTTTTTTTTTTTTTGAGTTTTGAAAAAAGGGAATCGACTTGAAAAAAAATATGGAGTCGCCACCAATCCTTTTTGTTTAGGTGTGATCGGGTCACCTATAAAATAAATTTTGGTCTACGAATTTTAAGAAGAAAACATGTTCGAGAGTCGGTTACGTGCGAGGAAGGATTAGTACCCTCGCAACGCCTAAAATTGGTACCAAATTAATTAACTGATGTCCTAATGTTGAAAAGTTTGAAATGATTTTGAAATTCTATTTTTTCTTTTTTTATAATTTTAAATAACTTGATTGAATATTAAGATTCCCTTGTTCTGAAGGAATAGAGTATCACATCCAGCACGATTGGATACGACAATCTGAGTCCTCAAATTCAAGATCATCCCCAAAATTCTCCAAGCATATGTATTGAAATTTTGAAAGGGTATTTGCTTATTTGGACAAATAAAAAATGACAACCTAGCACGATTGGGCACAATTTCTTCGAATTTTTAAAATGTACAAATATTACCTTATTTTCAAAAATATGGACAAAATTTGAAAGGATATTCGTTTATTTGGTCAAACAAAAAAACACAACCCAGAACGATTGGGCACGATTTCTTCGAATTTCCAAATGCACAAATATTACCTTATTTCGAAAATATGGATAAAGTTTGAAAGGATATTCGTTTATTTGGTCAAACAAAAAACCACACCCAGCACGATTGGGCACGATTTCTTCGAATTTCCAAACGCACAAGTATTACCTTGTTTTGAAACTTTAAGTAAAAATGATTTTAGAGCTCAAATAGTGTTAGAACATGACATTTTTGAGTGAATATAATGCTATGGCATAATAACATACAATGTGGAGCAATTATTTACAAATGAAATACAATGCTATTGAATCTCAAACAACAAATAAATATAAAATGAGAATTAAAACACACATAATGGCAATAATTATCAAACATTAGATCAATGATAAGCAAAATAATAAGAATAATAAAATACATACATCAACAATATTACGAAATCAATAAAATAATTTTAATACTAATTATACGTATATGTAGGTGTGTATATATATATATATATATATATATAGATGCTAATAACATGCAAGAGTATTCGAGTTGAATATTATGCAATTCTTTAAAACAAGAAACATAAAAATATTTGAAGTTAAACATTTATATAAAAAAATACAAGTGGAAGCATAAAACAAATTAAAATATTAAAAAATCTACTTCAAAATAATTTTGTTAAAACAAGCTTATAATAATGAATAAAATATAAACTAAAAATACTTAATTGAAACAAGAATAAAATTAACAAGTTATATTATAAAAATAATTTTAAACAGATTTAGGAATTAAATTGAAATGTGCATAAATAGTCAAGGGCCGAAACAATAAATATTTCCAAAACCCACCATACAACATTTAAGTTGGACTAAATTAAAAGCGAGCTTGAATTACAGAGGCTAATTTAAAAAAATAAATAAAAGCACATGGGGTCTAATCAAATATGTAACAACCCGATTACGACCCGAATCAGAATAGTGGTTTTGGGACCACGAATCCGAATAAGAGAGATGTTTTATTATAATTTTAAAATTTATGTGGCGTGTTTGTGCATGTGTTTTAATATTGTAGATTAATTTGAGTGTTTAATGGATTATTTAAGGTTAAGGATCAAAATGGAATAAGCATGAAAGATAGCTATTATAGGATTGGGAGGACATAATTAAGTTGTTCTTTTGCATGAAGGTATTTGCATGGTAAATTGCCCTAAAATAAAGGGAGTGGACGGCATCATGATGATTTCTAGTTATTTTATTAATTAATTTAGTTAGCGGGGTGATGTTAGTATTTTATATGATTAAATAAATGAAATATCATAAAAAGATGAAAGAAAATGTGTCATCTGTCATCTTTGTTTGCTTCTTGCCGAAACTCAACAAGAAAGAAGGGAAGAAAATTTTGCTCTTCACATTCGGTCAATGCATGCTACATTGAGGTTGGTAATTGAGTTTAACTTCTTGAAATTTTTGCATTTTTGAGTTAGTTAGCTTAATTACTATCAAGCCCATGTGAGAATTTTTGAGTATGGAGCATGATAGGGATTCGGCCATGGATGGAAAATCTTGTTTTGTTGAGTTGGATGTTAAAAATGGTATGCGTGTGTATGAGATTAGTATACTTTGAATAGGAGATTTTGAAGAAATGGAGTTGAGGATTTAATCAAGAAAACTTAAAGTGGAGAGTATGAAATGTGGAATAAGTGAACGGTATAGAATGGTAATAAAGAAAGGAAAATTCGATCCCTATAGAATTGATTCGAATTATGTATATATATAGTATTTTAAGCATTTGGGGACTAAATTGTAAAATGGGTAAATTCTTGGGATAGAATAGAAATTCGGTAAATTGAGCTAGGATCGAATTGTAATATATATTGAGGCTAGGGAGCTCAAGGGAGAAATCGACTTTAGACTATTATTGAAACACCCCAAACACGGCCCACGAGTCTCGACCAGATCTGGTATGTTCCTCGAACAGTTCAAATTCGTTAGTTCTTTTGAAAATCTTTAAGTGATTTCGGAAAAATTCGATTTGGGTTGGGCTCAAGTTGAAAACCAATTTATTTTGGAACATAAGTTTTTATAAAGATGCCATTGTTAAATTCAAAACGTTTGAGTTAAAAGATATGTCGAATTATAGGTTTTATCTTTAATTAAAATCATGTGAATTTAAGTGTCAAAACATTTAGGGTTTATTTTCAAATAAAACATTTGATATTTAATTCAATAAATTTCATAACGTATTGAAATAATTAAACATGCATGCGAAACAAATCATACTAAGGCCTTATTACATCAAAAACAAACCCAAATAATTTAAAGTGCTTAAATAAAAATAACATATCCAAATCATAAAATTCCTTGCTGAGCATGGCCACCTTTAAGCTCCTGCCGACCCGGTCCATTACTGATCATCACCTGAAAAATGTTCCCACAACGGAGTGAGTCAAACAGACTCAATGTGTACACAAACACTAAGTCCGAATAGATTCAGGCATATCAAGTCATACACATTCATATCAAAATATACAATTAATGATGCATTCCCAAGCCCAAGCCTAGTTACCAACCGCTACACATCACCCGTACCAACCTGCACACCGTGGGGACTACTAAGTCAACCCTCCATCCGCTACACACCATCGAAGGCAGTCGCTGCAGTCGACGTCCTCATCGCCCTTATAATTTCGTGGCATAGCCACCAGATAATATAATTGTGTCATGAGACACCACATTCAGATAATGTGACCGAAGTCACCACATTCTTATATCGTGACATGAGTCACCACATTCACTTCCCCTTTTTATAATATCCCATATGCCCCCCATATATCATACACATTATGCAATATCATGCCTTATTTCACATTCTTATCATACTCACATTCATGGCATAACAAACCATATCATACTCATAGTAGGAGTAGAAAAACGTACCTTAATACTGTGTACCATAACATGGTACTTAGCCATATTTTCCACATTCTTATTAACATATACACATATTAAACATTGCCATAAAACTTATTAAGAAATAGTGTGAGGTACACACCTGATACACTTAGCGAATTTACTCCAAATCCTGGAGACTCGATCTAGCGTCCTAGATCCTTAGATTTCAAGTTCCTACATTCGGCCAACATACAATATTTTAGCTAAAGGCCATTCGGCCAATTAATCAAATCCCAAAACTTAACTTGTTGCCGATTGGGTTATCCAACAAATCCCAAAAAGCTGTTACTTGCTCCTGAAGTTGTCAAAATCCCTATTAACCATATGTCAGATTCGACTTAATACATAAATCCATAATCATGGCCCTTGGCCGAAACTTCATTACTTACCTCAAGCCTCCAAATCCCGAAAGATCACTTCCACAAACGTTGGCTATAAGAATCCCGAAAGATCTCTTGCGCTAGGCTATACCTTCCCCTACAATCGGTCTTAACACATTTAAAAGAGTTATAGGGCCATTCGGCCAACCCTGGGAATTTAGAGCCTAAACTCTTGATTTCGGCACACAAATGAAGATGAAGCAAAAAACCGATTGCTAAGGAAAGATTATTTACCACTATCGTTGCTTGTGAAGACTAAAAGAGAATGGATCCCGGCTAACTGCTTCGGCTTTAAGGCTTTCCCAATGATGCTAGAACATTCGGCCATCTCTTAAAAGTAGATGTAGATGGAAGAAAAGAGGTATAAAAGTGACTAAGAGGTTTCGGCAATGACTCTCAATGGAGATAAAACATTCGGCTAACAATAAAAGGAAGAGACTTGGGAAAGGGATTTAGATTCGGCCAAGAACAAATAGAGAAGAGGAATGAAACACAAATGGCTTTTGCACAAGGGAAAAACGGTGCCAAATGGGAAAAGAGAAACTAAATTCGGCACCCCTTCCTTATAAAGCTTCCAAACCGACTAGGCACCCCAAAGAGTCCCTCATTCGGCCACCTTATCAATTCATTATCACATTCCTCATAATTCTCCCTTCTTTATCACCTTAATAAAATTAATCCCAACACATAATCTCTTATCTTATCCTTTAAAAAAATAAATAAAATAAATAAAACCACATTTATCCTACCTTAGCCGAAAATTAATAGGAGAATTAAAATCCTCCTCCAATTGAAAGTCCCAAGTGCCGTCCACTTTATTCCAACTCTACCTTGACGCAAAAGCAAAATAAAAACACTCCCCTTGCTGCTCACAAGCCTCGAACCCGAGACCTGTTGGAGCCCTTGGATGCAAGCTGCAGATAACGTCCCAGGCCACTTGGCCAAGGTGCTGTTTGTGACATACACTCCCTAGACTTTCTTTTAAGACCTCCTTCCCTAGCTCCCCCTTGTCTTAATGCCAAAAGCAAAATAAAACACGCCTCCCTGCTGACAACAAGACTCGAACCAAAGCCCTTATCCCCACTGCACATGGCGTCCGTTGCCACTTTACCACATGATTTCTTGGGGCATTAATCCCCTAAAAATTCCTTTAAAGCCTCCTTAGCCCAGTTCCTCTTTTTGGCGCAAAAATAAAAGTCTCCAATGCTTCCCACGTTGCTTGAACCCTGGCCCAATTGCACATGTATGTGGCGTCACATGCTAGGCCCTTAAGTGGCGCCTTGTAGCCATTCTTCCATGCCTATTTGTATGTCATATTTCACATACATTTTCTCTTAAGGCCCTTTCAACTTAGCTTCCTCTTTTAGACTTAAAATTAAATAATTTCTAAGGCACACTCCTATTTTCTAAAGTTCACAAAATTTATTATACACATTCACAACATACTCAAACATGCTATTTCATATAATTAAGCATAAATACACAAGCCCAATTTCAGGATGTTACAGTTCTACCCCCCTTAAAATAATTTCGTCCTCGAAATTACCTAGCTGAAATAGATGAGGGTATTGCTGTCGTATTGCTTCCTCTGGCTCCCACGAAGCTTCTTCCGATCCATGATTTCTTCATAATACTTTAACTAGAGGAACTGACTTCCTCCGTAACACTTTCACATCGCGTTCTAGAATCTGAATCGGCTCTTCCTCGTAGGACAAATCTGGCCTTAGCTCCACTTCTTCCACCGGAACTACACGAGATGGATCCGATCAATAACGACGTAGCATTGAAACATGGAATACGTCGTGCATCTGCTTCAACTCCGGTGGCAACTCCAACTGGTATGCCACTGGTCCAACTCGCTTCAGTACCCGATAAGGTCATATAAACCTTGGACTTAACTTCCCTTTTCGCCCAAAAACTTTGAGGAACACTTGATCTCCCACATCATATTCTATTTCCTTTCGTTTGAGATCTGCATATGACTTTTGCCTATCCGATGCTTCCTTCAACCGTGCACGAATTATCTCAACCTTCTCTTTGGAGTCTGCCACAATCTCTGGACCCAAAACTCGACATTCTCCTAACTCTGTCCAACACGTAGGAGTTCGACACTTCCGACCATACAACGCTTCATACGGTGCCATTCGAATACTGGCCTGATAGCTGTTGTTGTAGGCAAATTCCGCTAGAGGCAAATATTCCTCCCAACTTCCTCTGAAGTCCATCACACAGCCCGTCAACATATCCTCTAACACTTGGATTACCCGTTCAGACTGCCCGTCAGATTGTGGATGAAAAGCCGTAGTGAAATCCAATTTAGTACCAAACGCCTGATGTAGCGCTTTCCAAAATCGAGAAGTAAACCTTGGGTCCCTATCCGAAATAATCGATATCAGAACTCCATGCAACCTTACAATCTCTGCCACATATAGCTTCGACAACTTCTGTAGAGAATAATCAACTCTCACTGGAATGAAATGTGCGGACTTTGTCAACCGATCCACTATCACCCATACTGAGTCCTTCTTAGTAGGCGTACGGGGAAACCCACTAACGAAGTCCATGGTAATTCGCTCCCACTTCCACTGCGGAATCATTATCGATTGAAGTAGTCTTGACGGAACTTGGTGTTCAGCCTTAACTTGCTGACACGTCAAGCACTTGCCTACAAATTCAGTAACTTCTTTCTTAAGACCAGGCCACCAAAACTGTTCCCTTAGATCTCTGTACAACTTACTACCTCCAGGATGCATAGCATAAGGGCTACTATGCGATTCCTGAAGAATCCTTCGCCTTAACTCCTGATCCTTAGGCATACAGACCTTACCCTTGAAGCACAATACTCCCTCGTCATTGATACCATAATCCTCCAACTCCTCGTTCAGTACTTGCAGTAGCTTAGCACTTAATTCATCATCAACCAACCGTCACTCCTTCACTTTATTCAACCACGTCGGCTTAACTTGCAGCTCTGCCAGCAGACTTCCATCGTCATACAAGCTCAGATGTGCAAACATCGCCCTCAGAACCGACACAACCTTCCGACTTAGGGCATCGGCCACTACATTCGCCTTGCCCGGATGATACTCTATCGAACAATCGTAGTCCTTTAGCAATTCAACCCACCTTCGCTGCCTCAAGTTTAACTCCTTCTGAGTCAACAAATACTTAAGACTCTTGTGGTCCGTGTAAATTACTGACTTTTCTCCATAGAGATAGTGCCTCCACACCTTAAGAGCAAAGACCACTGCCGCCAATTCCAAATCATGAGTTGGGTAGTTAACCTTATGTGGCCTTAACTGTCGAGACGCATACGCGACTACTTTCCCATCTTGCATCAATACGCATCCCAATCTTGTATGGGAAGCGTCACAATATACCACGAAATCCTTTCCTGCCTCTGGCTGAATCAAAACCGGAGCTTCAGTCAAGACCCTCTTAAGCTTCTCAAAGCTCTCTTGTTGCTTATCCGTCCAAACGAAAGGTACTTCTTTCCTCAATAACTTTGTCAAAGGCGCGGCTATTGATGAAAACCCTTCTACGAACCTTCTGTAGTAGCCTGCCAATCCCAAGAAACTACGAACCTCAGCCACAAACTTAGGTGGTTTCCAATCCAACACTGCCTCAATCTTCCTAGGATCCACCCTTATTCCTTCTGCAGACACCACATGTCCTAAAAATGCAACCTCCTTAAGCCAAAATTCACACTTGCTGAATTTGGCATAGAGCTTCTTCTCCCTTAACACTTCCAACACTATCTGGAGATGCTCATCATGCTCCTCTTCAGACTTGGAATACACCAAGATATCGTCGATAAACACAACGATGAACCTATCTAAGTAAGGTTGAAAAACCCGGTTCATCATATCCATGAACGCAGCTGGGACGTTCGTCAATCCAAACGGCATTACAACGAACTCAAAAAGCCCATACCTTGTCCGGAAAGTCGTCTTATGGATATCCACCTCATTCACCTTAAGTTGATGATATCCAGACCTTAGATCGATCTTGGAGAATACTGCTGCCCCCTTGAGTTGATCGAACAAGTCGTCTATCCTTGGCAAAGGATACTTGTTCTTGGTAGTAAGCTTATTCAATTGACGATAGTCTATGCACATACGCATAGTTTCGTCCTTCTTCTTCACAAACAAGACCGGTGCTCCCCATGGAGACACACTGGGTCGAATAAACCCACAATCCAACAATTCTTGGATTTGAGCCTTGAGCTCAACCAACTCCTTTGGTGCCATTCTGTACGAAGCGATTGACACAGGAGCTGTTCCCGGTAGCAGATCAATTCCAAACTCCACTTCTCTATCTGGGGGTATTCCAGGTAACTCCTTCGGAAAGACATCCACAAACTCCCTTACAGTTCTAACTTCACTAACTCCTCCTTCTTTCGTATCCAAGGCACTAACAAAGGCTAGGAATGCCTTGCATCCTTTCCGAACCATCTTATCAGCCTTTAAAGCAGAAACTACATTAGACAAGTAGTTTCTTCTTTCTCCGATCATAACAACTTCCTTATCCTTTGGAGTCCTCAACTCCATTCGCTTAGCTGTGCAATCCAATACAGCTCGATGCTCCACCAGCCAATCTATGCCAAGTATTAGATCAAATTCTCCGAAAGGTAATTCCATTAAGTCGGCAGGGAATACTACACCTTAAATTTCTAGAGGCACTTTTCGAAACATCTTATTCACCACTACAGCTTGACCTAGTGGGCCTACTACAGTCATCTCCCTACCAGAAAGTTCAGAGACTATGTCTAGAGTTTTCACTACTCTACATGCAACATACGAATGGGTCGAGCCCACATCAATCAAAGCAAAATAAGGCTTGCCACAAATAAGGAACGTACCGATTATGACGTCCGGCGCGTCTCCATCTTCCCTACGGCGAACTGCATAAACCAAGCCCAGTTGCCTTGCCTCAGTATTATTATTACCACCTCTGCCAGGTGTTCCACGTTCTCTTCCAGCGCCATTACCTCGGCCATTCGAACCACGACCTCGCTGAGGTTGCTGACCACCTCTACCAGCCTGATTAACATTCTGAACCACTGGCCGATTTCCATCTGGCCTCATAGGACAGTCCTTAATCATATGATCCTTTGACCCACATTTAAAACATCCTCCTGTCTTCTTCCAACATTCCCCTAAGTGTTTCTTCCCACACTGATCACAAGTACGATATTGCCCTCTAGTACCAGCTTACTGACCTTGCGGCCCATCAACTCTAGGCCTTTTCTGAACATTCCCAAATGATCCAGACGATCCAAATCCTCTTTTCTGCTTATTCCGATTAGAGTGTTGCCTTACAGAGTCCTTAATCCCTTCCGCTATCTTAGCTTTCTCTACTAGCGCAGCAAACTCCCGCTCTTGATGTGGAGCGACTAATAACCTCAGATCATCCCTTAGTCCATCCTCAAACCGGACACAGCGCTCATGCTCAGTAGCCACTACTCCTCGAGCATACCGGCTCAATCTCAGAAATTCAGCTTCATACTCCGCTACGGACTTGTTCCCTTAAACCAGCCCCAGAAAAGCCTTCCTCTGCGCATCGATGTAACGAGTACCCACATACTTCTTCTGATATGTCATCTTAACATATTCCCAAGTAAGATCCTCAGCTGTGGCACCATCCCGAACTGTGAGCCACCACTGATACGCTTTATCGCGTAGCAGCGCCACCATTCCTTTTACTTTCTCCTCAGGGGTCAAATCGAGCTCATCCATAATTCGCTCGGTTGCTTCCAACCAATATTCAGCTGTACTGGGTGCCACACCAGATACTCCTCGAAACACTTCAGCCCCATTGGCTCGGAGTCGCTCGGGTACAGATTTCTGAGCTCTCAAATTTCCACCTGCGCCAGCCACCATTTCAAGAACTCGCAGAACAGCCTGCGATACAACATCGTCCCCCGTCTGAGCTTGCTGCTCAACACCAACAGTTGGGGGTGGTGGTGGCGGTGGTACCTCATTGTCAGACCCTTGACCCGCTCTAACGGGTTCTGACACAGTCATTCTTCCTCTACCGCGTCCACAACGACCGCATCCTCTAGAACTCATATCTAACGACGCGCTTTAATCTGATTTAAGAAAGTTTTATGAATTAGTCCTTGTTTCACTGATTATTCGCGATGAAGTTTTATGAAAGGAGCTTAATAGGGGTTCTTTCGATCATTCAAAATTTCAAGTTTACTATCCTAATTCACAGAAAAGCACATCCATTCCATAGCATCTCCCATACAGATTCACTCTTCGGACATTTCTGTCCGTTCCTATCCCAGGGGTATTTTGGTAAATAATCGGGGTCAATTTGAAAATTACAAAAGTCATTTCAAAATTTTCCAAACTCATGGGTATTTTGGAAGAAAGATTTTCCAAATCAGAGGTATGGTCAAAATTTCAGAAAACAGGGTCATTTTGGTAATTTTGGTAAACCAGGGGTAATTTCGTAATTTTTTTTCAAACCAAGAGGGTAATTTTAAGAGTTTTAAAACTAGGGTTTTTATGAAAATACAGCTAGTTCCCCTTCGGGTTTTAGTTAGGGGTTTAGCCCATGAATAAGTCCTCTTGGTTAGGGTGAACCGTAGCTACGCACCAGGTAGGATTCGAGTGGAGAGGAGGTGAGTCACACGGACTGCTTAAGTACCAAGCTCCCACCGAATACTAATCCTAGACATGCGCACAATGGTTGCCACACCCTAACTCGGCGACTTAGACACAGGTTTGTTTAATTAAGCATTTAAAGTCTTATGAAATTTGTTGGGGTAAACTAGTCTTAGGGTTCAAGTACTTATCATGCTAATCTACGTTCCATTCCATTTCTACCCTTCTACACATCATAATATAAATCGCACAAGGGACAGGGGTACTTACCTGGTGGACTGCGGGTCAGAGACTTAGGTGCCATGCCAGAAAACCTACTTAAAAATTTCACAAATTCTTTTGGGCTTCAATTTGAAACATTTTGGGCCTTAAACCCAAGGCCGAGAGTTTAAAACTGGGCTCTGATACCAAACTAAAACACCCCAAACCCAGCCCACGAGTCTCGACCAGATCTGGTATGTTCCTCGAACAGTTCAAATTCGTTGGTTCTTTTGAAAATCTTTAAGTGATTTCAGAAAAATTCGATTTGGGTTGGGCTCAAGTTGAAAACCAATTTATTTTGGAACATAAGTTTTTATAAAGATGCCATTGTTAAATTCAAAACGTTTGCGATAAAAGATATGTCAAATTATAGGTTTTATCTTTAATTAAAATCATGTGAATTTAAGTGTCAAAACATTTAGGGTTTATTTCCAAATAAAACATTTGATCTTTAATTCAATAAATTTCGTAACGTATTGAAATAATTAAACATGCATGCAAAACAAATCATACTAAGGCCTTATTACATCAAAAACAAACCCAAATAATTTAAAGTGCTTAAATAAAAATAACATGTCCAAATCATAAAATTCCTTGCTGAGCATGGCCACCTTTAAGCTCCTGCCGACCCGGTCCATTACTGATCATCACCTGAAAAATGTTCCCACAACGGGGTGAGTCAAACAGACTCAATGTGTACACAAACACTAAGTCCGAATAGATTCAGGCATATCAAGTCATACACATTCATATCAAAATATACAATTAATGATGCATTCCCAAGCCCAAGCCTAGTTACCAACCGCTACATATCACCCGTACCAACCTGCACACCGTGGGGACTACTAAGTCAACCCTCCATCCGCCACACACCATCGAAGGCAGTCGCTGCAGTCGACGTGCTCATCGCCCTTATAATTTCGTGGCATAGCCACCAGATAATATAATTGTGTCATGAGACACCATATTCAGATAATGTGACCGAAGTCACCACATTCTTATATCGTGACATGAGTCACCACATTCATTTCCCCTTTTTATAATATCCCATATGCCCCCCATATATCATACACATTATGCAATATCATGCCTTATTTCACATTCTTATCATACTCACATTCATGGCATAACAAACCATATCATACTCATAGTAGGAGTAGAAAAATGTACCTTAATACTGTGTACCATAACATGGTACTTAGCCATATTTTCTACATTCTTATTAACATATACACATATTAAACATTGCCATAAAACTTATTAAGAAATAGTGTGAGGTACACACTTGATACACTTAGCTAATTTACTCCAAATCCCGGAGACTCGATCTAGCATCCTAGATCCTTAGATTTCAAGTTCCTACATTCGGCCAACATACAATATTTTAGCTAAAGGCCATTCGGCCAATTAATCAAATCCCGAAACTTACCTTGTTGCCGATTGGGTTATCCAACAAATCCCGAAAAGCTATTACTTGCTCCTGAAGTTGTCAAAATCCCTACTAACCATATGTCAGATTCGGCTTAATACATAAATCCATAATCATGGCCCTTGGCCGAAACTTCATTACTTACCTCAAGCCTCCAAATCCCGAAAGATCACTTCCACAAACGTTGGCTATAAGAATCTCGAAAGATCTCTTGCGCTAGGCTATACCTTCCCCTACAATCGGTCTTAACACATTTAAAAGAGTTATAGGGCCATTCGGCCAACCCTGGGAATTTAGAGCCTAAACTATTGATTTCGGCACACAAATGAAGATGAAGCAAAAATTGATTGCTAAGGAAAGATTATTTACCACTATCGTTGCTTGTGAAGACTAAAAGAGAATGGATCTCGGCTAACTGCTTCGGCTTTAAGGCTTTTCCAATGATGCTAGAACATTCGGCTATCTCTTAAAAGTAGATGTAGATGGAAGAAAAGAGGTATAAAAGTGACTAAGAGGTTTCGGCAATGACTCTCAATGGAGATAAAACATTCGGCTAATAATAAAAGGAAGAGACTTGGGAAAGGGATTTAGATTCGGCCAAGAACAAATAGAGAAGAGGAATGAAACACAAATGGCTTTTGCACAACGGAAAAATGGTGCCAAATGGGAAAAGATAAACTAAATTCGGCACCCTCTCCTTATAAAGCTTCCAAACCGACTAGGCACTCCAAAGAGTCCCTCATTCGGCCACCTTATCAATTCATTATCACATTCCTCATAATTCTCCCTTCTTTATCACCTTAATAAAATTAATTCCAACACATAATCTCTTATCTTATCCTTTAAAAAAAATAAATAAAATAAATAAAACCACATTTATCCTACCTTAGCCGAAAATTAATAGGAGAATTAAAATCCTCCTCCAATTGAAAGTCCCAAGTGCCGTCCACTTTCTTCCAACTCTACCTTGACGCAAAAGCAGAATTAAAACACTCCCCTTGCTGCTCACAAGCCTCGAACCCGAAACCTGTTGGAGCCCTTGGATGCAAGCTGCAGATAACGCCCCAGGCCACTTTGCCAAGGCGCTGTTTGTGACATACACTCCCCAGACTTTCTTTTAAGACCTCCTTCCCTAGCTCCCCCTTGTCTTAACGCCAAAAGCAAAATAAAACACGCCTCCCTGCTGACAACAAGACTCGAGCCAAAGCCCTTATCCCCACTGCACATGGCGTCCGTTGCCACTTTACCACATGATTTCTTGGGGCATTAATCCCCTAAAAATTCTTTTAAAGCCTCCTTAGCCCAGTTCCTCTTTTTGGCCCAAAAATAAAAGTCTCCAATGCTTCCCACGTTGCTCGAACCCTGGCCCAATTGCACATGTATGTGGCGTCATATGCTAGGCCCTTAAGTGGCGCCTTGTAGCCATTCTTCCAAGCCTATTTGTATGTCATATTTCACATACATTTTCTCTTAAGGCCCTTTCAACTTAGCTTCCTCTTTTAGACTTAAAATTAAATAATTTCTAAGGCACACTCCTATTTTCTAAAGTTCACAAAATTTATTATACACATTCACAACATACTCAAACATGCTATTTTATATAATTAAGCATAAATGCACAAGCCCATTTTCAGGATGTTACATTTATTTCAAAAATGGACATGTTTTGAATGAGTATCAATTTTTGTATAAATGTTAATATTTAAATTATCAAGGATGTATTAATCTATTTTCCTTAATCCATTTGTGGTTATATTGAATAGAAATGTATTGAATAAGTTTAAATTGAAATTGTTAGATCAAGTCCCCAAGGAGAAAGGGTTGGATAAAGGAAAGGCTAGGTTGGACGAGTGATCGGGGAGTACTATCCATTCCATTCGAGGTAAGATTTATACGATTTGGGTTAAATTGAATCTATTTTATAGATTAGATCCTTATTTAATAGAGAAAGCAGGTATGTTACTCCTTTATTGTGGATTTCTTGAACTTTGTTTGCTCAAATTGATCGAATATGAGGTTGTGTATAATTTGGGGATGATTGTATAAATAGGACACCTTGACATTGATAATGTAACATACGTATGTGAGAGATTAAATTGGAAAAATGATAGATTTCTTTTTATATGCATTGGTCGATTTGATATATGCTTAGTGCTTGGCCGAATGGGTGAAATATGAGATGGAAATTATCAATGGTGTATGATGGTGTATGTTGTTACATGTAATGCGTTAGATTGATTTCCATTTATATATGCATGGGAAGTAATGAATAATAGCTTGTGAAAGGCCCAAACTAAGTTATGTGAAATAATAAGTAACGGCTCTGTGTGAGCGATACGTTACGAGACGTGTTAAGTAACGGCTTTATGTGAGCGATACGTTACGTGAAATAATAAGTAACGGCTCTCTGTGAGCGATACGTTACGAGAAATAATAAGTAACGGCTCTTTGTGAGTGATACGTTACTAGCAGTGACAAGTAATGGCTCTTCATGAGCGATACGTTACTAAGGCTTATTTAAAAAGGTAAGTAGAAATTTTAAAAGAAAATCAATCATGTCTACTAATGTTCTTATGTATGCAGGAAAGTTTAAATCAAGTATAGTATATTTTGTATGAATGGTTAGTTATGAAAAGTTTACAAATTAAAGGTATGTGATATGTTTATTTAATGGTAAGTTCTTTGCAAACCGAAATGGGTGGTATGAGATTTGGAATAAAATGTGAAATGTTCATGTATGCTATCGATTAGGTGATGGTGATATATGAGGACAGATATAGGTATATGATGGTAAATGCAACCCGTTATCTATATGTTATATTCCTCTTTTTATTGAATATACAACTATTCGCCAAGAGTATGTCTATACATGGGAGTTTCAAATTTACCTATTGCCGATAAATTGCTTAAATCTTACTAAGCTTGGAGAGCTTACATTGTTTTGGTTGTTTGATATTGTAGACCTCAATCATCGGAGTTGAAGCGTATACTCGGGGATCCCGTCAAAGTTAATCACATTACCGTCCACCTTTGGGTATTTTGGTTATTTCAAAAAAATTATTTATAGAAATCTTTGGCATGTATAGGCTTGGTCCTTCTTTTTGAGTTAGTTTTGAGTTGATGTATATAAATGCCATGTGAATATGGCCCGTAGTTTCATTTTGATTGAACTTGAATCACTTATATGTTAGACCATGCATGTTTTGGTATCTTTAGTCTCTAATAAAGTATGTTGGTATTTATGTTTAAGTGTGACTGAGATTTTATAATGATTCGAAGTTTATATTATGAGGCGATTTGATCATGCATTTTGTAGGTGGTAACTAAATTGTTACACTAATGAGTAAGTGAAGTAAATGGTGTTGCAACCATTCGGTTTTGGTGTAGTGTCAAATTGAAGCTAGATGGCAAGTCTTCTATTGTATACCTATTGTCTAGGAGAGGTAAATTTACCAAATGAATAGTGATCGTCCCATTGATTGAACTTGTTTAGTTATGTTTAATGACGTTGGTTGGTATGAATATATGTATTCTTAATTATACTTAGAATGGTAGTGAAGGATTTGGAAATTGTTTATAATAAGGTTATTTTACGATTTCTTTGGTTTGGGTTCTTGTGGTGTTTTGTAATGCCCGTAGACCTAATCCGGGGTCGGATATGAGGTATGGGTGTTACATTTTAATTGGTATCAGAGCTACAGTTTAGTCAGTTCTTGGACTAACGTAGCGCGTAAGAGTCTAGCTATACATGCCATGTTTTGTGATAAGATAATGTGATGACTTCTGACACTGAAATTTACTTGTTTCCTTCATCTAGTAATGGAACCGGATCCCGAGCAAGCATTGGCGGATGATGTCGAGAGTGTGGCACCTGCTCCTGCTCAAGGGACTGTGTCGGAAGAACCTCGACCCGCCACGAGCGGCCCGGATGAAAGGGTAAAGCAGGCTTTTCAAAATATGATAAACGATTGGTTTAGCCACTACTTACGAACCACCCCGGTTGGACCCCCAATAACACCAGTGGTACCTCCAACGACTAGTCTTGATCGAACAACTAAACCCCCAATTGATCGTATTAAGAAGCATGGGGCTCAAGAATTTAGAGCCGAGGATGATGATGACGCGGAGCTAGCCGAATTTTGGCTCGATAACACTATTCGAGTATTCGATGAGCTGTCTTGTACCCCCGACGAGTGTTTAAAGTGTGTTATATCACTACTGCGAGATTCTGCGTACTACTGGTGGAACACACTAGTGTCGGTTGTCCCTAAAGAGAAAGTTACCTGGGAGTTCTTTCAAGTGGAATTCCGCAAGAAATATATAAGCCAGCGCTTTATCGATTCTAAGCGTAAAGAGTTCCTCGAGCTCAAACAGGGCCGCATGACGGTATCGGAGTACGAGCGTAAATTTGTGCGACTTAGTCGCTATGCTCGAGAGTGTGTTTCATCGGAAGCTGTTATGTGCCAGAGATTTGAAGATGGCTTAAATGAGAATATAAAACTTCTGGTCGGTATTTTGGGAATTGATGAGTTCGTAGTGCTGGTTGAACGAGCTTGTAAAGCTGAAGAATTGGGAAAGGAAAAGCAGAAAGCTGAGTTTGAATCCAAGGACATTCGAAAGAGGATGGAAAGCAAACTTTCACAGATGTCCACAAAAAAGTTTAAGAATGACGGTGGACGATTCAAGCCTAACACCGGGATTTCTATTAGAGAACGATCGCCAGTGAGCTCTCAGGCTACATCAGTTGCAAGCGTGGGTAATGAGAAATCAGGTAAACCAGAGTGCTAGCAATGCGGCAGACGACATCATGGGGAGTGTTGGGGTAAATCTATTTCTCGCACTTGTTATAAGTGCGGCTCCCAGGACCACTTTATACGAGATTGCCCGGAGAATGCTAAGAGGTGTGCGGTGCAGAGTGCGAGACCGAGTGGCAACATAGCTCGAGGTAGATCATTTCGTTTTGGAGGTGGTAGAGGCGGTGCTCAGAGGGGAGTTTCAGACGTGATTGTTCGATCAGATGCCAGGGTACCAGCTAGGGCTTACGCAATCCGTGCTAGAGAGGAGGCCTCATCCCCAGATGTCATTACTGGTACTTTCCTTCTCTTTGATACTAATGTGACTGCTTTGATTGACCCTGGCCCAACTCATTCGTATGTGTGTGAAACATTGGTATCTAGTAAAACTTTACCTATCGAGTCTACTGATGTTGTGATTCGGGTTTCAAACCCTTTGGGTAGATGTGTGTTAGTCGATAAAGTGTGTAAAAATTGTCCATTGATGATTCGAGATATGTGTTTCCTGGCTGATCTGATGTTGTTACCGTTTGACGAGTTTGACATTATTCTCGGTATGGATTGGTTGACAATGTATGATGCAGTAGTAAATTGTAGACGAAAGACTATTAAGTTGAGATGCCGAAATGACGATATAATCCGGATTGAGTCTGCGGATTTAATCGGACTACTTAATGTGATATCATCGATGTTGGCTCAGAAGTATTTGAGAAAAAGTGGTGAAGCTTATCTTGCTTATGTGATTGATAGCAAGATAACCGAAAAGAATATCGAATCTGTGCCAGTTGTTAGTGAATATTCAGATGTGTTTCCGGAGGAATTATCGGGATTGCCACCTATCCGGGAGGTAGAGTTTGGCATTGAATTAGTGCCAGGGACCACTCCAATCTCGATAGCTCTATATAGAATGGCACCTATGGAATTAAAAGAATTGAAGGCTCAGTTGCAAGATTTGACGGATAGGGGTTTTGCCCGACCGAGTTTCTCTCCTTGGGGTGCGCCCGTTCTATTTGTGAAGAAGAAAGACGGAATATTAAGAATGTGCATTGATTATCGACAACTCAATAAGGTGACAGTTAAGAATAAATATCCATTGCCTCGTATAGACGATTTATTTGATCAGCTAAAAGGAGCCTCGGTGTTTTCGAAAATTGACTTGAGGTCGGGATATTATCAGCTACGGGTTAGAGAAGCAGACGTACCGAAGACTGCCTTTCGGACGAGATACGATCGTTATGAATTTTGGTGATGCCGTTTGGGCTCACAATGCCCCGGTAGTATTCATGGATTTGATGAATCGTGTCTTTAAACCGTATCTAGATCAGTTTATGGTCGTATTTATAAATGATATATTGATCTATTCGCGTGACGAAACTGAGCACGTTGAACATTTGAGGCTAGTGTTACAGATTTTGCGAGAAAAGCAATTGTACGCAAAATTTAGCAAATGTGAGTTTTGGTTGAAAGAAGTTAGCTTTTTGGGGCATGTCATTTCAGCATCCGGTATTCGGGTTGACCCAAGTAAAATTTCAGCCATACTTGATTGGAAACCTCCGCGGAATGTTTCTAAGGTTCGTAGCTTTCTGGGACTTGCTGGATATTACAGACGTTTCGTGAAAGGCTTCTCGATAATAGCAACTCTGATGACAAAACTTTTACAGAAGGATGTAAAATTCAAATGGACTGATAGGTGTCAAAAGAGTTTTGACCAATTGAAGGCCATATTAACGGAAGCTCCGGTACTCGTTCAGCCAGAGTCGGGAAAGGAATTCGTTGTTTATAGTGATGCCTCACTTAATGGGCTCGGATGTGTATTGATGCAGGAGGGCAAAGCGGTAGCTTATGCCTCGAGACAGTTAAAACCGCATGAGAAGAACTATCCGACACACGACCTTGAATTAGCTGCCATAGTCTTTGCTTTGAAGATATGGCGTCACTGCCTTTTTAGTGAAAGATGCCATATCTATTCGGATCACAAAAGTCTAAAGTATTTAATGACACAAAAGGATCTGAATCTGAGACAGCGGCGATGGTTAGAGTTATTGAAAGACTATGAACTCATGATCGATTATCACCCGGGAAATGCTAACGTGGTAGCCGATGCACTTAGTCGCAAATCATTATTTGCTCTTCGTGCAATGAACGCTGAATTAGATATGACTGATGATGGAGTGATCATTACAGAATTAAAGGCGAGACCGTCATTTGTGTCACAGATCCGAGAAGCTCAGGAGCTTGATGATGATTTAAAGGTAAAAAGGAGTCGTAGTAATTCTGAGGCGAATTCAGATTTTCAGATAGATACTGAAGGATGTTTACGGTTCAAGAATCGAATGTGTATACCTAAGAAAGCTGATTTGATTCGAATGATTTGTGATGAAGCTCATAGTGGTAGATTGGCGGTTCACCCGGGTAGCACAAAGATGTATAACGATTTGAAACAACATTATTGGTGGCACGGGATGAAATGAGACATTTCGAATTATGTATCGAAGTGTTTGATATGTCAACAAGTGAAAGCTGAGCATCAAGTGCCATCGAGACTTCTTCAACCGATTATGATACCTGAGTGGAAATGGGACAGAGTCACCATGGATTTTGTGTCGGGATTGCCTCTGACGCTGAGCAAGAAAGATTCGATCTGGGTTATTGTGGATAGATTGACAAAATCGGCTCATTTCATCCCCGTGCGTATGGATTTTTCACTTGATAAATTGGCTGAGTTGTATGTATCTCAGATCGTACGGTTGCACGGGGTACCCATTTCTATTATTTCAGATAGAGACCCAAGGTTTACATCGCGGTTTTGGAAGAAGCTACAAGATGCTTTGGGTACTAAGCTACACTTTAGTACCGCTTTTCACCCTCAGTCGGATGGACAATCTGAGCGTATTATTCAAATACTCGAGGACATGTTAAGATGTTGCGTTCTTCAATTTGAGGGTACGTGGGATCGATATTTGTCTCTGATCGAATTTGCTTATAACAACAGCTTTAAACCGAGCATCAACATGGCACCTTACGAAGCTTTGTATGGTCGTAAATGTCGTACCCCGTTGTACTGGACCGAATTAGGAGAAAATAAGATCCATGGGGTCGATTTGGTTAAAGAAATCAAGTAGAAAGTGGCAATAATTCGTGATAGTTTGAAAGCGGCATCGGATCGTCAGAAGTCTTATGCTGATTTAAAATGCAAGGACATTGAGTTCCAGATAGGTGATCGAGTGTTCCTAAAAGTATCGCCGTGGAAAAAGCTAATGAGATTTGGTCAAAAAGGGAAGCTGAGTCCGCGATTCATTGGGCCGTATGAAGTTATCGAGCGGATTTGACCAGTTCCTTATAAACTTGGGTTACCTTCTGAGTTGGACAAAATTCACAATGTCTTTCACATATCGATGCTTCGACGATATCGATCCAACCCTTCTCATGTGATCAGTCATTCAGAAATTGAAATCCAGCCCAATTTAACGTATGAGGAGGAACCAATTCGTATCTTGACTTGTGAAGTGAAAGAACTGTGACATAAAAAGATACCGTTGGTTAAAGTGTTATGGTGTAAGCACGGAATCGAGGAAGCTACTTGGGAAACTGAAGAATCAATGAAAGAACGTTACCCGCACCTATTTACGGGTAAGATTTTCGGGGACGAAAATTTCTAAAAAGGAGGGGGAGTTGTAACAACCCGATTACGACCCGAATCGGAATAGTGGTTTTGGGACCACGAATCTGAATAAGAGAGATGTTTTATTATAATTTTAAAATTTATGTGGCGTGTTTGTGCATGTGTTTTAATATTGTAGATTAATTTGAGTGTTTAATGGATTATTTAAGGTTAAGGATCAAAATGGAATAAGCATGAAAGATAGCTATTATAGGATTGGGAGGACATAATTAAGTTGTTCTTTTGCATGAAGGTATTTGCATGGTAAATTGCCTTAAAATAAAGGGAGTGGACGGCATCATGATGATTTCTTAGTTATTTTATTAATTAATTTAGTTAGTGGGGTGATGTTAGTATTTTATATGATTAAAAAAATGAAATATCATAAAAAGATGAAGGAAAATGCGTCATCTTTCATCTTTGTTTGCTTCTTGCCGAAACTCAAAAAGAAAGAAGGGAAGAAAATTTTGCTCTTCACATTCGGTCAATGCATGCTACATTGAGGTTGGTAATTGAGTTTAACTTCTTGAAATTTTTGCATTTTTGAGTTAGTTAGCTTAATTACTATCAAGCCCATGTGAGAATATTTGAGTATAGAGCATGATAGGGATTCGGCCATGGATGGAAAATCTTGTTTTGTTTAGTTGGATGTTAAAAATGGTATGCGTGTGTATGAGATTAGTATACTTTGAATAGGAGATTTTGAAGAAATGGAGTTGAGGATTTAATCAAGAAAACTTAAAGTGGAGAGTATGAAATGTGGAATAAGTGAACGGTATAGAATGGTAATAGAGAAAGGAAAATTCGATCCCTATAGAATTGATTCGAATTATGTATATATATAGTATTTTAAGCATTTGGGGACTAAATTGTAAAACGGGTAAATTCTTGGGATAGAATAGAAATTCGGTAAATTGAGCTAGGATCGAATTGTAATATATATTGAGGCTAGGGAGCTCAAGGGAGAAATCGGCTTTAGACTATTATTTCATAAATGGACATGTTTTGAATGAGTATCAATTTTTGTATAAATGTTAATATTTAAATTATCAAGGATGTATTGATCTATTGTCCTTAATCCATTTGTGGTTATATTGAATAGAAATGTATTGAATAAGTTTACATTGAAATTGTTAGATCAAGTCCCTAAGGAGAAAGGGTTGGATAAAGGAAAGTCTAGGTTGGACGAGTGATCGGGGAGTACTATCCATTCCATTCGAGGTAAGATTTATACGATTTGGGTTAAATTGAATCTATTTTATAGATTAGATCCTTATTTAATACAGAAAGAAGGTATGTTACTCCTTTATTGTGGATTTCTTGAACTTTGTTTGATCAAATTGATCGAATATGAGGTTGTGTATAATTTGGGGATGATTGTATAAATAGGACACCTTGACATTGATAATGTAACATACGTATGTGAGAGATTAAATTGGAAAAATGATAGATTTCTTTTTATATGCATTGGTCGATTTGATATATGCTTAGTGCTTGGCCGAATGGGTGAAATATGAGATGGAAATTATCAATGGTGTATGATGGTGTATGTTGTTACATGTAATGCGTTAGATTGATTTCCATTTATATATGCATGGGAAGTAATGAATAATAGCTTGTGAAAGGCCCAAACTAAGTTATGTGAAATAATAAGTAACGGCTCTGTGTGAGCGATACGTTACGAGACGTGTTAAGTAACGGCTCTATGTGAGCGATACGTTACGTGAAATAATAAGTAACAGCTCTCTGTGAGCGATACGTTACGAGAAATAATAAGTAACGGCTCTTTGTGAGTGATACGTTACTAGCAGTGACAAGTAACGGCTCTTCGTGAGCAATACGTTACTAAGGCTTATTTAAAAAGGTAAGTAGAAATTTTTAAAGAAAATCAATCATGTCTACTAATGTTCTTATGTATGCAGGAAGGTTTAAATCAAGTATAGTATATTTTGTATGAATGGTTAGTTATGAAAAGTTTACAAATTAAAGGTATATGATATGTTTATTTAATGGTAAGTTCTTTGCAAACCGAAATGGGTGGTATGAGATTTGGAATAAAATGTGAAATGTTCATGTATGCTATCGATTAGGTGATGGTGATATATGAGGACAGATATAGGTATATGATGGTAAATGTAATTCGTTTTCTATATGTTATATTCCTCTTTTTATTGAATATACAACTATTCGACAAGAGTATGTCTATACATGGGAGTTTCAAATTTACCTATTGCCGATAAATTGCTTAAATCTTACTAAGCTTGGAGAGCTTACATTGTTTTGGTTGTTTGATATTGTAGACCTCAATCATCAGAGTTGAATCGTATACTCGGGGATCCCGTCAAAGTTAATCACATTATCGTCCACCTTTGGGTATTTTGGTTATTTCAAAAAAATTATTTATAGAAATCTTTGGCATGTATAGGCTTGGTCCTTCTTTTTGAGTTAGTTTTGAGTTGATGTATATAAATGCCATGTGAATATGGCTCGTAGTTTCATTTTGATTGAACTTGAATCACTTATATGTTAGACCATGCATGTTTTGGTATCTTTAGTCTCTAATAAAGTATGTTGGTATTTATGTTTAAGTGTGACTGAGATTTTACAATGATTCGAAGTTTATATTATGAGGCGATTTGATCATGCATTTTGTAGGTGGTAACTAAATTGTTACACTAATGAGTAAGTGAAGTAAATGGTGTTGCAACCATTCGGTTTTGGTGTAGTGTCAAATTGAAGCTAGATGGCAAGTCTTCTATTGTATACCTATTGTCTAGGAGAGGTAAATTTACCAAATGAATAGTGATCGTCCCATTGATTGAACTTGTTTAGTTATGTTTAATGACGTTGGTTGGTATGAATATATGTATTCTTAATTATACTTAGAATGGTAGTGAAGGATTTGGAAATTGTTTATAATAAGGTTATTTTACGATTTCTTTGGTTTGGGTTCTTGTGGTGTTTTGTAATGCCCGTAGACCTAATCCGGGGTCAGATACGAGGTATGGGTGTTACAAAATAGATGCGCAGGAAAGAGGGATTAAACGCGCAATTATCCATCACCGCGGAAAAGCGCGAATAACTGCATCTGAAGTCCCTCTCTGTGCACCTCTCCTACCTCCCCCACTATGAGCTGGTCTACCTCTAGCTGTGGCACCGCTCGGTCTCGCGCTCTGAGTAGTGCCCTCCTCAACAGTCTCCGGACAATCCCGAACGAAGTGACTTTGCGAACCACACTGGTAACAAGTGCGATTAAAAGATTTGCCCCAGCACTCTCCGAAATGTCGTCTACCGCACTGCTGACATTCAGGTTTGCTCGATCGAGCATTACCGACACTAGCCACTAATGTAGCTCGTGAACTCACTGCTGGTCGTTCTCGAATAGAAATCCCGGTATTAGTTTTGGATCGACTACCATCATTCTTGAACTTCTTCGTTGCCATTTGCGAAAATCTACCCGCAGGTCTCTTTCGAAAATCTTTAGATTCAACTTTCTTTCCCTAGTTCTTCTGCTTTACAAGCTTTTTCAACTAGCACAACAAACTCGTTAATCTCAAGAATGCCAACCAAAAGTTTAATATCTTCATTCAAACTATCCTCAACTCTCCGGCACATAGCAGCCTCAGAGGATACACATTCGCGAGCATAGCGACTAAGTCGCACAAACTTGCGTTCGTATTCAAACACAGTCATACGGCCCTGTTTAAGCTCAAGAAATTCTTTACGCTTGGAATCTATAAAGCACTAACTTATGTACTTTTTACGAAATTCCGTCTGAAAGAAATCCCAGGTTACTCTCTCCCTCGGAACAACTGACATGAGAGTATTCCACCAGTAGTAGGCAGAATCACGTAATAATGATATGGCACACTTCAAACACTCATCTGGTGTGCAAGACAACTCATCAAAGACATGGATAGAATTATCGAGCCAAAGTTTAGCTCGCTTCGCATCATCACCGTCCTCAGCTCTAAATTCTTGAGCTTCGTGCTTTCGTATACGATCAACAGGAGGTTTAGTTACTCGCTCAGAATTGGCAACAGGAGGTATAATTGGTATTACAGGTGGAACATTCGGATTCAGGGGTGGTTGAACAGCCGGAGTGGTTCGTGAGTAATGACTAAACCAATCGCTCATCATATTATGGAAGGCCTGCTTTACCCTCTCATTTGGGCCACTCGCAGCAGGTCGAGATTCTTCCGACGCAGTCCCTTGTGCGGGAGCAGGCGCCACACTCTTGACATCATCAGCTAATGCTTGCTCGGGATCCGGATCCATTACTATATAAAAGGAATAAATACATTTCACTGTCAGAAGTCATCACACTATCACATTGTAAATTAAGGCATGTATAGCTAGACTCTCACATGCTACGTTAGTCCGAGAATCGGCTAAACCGGAGCTCTGATGCCAACCAAATGTAACACCCCTAACCCGTATCCGTCGCCGGATTAGGGTTACGGCATTACGGAGCTAACCTAGATTCTCTTATTTTTCTTTTTTTTTCCTGAATCACCAACACATTCGGCCATGAACTCAATAAGTATGCACAAGGATAAACACCATTTCGAATTTCTAAAAAAAAAAAAATCAATATAATTATGCCCCTTACTAACTCACCTGGTGTATAAACATACATTATGTACCATATGTGTAACACCCCAAACCCGACCTAAACACCACGACCGGATCTGGTATGTTACTAAGAAAATTCTTGGAAAACATATCGTATTTTTAGAAAATATTTTTCAAAAGTTTATCTTCTTATTCGAAAGAAATTTAATAATTGTTAGTTTAAATAAAATATGCCTTAGTTCAATTAAAATAAAAATTTAAATAACTAAAAGTAATAAAAGTCCATAATAAAACAAAATATAAACTAGTGGCCCATGGCCTTATTACAACGAGATTTAAAACCCATTAAAAAATATAAAATAATAAACTAGAGTCTTTTTGTTGAATCCAAATGTTCTTTTGCATGGCCACCTTGCGCTCCTCTCCAACCCGGTCCGATGCACTAAGTGCTACCTGAAATATTAATTAATTCGTTGAGTCGCGAGACTCTGTAACATCCTGAAAAGGGCCTATGCATTTTCGGTTTAATTGTACGAAAAGACATGTCATAAGTATTGTGAATAAATTTTGAATATTTTTGGAAACCCGAAAATGTATGGAAAAGATTTAGAAATGAACATTTTGGAAACCTGAAAATGTATGGAAATGTTAAGTTTAAAAATGGAAAGTGAACATTTTTGGAAACTAGGAAATGATTTGGAAATGATTCAAAAGAGGAAAGTGAACATTTCTGGAAACTTGGAAATGTAAGGAAATGTCAAGTTTAAAGAGCCAAACGAAAATTTTTGGAAACTTAGAAATGACTTAGAAATGTCGAGTTTTAAAGTTTAAAAGAGGAAACTGAGGCAAGGTGGCCTTAAGAGAAAAAGTATGTGAAATTTGACACACAAGCAGGCTTGGAAAAGTGGCCTGAAGATGTCACTTAGGGCCTCTGGAAATGGCGCCACATGCAAGGGTGTTGGGCCTGAGTTCGAGTCACATGGGAAGCAAATAAAAGAAGTTTTATTTTTGCTTCTAGAAGCACAAAGGTGGACGGCACAAGGCTTGCAAAAGAGGAGTTTTATTCTCTTTAAATTTCGGCTAAATAGGGATAAATGATGATTTATTTTAGATAATTTTTCAAGGAGATAATAAAGGATTATTCTTTATTTCTTTTAAATTAAAGAGATAAAGTTATCAAATAAGGAAGAGTGGTGGCCAAGCAAAGGATTCTTGGCCTAGTAATTACGGCACAAGGAGGAGAACTAAGGCCATTCACTCATTCTCCTTCTCTATTCTCTTTGCCGAAATTCTCCTAGCAAAAATCCCCTCTTCTCTTTTCTTTTTCCAAAGCCGAAAAACCCTCTGTTCTAGCCACAACTTCTTCCATTAAGTGCCGATTCTTTCTGAGCCTATTATCCCTCTCTTTTCAATCCAGTTGAAGCCGAATACATAAGTGGCCATAGCCATCTAGTTTCCAAGTCTTCATAGCCGAATTTTTGAAGGGCTTCAAGTAAAGGTGTTACCGATTTCCATATAAAAGGGATCTCTCGGGTTTCTACAACTGTCGACTACAAGGAAGAATATTTCGGGATTTCTAAGATTAAGGTAAGTACCCCTAACCATCTGTGTGATTATGTGATTTATAGAAGGGTAGAAAAAGGAATGGAACGTAGAATAGTAGGATAGGAACTTGGACTCTAGGACTAGTCTACTCAAACACAAATACATAAGACTTAAGGACCATTAAACAAACCTATGGCTAAGTCACTGAGTTAGGGTGTGGTAACCCCTGAGCGCATGTCTAGGATTGGATCCGGAAGAGCTTGGTATTTAAGCAGTCCTAGTGACTCACCTCCTCTTCGCAGGAATCCTACCTGGTGCGTAGCTTCGGTTCACCCTAACCCAGAGGGCTCGGTGGGTGTGGTAACCTCTGTGCGCATGTCTAGGAATGGTTTCAGTGGGAGCTTGGTACTTAAGCAGTCCGTGTGACTCACCTCCTCTCCATTTGAATCCTGCCTGGTGCGTAGCTTTGGTTCACCCTGAACAAGAAGACTCGGTCATAGGCTAAACACAATGACTAAAACCCGAAAGGGAACTAGCAGTATTTTTATGGAAACCCTAATTTCTCTTTAATTTGTGAAAACTATCTCTAAAAAAAAATTCAAAAAATTTTTGATTATAAAAATACCCTTAGTGGTGAAATTACAAAAATGTCCTTGGTTTATAAAATGACCAACTACTCAACAGTTTTTGCCAAAATTTCATTATTTTATAAATGTTCAAAAACCCTAATTTGCAAACTATCAAAAAATACCTTGATTTTTGGAAAATTTCAAAATTGCCCCTAACTTACAAAATTACCAAAATGACCCTGATTTTCAAAATTTTTGCAACATCACCATTTTGGAAAGTACATTTCTCAAAAAGAACCCTCAAAGTTTTGAAACTTTTGAAGTATCCTTGATTTATTAAAATTTTACCCCGATTTGTGACAAATTACCAAAATACCCCCGAGGTCCAAAATTACCGAAATACCCCCGGATTTCAAAATTTTCCAAAATACCCCGGGAATTTAAAAATTCCAAAATACTTTTTGACAAAAATCACCAAGGAACTTTTCTTTCGACAAATTACAAAAATACCCCTGGGTAGAGGAAAAACAATAACAATGAAAACTACAACGTTTCTTTTAATGAACGAAGGTTCATAATTGTTTGATGGATGTATGAATGAATGGAAAGACTGTGTGCATGTATGAATACGAAAGAACCACTCCTAAAACTCTTTTCATAAAACTTCTTCGCGGGTAATAAGTGAAACAAGGACTAATTCATAAAACTTTTTAATCAGATCGCGACGTTAGAAATGAGCTCTAGAGGACGTGGTCGTCGTGGATGCGGTAGAGGAAGAATGACTAGGTCAGAACCCGTTAGATCGGGTCAAAGGTCTGATAATGAGGTACCACCGCCACCACCACCCCCAGTTGTTGGTGTTGAGTAGCAGGCTCAGACGGGGGAAGATGCTGTGTCGCAGGCTGTGCTGCGAGTTCTTGAGTTGGTGGCTGGTGCAGAAGGAAATTCGGGAGTTCGAAAGTCTGTGCCTGAGCGGCTCCGAGCTAATGGAGCTGAAATGTTTCGTGGAGTATCTGGGGTGGCACCCAGTACAGCTGAGTACTGGTTGGAAGCAACTGAGCGCATCATGGATGAGCTTGATCCGACCCCTGAGGAGAAGTTAAAAGGAATGGTGGCACTGTTACGTGATGAAGCGTACCAATGGTGGTTAACTGTACGGGATGGTGCCACGGCTGAGGATCTGACCTGGGAATATGTTAAGGAAGCATTTCAAAAGAAGTATGTTGGAACCAGGTACACGGATGAGCAAAGGAAAGCATTTCTGGGGCTGGTTCAAGGGAACAAGTCTGTTGCGGAATATGAGGCTGAATTTCTGAAGTTGAGCCGGTATGCTCGAGGAGTAGTGGCAACTGAGCATGAGCGTTGTGTCCGTTTTGAGGACGGACTAAGGGATGATCTGAGATTGTTGATAGCACCGCATCAGGAGCGGGAATTTTCTGCGTTGGTGGAAAAGGCTAAAGTGGCTGAAGGAATCAAGGATTCTACAAAGCAGACTATGGACCGGAATAGGCCCAAAAGAGGTTTTGGATCATCTGGAAAGGTTCATAAGAGGCCTAGAGTTGATGGGCCGCGAGGTCAGCAAGTTGGTTCAGGAGGGCAGTATCGTCCTTATGATGTGTGTGGAAAGAAGCACTTAGGAGAGTGCTGGAAGAAAACAGGAGGATGTTCTAGATGTGGGTCCAAGGACCATGTGATCAAGGATTGTCCTAATAACCTAGATGAAAGTCGACCAGCAGCTCAGAATGTTAGTCAGGTCGGTAGAGGAGGACCGCAGCCTCAACGAGGTCGTGGTTCGAGTAACAGAGGTAATGGTGCTGGCAGAGGCCGTGGAACGCAGGGTAGAGGTGCTGCTAATGCTGAGGCAAGGCAACTGGGTTTGGTTTATGCGGTTCACCGGAGGGAAGATGGAGACGCGTCGGATGTTATAACTGGTACGTTCTTTATTTATGGCCAACCCTATTTTGCTCTGATTGATGTGGGCTCGACCCATTCTTATATTGCATGTAGTGTAGTGGAAACACTAGGTCTAGACTCTGAACTTTCTAATAGGCAGATGACTGTATTAAGCCCATTAGGCCAAACTGTAGTAGTGGATAAGATCTTTCGGAATGTACCCCTAGAGATTCAGGGAGTGAACTTTCGGGCTGACTTAATGAAACTACCTTTTGGGGAGTTTGAACTCATACTTGGAATGGATTAGCTAGTAGAGCACCGAGCCGTGTTGGATTGTGAGGCTAAACGAATGGAACTAAGGGCCCCAAAGGATGAAGTAGTAGTTATGATTGGAGAAAGAAGAAACTACCTGTCTCACGTAGTTTCGGTGTTAAAGGCTGAGAAAATGGTTAGGAAAGGGTGCAGGCATTCTTAGCCTTCGTAAGTGTGTTGGGTGGAAAGGAAGTAGGTGTCAGTGGAGTCAGAACCGTAAAGGACTTTGAAGACGTATTTCCGGAGGAATTACCAGGAATACCCCCAGATAGGAAGGTGGAATTTGGAATAGACTTGCTACCGGGAACAGCTCCCGTGTCAATCGCTCCATACCGAATGGCGCCAAAGGAGTTAGTTGAGCTCAAGGCTCAAATCCAAGAATTGATGGATCGTGGGTTCATTCGACCCAGTGTGTCTCCGTGGGGAGCACCAGTTCTGTTCGTGAAGAAGAAGGACAGAACTATGCGTATGTGCATAGATTATCGTCAGTTGAATAAGCTGACCATTAAAAACAAATATCCTTTACCAAGGATCGATGACTTGTTCGATCAGCTGAAGGGAGCCGCAGTATTTTCAAAGATAGACTTAAGGTCGGGATATCATCAATTGAAGGTGAAGGAGGCAGATATCCATAAGACAGCTTTTAGGACAAGGTACGGCCATTTTGAGTTTGTGGTAATGCCATTTGGGTTGACGAACGCTCCAGCCGCGTTCATGGATATGATGAACCGAGTTTTTCAACCCTATTTGGATAGGTTCGTCGTGGTGTTCATCGACGATATCTTGGTGTACTCTAAGTCTGAAGAGGAGCATGATGAGCATCTTCGAGTTGTGTTGCAAGTGTTAAGGGAGAAGAAGCTCTATGCCAAATTCAGCAAGTGTGAATTTTGGCTTAAGGAGGTGGCATTCTTAGGACATGTGGTATCCGCAGAGGGAATAAGAGTGGATCCTAGGAAGATCGAAGCAGTGTTGGATTGGAAACCACCTAGGTCCGTGGCTGAGATCCGAAGTTTCTTAGGTTTGGTAGGCTATTACAGAAGGTTTGTGGAAGGGTTCTCGTCAATAGCCGAGCCTTTGACAAAGTTATTGAGGAAGGAAGTACCCTTTGAATGGACTAATAAGCAACAGGAGAGCTTTGAGAGGCTTAAGAAAGTGTTGACGGAAGCTCCAGTGTTAATTCAACCGGAGGCAGGAAAGGATTTTGTGGTATACTGTGACGCTTCGCATACGGGATTAAGCTGTGTGCTAATGCAAGATGGAAAAGTAGTCGCTTATGCGTCTCGGCAGTTAAGGCCTCATAAGGTTAACTATCCAACCCATGACTTAGAATTGGCAGCAGTGGTTTTCGCTCTTAAGGTGTGGAGGCACTACCTTTATGGAGAAAGGTCGATAATCTACACAGACCACAAGAGCCTTAAGTATCTATTGACTCAGAAGGAGTTGAACTTGAGGCAGCAAAGGTGGATGGAACTATTGAAAGACTACGATTGCTCGATAGAGTATCATCCGGGCAAGGCAAATGTAGTGGCTGATGACCTAAGTCGGAAGGTTGTGTCGGATCTAAGGGCTATGTTCGCACACTTGAGCTTGTATGATGATGGAAGCCTATTGGCAGAGTTGCAAGTCAAGCCCACATGACTCAATGAGGTGAAAGAGGGACAGTTGGCTGATAAGGACCTAAGTGCTAAGTTACAGCAAGTACAGAACGGAGAATTAAAGGATTATGGCGTTAATGACGAAGGAGTATTGTGCTACAAAGGAAAAGTCTGTATGCCGAGGGACGAAGAGTTAAGATAAAGAATTCTTCGGGAGGCGCATAGTAGCCCTTATGCTATGCATCCCGGAGGCATTAAGCTGTATAGAGATCTAAGGGAACAATTTTGGTGGCCTGATCTTAAACGGGAAGTTACTGGATTCGTGGGAAAATGTCTGACGTGTCAGCAAGTTAAGGCTGAACACCAAGTCCCATCGGGATTGCTTCAGCCAATCGAGATTCCGCAGTGGAAGTGGGAAAGAATTACCATGGACTTCGTCAGTGGGCTTCCTCTTACGCCTACTAAGAAGGACTCGGTATGGGTGATAGTGGACCGTTTGACCAAGTCCGCGCACTTCATCTCGGTAAGAGTTGACTATTCTCTTCAGAAGCTGGCCAAGTTATATGTGGCGAAAATTGTGAGGTTACATGGAGTACCGGTATCGATCATCTCCGATAGAGACCCAAGGTTTACGTCTCGGTTTTGGAGGGCACTTCATCAAGCTTTAGGCACTAAATTAGACTTCACTACGGCTTTTCATCCACAATCAGACCGGCAGTCTGAACGGGTTATACAAGTGTTGGAGGATATGTTGAGAGGCTGTGTGATGGATTTCCGAGGAAGTTGGGAAGACTATTTGCCTTTAGCAGAGTTCGCCTACAATAACAGCTATCAAGCTAGCATTCGGATGGCACCATATGAAGCATTGTATGGGCGGAAGTGTCGAACTCCTACTTGTTGGACCGAGTTAGGAGAACGTCGGGTTTTGGGTCCAGAGTTAGTGGCAGAAACTGAAGAAAAGGTTGAGATAATTAGGGCACGGTTAAAGGAAGCCTCTGATAGACAGAAATCGTACGCAGATCTCAAACGAAAAGAGATAGAATTTGATGTAGGATACCAAGTGTTTCTAAAAGTCTTGCCTTGGAAAAAGGTGATGAGGTTTGGTCGCAAAGGGAAGTTAAGCCCAAGGTTTATAGGGCCTTATCGAGTTCTGAAGCGAGTTGGGCCAGTGGCATACCAATTGGAGTTGCCACCAGAGTTGCAGCAGATGCACGACGTATTCCATGTATCCATGCTACGTTGTTATCGATCGAATCCATCTCATGTGGTACCAATTGAAGAAGTGGAGCTAAGGCCAGACTTATCCTACGAGGAAGAACCGATTCAGATATTGGAACGTGATGTGAAAGTGTTACGAAGGAAGTCAGTCCCTCTAGTCAAAGTGTTATGGCGCAATCATGGATCGGAAGAAGCTTCGTGGGAACCAAAAGAGACAATGCGACAGCAATACCCTCAATTATTTTAGATAGGAAATTTCGAGGACGAAATTATTTTAAGGGGGTAGAACTGTAACATCCTGAAAAGGGCCTATGCATTTTCGGTTTAATTGTACGAAAAGACATGTCATAAGTATTGTGAATAAATTTTGAATATTTTTGGAAACCCGGAAATGTATGGAAAAGATTTAGAAATGAACGTTTTGGAAACCTGAAAATGTATGGAAATGTTAAGTTTAAAAATGGAAAGTGAACATTTTTGGAAACTAGGAAATGATTTGGAAATGATTCAAAAGAGGAAAGTGAACATTTCTGGAAACTTGGAAATGTAAGGAAATGTCAAGTTTAAAGTGCCAAATGAAAATTTTTGAAACTTAGAAATGACTTAGAAATGTCGAGTTTTAAAGTTTAAAAGAGGAAACTGAGGCAAGGTGGCCTTAAGAGAAAAAGTATGTGAAATTTGACACACAAGCAGGTTTGGAAAAGTGGCCTGAAGATGTCACTTAGGGCCTCTGGAAATGGCGCCACATGCAAGGGTGTTGGGCCTGAGTTCGAGTCACATGGGAAGCAAATAAAAGAAGTTTTATTTTTGCTTCTAGAAGCACAAAGGTGGGTGGCACAAGGCTTGCAAAAGAGGAGTTTTATTCTCTTTAAATTTCGGCTAAATAGGGATAAATGATGATTTATTTTAGATAATTTTTCAAGGAGATAATAAAGGATTATTCTTTATTTCTTTTAAATTAAAGAGATAAAGTTATCAAATAAGGAAGAGTGGTGGCCAAGCAAAGGATTCTTGGCCTAGTAATTTCGGCACAAGGAGGAGAACTAAGGCCATTCACTCATTCTCCTTCTCTATTCTCTTTGCCGAAATTCTCCTAGCAAAAATCCCCTCTTCTCTTTTCTTTTTCCAAAGCCGAAAAACCCTCTGTTCTAGCCACAACTTCTTCCATTAAGTGCCGATTCTTTCTGAGCCTATTATCCCTCTCTTTTCAATCCAGTTGAAGCCGAATACATAAGTGATCATAGCCATCTAGTTTCCAAGTCTTCATAGCCGAATTTTTGAAGGGCTTCAAGTAAAGGTGTTGCCGATTTCCATATAAAAGGGATCTCTCAGGTTTCTACAACTGTCGACTACAAGGAAGAATATTTCGGGATTTCTAAGATTAAGGTAAGACGTATGTATATTCGGCCAAAGGCCATGCTTTATGTTTTGATGATTAGATTAAATCTAACGTAAGGTTATAGGAATTTCGACATTCCTAGGAAAGCAAGGATCAATTTCGGGATTTGTTGGTGTCCCAATCGGCAACAAGGTAAGTTTAAGAATACTAATCCTACTAGGATTTGGAATTATGGCCGAATGGCTTTTTATTAAAGTAATAAGTGATAAATCAAATGTAGGGATTAAGGATCTAAGCATTAGATCAAGCTTTTCAAGATCTCAAGGAATTGCTAAGCAAATCAGGTGTGTACCCCACACTAATTTTTAATATGTTTTATGGCTATGTATGATTAAATATATATATATATATATATGTGATATAAACAATATGAAAGTGGCTAAGGTACCATGTTATGGTACAAAGTACTCAGGTACGTTTCCTACTCCTACTAGGATTTTGAAATATGTTAACTGTAACATGAGAATAAGAATAAGAATGTGAACTCTAGCATATTTATGCATATTACTATTATATGGGGCATATGGCACTACAGCAAAACTGACTTTTAGCGGCGTTTTTTTAGGCCTTTAGCGGCGTTTTTAAGCGCCACTAATAGAGCTTGCGGCGCTTTTAAAAACGCCACAAAAAACGCCGGTAAAAGAGGCGCCGCAAAATTTAGCGGCGTTTTTGTGAGAAAAACGCCGCTACAAACCATGACTTTTAGCGGCGCTTTTTCAAAAAACGCCGCCAAAAACATGACTTTTAGCGGCGTTTTTTTTCAAGCGCCGCTAAAAACATGACTTTTAGCTGCGTTTTCTTTTCAAGCGCCGCTAAAAACATGACTTTTAGCGGCGTTTTTTTTACAAGCGCCGCTAAAAACATGACTTTTAGCGGCGTTTTTTTTTCAAGCGCTGCTAAAAACATGACTTTTAGCGGCGTTTTTTTTTCAAGCGCCGCTAAAAACATGACTTTTAGCGGCGTTTTTTTTTCAAACGCCGCTAAAAACATGACTTTTAGCGACGCTCCTAAAACAAACGCCGCTAAAGGTGGTGGCTTTTAGCGGCGCGTTTTTGAAAACGCCGCGAAAAACATGACTTCTAGCGGCGCTTTAGGCGCAAACGCCGCTAAAGATGGCGACTTTTAGCGTCGCTTTTTTTGAAAATGCCACGAAAAACATGACTTTTAGCGGCGCTTTAGGCGCAAACGCCGCTAAAGATGGCGACTTTTAACGGCGCTTTTTTTAAAAACGCCGCTAGAAACAATGACTTTTTAGCGGCGCTTGTATCACAAACGCCGCTACAGGTTTGACTTTTAGCGGCGCTTTTGGCCACAAACGCCGCTAACTTGTACAGATTTAAAATATTCAATTTGTCCAATATCATACCCCTCCTGCACTAAAACCAACCAATGACAACAAATATAGTATATAATTTCAACCCAAATAACAAATGTAGCATAAAAATTGCACCAACTACATTAATTCTAAATTATATTTTAAACTAAATAAAAGATATATGATATCGTACAAAATATTCTTACAAAAATGTTAAATGTAACAATGTTAAAATCATCTTACAATAAGAACATAAATGTCTAAGATGGCGGCGTCTGCGAGTGCTACAACATCTTCATCATAGCCTGAAGCTGTAGCTGAAGTTCTTCATACTTCCTGTTCTGCTCTGCCTCCCTTGCTGCTGCTTCCGCTTTAAGTAGAGAAATTTGCTCTGCCTCCCTCGCTGCTGCCTCGGCCTCCCTCGCTTTAAGCTATGTAAGTTATGTATTATGTAAATTAAATAAATTTAAGTTAGTTATGTATTATGAATTATGTAAGTTAAATTAAAATTTCAAATCAAGAATCAGTTAAGGCTAAAAAATATTATTATATGGTTTTTTATATAATTGAAATTGTTGCGATGTTGTTAAGTTTACAAAGTTTTTAACTTCTTTTAAAAAAAATTATTTTGTATATTAAAACATATTTAAATAATGATCTATATATTATATTAATAACAATATTCAATCTTAAATGTTTTTAAATTACTTCTTATTTTTTATAATTAAAACATATTTTAAGTAATGATCAATATTATTATTATACTGATAACAAATATTATTACGATTTTGGAAAATAGTAATTAGTAATAAACCAAAAAGCCATATAAATGTAAGTATTCTTTACAAAAATTGTTTATTTTTTAGGGAAGATAAAGTAAAAAAAATTCTTTAATATAAGATATAATATATGTAGTGACAGGTTTGTATTAAAATATGTTAATCCCTTCTTAAATTGCAAATTTTTATTAAAATATGACATTTATGTTAAAAAATTATAACATATTTTAACAATTAACTTTTATACTTTGTTTATGTTATTTTTTATATCGTACCGTACCCTAAATTTTAAAAAATAATATACGGGAGCTTGTAAAAAATCTAAGTGGCATGAGTAGATGGCAATTTGGAGGTTGTTCAAACATTATTAATAATAAACAGCAATAATAAACAACAATTTAGACAAATTATTTAAGATTCATCATACGTGGCATTGTTACACCTAGGGAGGATCCGATATAAGGCAACCCGTTAGGTTTCCAGCCTATATACTTTGAATCTTCTTTTTTTTTGGACAGCAATAGAACAAACAGCATATATACCAACCAAGCAAGACAATAAACTGCAATTTGGACAGCAATTTAGCAATTAAATATACATGCTTACAAATTGTAAATTGGATGGCAGAGTCGATTCCAGCTAGTACTGTTGTGTTGAGCAAAGGACGCCCGAAAGTTTTGAGAAGCTACAAGAAGAATAAAAAAGAAACTCCATAAAATCTAAAATAATAAAATAAATGAAAAATAAAACGGTATAAATAGAAAAAGTACGAGTGAATTAACTTACATGACGAGTAAGAATGGTGCAAACAAATCGAACTACAGCAAATACTAAGTATTTTTCCCTTCTATGAGTCAATAACAGAACTTTGTCTATAACACTATCAGGGATAAAATTATACCTGCAAGCAATGATGATAAGGTTCAATTATTACAATTTAAATATAAAATAATAGAATAACTATTTTTTTCTCATTATTTTTCCTGTAGTTTCTACAAAACCAAACAAAACCCAAATTGGAACTAACCTCAAATGCTTTGTTATTTAAAATTTAAATACACACTATAAAAAGTAAAACCCAAAACGTTAAACAGAATAGAAAACATACAGTTCCAGCACTTGAATAATGTTATTATTTAAAATATCTGACATGTACTACTCAAAGTCAAAACTACCAGAATCTGATTGATCAAAAATAAATATGTTAAGTCAACAAAATCTAACAAAAACTACCAATAATTAGATTAGAATTTTTAAATTGAAACTAATCTCAAATTCTATATAAGTACAAGGAGTAATAGCATATTTCAAAGAATGAAATATGAGAAAAGGGACTTGGGTGGCCTTCCTCTCATTTGCAGACGGTGGTTGGGTTTTAACTTATATATGTACACAGATTTAAAAAATAAATAGCGTGTGGAATATTGAATTGGAAGACCAAACATTTGATATATTCTATACAAAGTACTAAGGACAGGAACTTATACGATATAATATCATTTAAAGATGGATATACAAAGGCTAATATCATTGAAAAATAATCAGATATTTTCAATATAATAAGACAAATAATGCAATGACTTGACAAATTTATAAATTAAAGGGAAAAAAACAATGACAACTATCACCTACTTTTCTTTGTATTTTCATT
The DNA here is from genome assembly GCA_005393395.2 of Gossypium australe. Lineage (NCBI taxonomy): Eukaryota > Viridiplantae > Streptophyta > Magnoliopsida > Malvales > Malvaceae > Gossypium > Gossypium australe. Next base: position 6,654,582 of record CM016619.1, on the reverse strand, counting down.
TCATGTAGTTCATGAAACCACTGCTTATTTTATATTTACTATTTATTTGAAAAGTTGGTCACATTATAAACTTTTGCTTTTACCTCTTTTAATATTTCAAGCTTCTTTTCTCTGTTATTCTCGAGTTTCCTGTTTCTTCTCCAAATATGGCTGAATACTTTTGAGACAAAGCTGCAAATACAACAAGACATCCCAAACATCAAAATATAGTGTAAAACACCCGAAGGAAAATGAGCAAGCCACAAGCCCCAGAACAGGGGAAAAGCCAAAATTATCAATTGAATGTAATAAAACAGGGCATTCAATTTAGAATCTGAACCAAGATGACCCCCAAAATCAGCTATTCAAAGAATTCGCAGTTTGGGGAATCTCCAAAATTTAGAAAGGATAACAGGAAATTTTTAATAAGATAATTCTAAATTATGTGTGTGGATGAGATTAAGTAATGATAAGATGTTTGGTGATTTCAAAATTTCTCATTCCTTCATATATACCCTATTTTTCTACATTTCTAAACTTTCCCTACGTTAATACTCTAGATTATTGCTTCTATCATTATATTATCATTTAATGATATATATATATATATATATATATATATATTCAACATAATTTTCATATGTAAAACATTTCACAGAAAGGAACATAAAACACTGATACATAATAAATAAAGTCTAAAAAAAAATTAAAATCAAAAGAAGTGATATAACCACTTGACAAAAGTTAAACTATACCCCCAAAAAAATGTTTGATAATTGATGTGTTAAAACATGACTTTTGAAAAGCTTGAATGTGATAAATGTGTTAAAACATTTCGAAACAGAATACAGATCTTTTGAAAAGCTTGAATTTGGAATTGATGTGTTTTCCAACAAGGGTTAACTTCGGTATATGGGAGTTACACACAAACAGAAAACAGGTAATCATTCAGATTAAGTTTGATATTCGAATTCCACTATATGATGTACACTAAAGGTTGACCTAAATGACAAGCAAAGTGGGGCATTTTCCAGTATAAGAGAGGCAAGAGCATCTTTAACAGGAATACAGTCTGAGATAAACATAAAGTTCATCATATTTCTTTGACAAAGGGATACTATAGTCGCCCTCACTTCATAATTTACAAATGCCTATCTTCATGCTTGAGAAATTTTAACTTCAGAATTAAATAATCGATTAAGCGAGGCAGCTAGGCGAATCCCACCTTGAGCAAGCCTCTTCTCCGCAATAGGCAACCGAGAAAGGAAATACTCATATTTTAAGTAATAATATGTTAAAAGAAGATGGCATAAAGAAGATAACTGATCTGCTTCTAATCAAGGTGGCATCATGTCTATATCCAACCATGGCAGGTTGCATGAAAAGCCATGTTGAGCCAACCATTTGGAAGAAAAATTTAACATTTAAAGGGACTATCAAAGAGAAAACAAACAGTAAGAAAGATCATCGATGTGCCTTTAATGGTTAGCAGCAACCAGATATAAACACAACACATATATGCACCAAATTCAGGAACTGAATCCGTCATAGAGCAAAGGTGAAAAGGCCAATAAACCAGTCATGTGTTTAGAAATTTCCTAGTTGTTTGTTGAAATGCCCACAAGTCCCCCATCTCACGCAAACACTCAACCAACCCACAGCAATTAAAAAGAATAATTTTTTCTCACTATAATGAATAATCCCACAGCCCCACCCTTCCCCTCTTTTCACATTACACCGTCCCGTTCCCTTCCCTCTTTCTACGATGAGCCGACAAATTCAGAGAGCCAAACAACAAAGAACTGAGATGTGCATGTTACCTTTTTGAATCTGAGATGTGCATGCATCGACAGTCCGGCGAAAGAGAGGTAAAGCTTGAAGCCGAAGGAGCGTTGGTTTAGACGATAATAGTGGAGCCGTGGAGGACGAAGAGATTATTGATCTGATGAAGTACGACGGTGGCGGACTGAAGAGAGGTATGAAATGAAGAGAGGGATGAAAGAAACTAAACCTTTAGAAATTTAGGGATTTTAGAAGAAGGGGGAAATGAAGGAAATTGAGTCAATCGGGTTTGAGGGTTGGGGGAACTGGAGGAGAGCAAAACGGCGACGTTTTTACTAAAATAATTCAAGCATTGCGGCGTTTATAAAATAACGCCGCTAAAGACATACATATTGCGGCGTTTACAAAAAAAACGCCACTAAAATATACAAAACTACGCCGTTTTAATTACAATAGACAAGCATATTTGCGGCGTTTTTCTACGAAAACGCCACTATTCTCAATTTTAATTTTTTTTCATTTTTTACTTATTTTTTTTCACAATTTTTTTGCTGATATTTTCATTTTTTTGAATTTTTATTAAAAATTTTGAAAATTAAACTTTTAAAGAAAATTTCAAAAAATTTTGAAGATTTTTATAATTTTTAAACTTATCAAGAAAACTATATTTATATATCTTACTATACATGTAATATCCTCTATCCGATTTCAACCTAAATTTTGAGTAAGAAATATTACATTTAAATACAACCATCGTTTAATTTAAATATTTATCTAAACATTTCATTTTAACATATTTAAGCTTATTTGAAGTTTTTCAAATCATTTCTATACTTTCTTTTAGAGTTAATTTGATTACAAATTATGGGAACTATTTAGGGTCTTTTAATTTGGGTCAAAATTGAGTCAATGTCGTAATGAGTGCCCTGATAGGGCAGAATATTCCAATTTTGTGACACTGACTCGTGGTGTAGTGAAATGGCATTTAATTATATGTATATACACCTAAATTTTTGATATAGATACATCTTATTTAGAATTATATATATATATATGAATTTTTGTTTAATGTGTAATTCTAGATGTGAAATTCTATTTGTGGTTTAAATGTATAGTTGAAACTTTAATTTTGATTTAATCATACACATTATTTTAAAATATAAATACATCAATATATTTTATATATATATATATATATTTAAAATAATAATTTACACTTATCTTATTTCGATTTATATTCTAAAAAATCTAAGATTAATCCCTATCATAAACCCTAGACCTTAAATATTATATTATAAACCACAAACACTAAAAACTAAATAGCAAACTCAAAACCCCAAAACATAAATCTTACACCATAAAACTCGATCCATAAACTCTAAACTGCAAACCTTAAACCATAATCTGAGATTAAATTGGGAATTCATGTGCCCAATGTTAGTGTAGTACCAAACATATATTTTAATAGCTAACACATTAACCATAAATCCCTCACGAGGGATTTCGGTTTCGGGATTTTGGGCCATAAACCCTAAACATTAAACCCTAAAATCCTAAACTTGAACCATAAACCCTAAAATCAAAAACCTAACACATCGACCATTTCCCCTAAACCCATAAACTATAATCTATAAACCCTAAACCTAAAACCCTAACCCATTAACCATTCCCCCAAAACCCCTAATCACTAATAGTATTTAAACCTTAATACCGGTAAACACTAACATATTAAACACTATACAATAAACACTAAAAATAACAAACCCTAAACCATGAAATTAACATACTAAACATTAAACCCTTAATCAATTTGAATAGCTTAATTTGTAACTTAAATGAAAACTTCTAAATTGTTTAATTAGCAATTTGTAACTTTTCATAACTAAGTAACTAAAATGAATCTTTCTCATTGCTTATAAGTGAATGTATCAAAATAAAATATAATTCAAAGCAAGAAGGAGGAAAAAATATGAAAAACTTTTAGCGGCGTTTTTACAAAAGCGCCGCTACAGCTCTGACTTTTAGCGGCGTTTTTACCAAAGCGCCGCTAATGCTCTGGCTTTTAGCGGCGTTTTTACGAAAGCGCCGCTAATGCTCCGGCTTTTCGCGACGCTTTTGGTAAAGCGCCGCTAATACTCTGACTTTTAGCGGCGTTTTTCAGAAAGCGCCGCTAATGCTCTGACTTTTAGCGGCGTTTTTAAGGAAGCGCCGCTAATGCTCTGACTTTTAGCGGCGTTTTTCAGAAAGCGCCGCTAATGCTCTGACTTTTAGCGGCGTTTTTAAGGAAGCGCCGCTAATGCTCTAACTTTTAGCGGCGTTTTTTGGAAAGCGCCGCTAATGCTCTGACTTTTAGCGGCGTTTTTCAGGAAGCGCCGCTAATGCTCTGACTTTTAGCGGCGTTTTTTGGAAAGCGCCGCTAATGCTCTGACTTTTAGCGGCGTTTTTCAGGAAGCGCCGCTAATGCTCTGACTTTTAGCGGCGTTTTCTGGAAAGCGCCGCTAATGCTCTGACTTTTAGCGGCGTTTTTCAGGAAGCGCCGCTAATGCTCTGACTTTTAGCGGCGTTTTTCCAAAAGCGCCGCTAATGCTCTGACTTTTAGCGGCGTTTTTACAAAAGCACCGCTAATGCTCTGACTTTTAGCGGCGTTTTTCGAATAAACGCCGCTATTGCTCATTTTTTTGCGGCGTTTTCCTCCAAACGCCGCTAATGTATAATATTTGCGGCATTTTTCTTTAAAACGCCACAAAAAACGCCGCTAAAAGTCTGTTTTGGTGTAGTGTGGGTTTTATTTTGAAGGGGAAGTGAATGTGGTGACGTAAGACCACGAACACGGTGACCTAAGACCGTGATATTTGAATGTGGTGACCTAAGACCACAGTAATCTGAATGTGGTGACCTAAGACCACAGTAATCTGAACATGGTGACCTAAGACCACGAATGCGGTGACCTAAGACCACGATATGGAGTGTAGCGGAAGGAGGGTCGACTTAGTAGTCCCCACGGTGTACAGGTTGGTACGGGGGGGTGTAGCAGATGGCTAATTAAGTTTGGGTTTGGGAATGCATCATTAAATGTATTCTATGATTGGAATGTGTATCATATGTATGCCTGATTCTATTATGACTTAGTGTTGTGTACGCATTGAGTCTGTTGACTCACCCCGTTGTGGGAACATGTTTCAAGTGATGAACAGTGATGGACCGGGACGGCAGAACTTGTGGTGGCCATGCTCAACTTGAAGTCTTTATTTTAATGGACTATTAATTTTTAAGTACTTTGAATTATTTGGATTTATTTGATGTAATAAGGCCTTAAGGCCATAGAGCACTATTTTATTTCTGTTTATTGTTTAATTATGTTACCAATTTTTATTGAAGTTTAAAGACCAAGTAATTAATTTTATTTTTAAAAATATACTCTATATGTTTTATCACATAGAATAAAAAAAAGGGTTTTCTAATATAAGAATCGAATTGGTTTCCAACACAAGCCCAACCCAAACAATTTTTTTTTTAAATCGCACAAGTTTTTTCACAAAGTAACAAAAGAATTTCAACCGGTTTACTTGAGGAACATACCAAATCTGGTCAAAGCTCGTGGGCCAGGTTTGGGGTGTTTCAGACTCAGTGTGCAACCCTCATGCACCATTAGATTTGGGCCTTAGCCCCATAAAACAAAATAAACAATTTAATATACATAATAAAAATTAATATGCAAGCCCAACCCAAATCCTAGGTTTCCATCCGCTACACGCCCCCGTACCAGCCATTCACACCATTGGGGATTTCTACAATCAACCCACACCGCTACACACCATGATGGCAGTCATGCTGCTCATCCACATATGATGGCCGAAGCCCTTATAACATATAATGGCCGAAGCCCGTATAACATTTAATGGCCGAAGCCCGTATAACAGTTCACGGCATTAGCCGCTACATCAAATCACGGTAAAATCGCTACACATATAACATATAACTTCCTCCTTTCATCAACCCAACCTATGCAATCACATACAAGCATTTTACTTATAACATATAAACAGATTATTTACTAACCTGGTGAACCGCTTTTACCCTCCTTGGGCTTTCATCAATAAATCGAGATGTCGGCAATTATCAAAACATATAAATCTTATGATCATGCATTTTATGATTAGATCTAGATGGTGGGGAAGTATTACACACCTGTTATCGCGAAGATCTATTATCCTTAACGTAGAGCCTTATTTGTCGAATCCCGAAAATCCCTAAGAAACGTCACCTCCCTACCTTCGGCTTTTCTACCAAATCGGCTTTAATGGAATAGATCCAGCTTCTAGGAATAAAGAGTATAATCGACAGGGCCTTGGAAATAATGATTTGGATTAGGAGCTTGATAAAAGTAAAGAAATCGCAGAAAAATGAGAAATCCCGAAACTCACTGGATTAATGAGGAGTATACGGCTTACGGTGCACCTTCGGGAAATAGAGATCTCACTCGTAGATTCAGCTTTGAGAAGAGAAGAGGATGAGAAAAGAAAAAATAAAAGAGAGGCTTCAAGAATTCGACACAGAGAATGAGAGAAAAGAATAGGGTTCAAATGCCGGATTTGAAGAGCTACTATCCTATTTATAGGAAAATTCGGCACCCCCTCTAGGAGATGGAATTTCGACCAACGCCCAAAATTGGTACCAAATTAATTAACTGATGTCCTAATGTTGAAAAGTTTGAAATGATTTTGAAATTCTATTCTTTTTTTATATAAATTTAAATAACTTGATTGAATATTGAGATTCCCTTGTTCCGAATGAATAGAGTATCACATCCAGCACCATTGGATACGACAATCTGAGTCCTCAAATTCAAGATCATCCCCAAAATTCTCCAAGCATATGTATTGAAATTTTGAAAGGGTATTTGGTTATTTGGACAAACAAAAAATCACAACCCAGCACGATTGTGCACGATTTCTTCGAATTTCCAAACGCACAAATATTACCTTATTTTGAAAATATGGACAAAATTTGAAAGGATATTCATTTATTTGGTCAAACAAAAAAACACAACCCGGTACGATTGGGCACGATTTCTTCGAATTTCCAAACGCACAAATATTACCTTATTTCGAAAATATGGATAAAATTTGAAAGGATATTCGTTTATTTGGTCAAACAAAAAACCACACCCAGCACGATTGGGCACGATTTTTTCGAATTTCCAAACGCAAAAATATTGCCTTGTTTTGAAACTTTAAGTAAAAATGATTTTAGAGCTCAAATAGTGTTAGAACATGACATTTTTGAGTGAATATAATGCTATGGCATAATAATATACAATGTGGAGCAATTATTTACAAATGAAATACAATGCTATTGAATCTCAAACAACAAATAAATATAAAATGAGAATTAAAACACACATAATGGCAATAATTATCAAACATTAGATCAATGATAAGCAAAATAATTAGAATAATAAAATACATACATCAACAATATTACGAAATCAATAAAATAATTTTAATACTAATTATACGTATATGTAGGTGTATATATATATATATATATATATATATATATATAGATGTTAATAACATGCAAGAGTATTCGAGTTGAATATTATGCAATTCTTTAAAACAAGAAACATAAAAAAATTTGAAGTTAAACATTTATATAAAAAAAATACAAGTGGAAGCATAAAACAAATTAAAATATTGAAAAATCTACTTCAAAATAATTTTGTTAAAACAAGCTTATAATAATGAATAAAATATAAACTAAAAAATACTTAATTGAAACAAGAATAAAATTAACAAGTTATATTATAAAAATAATTTTAAACAGATTTAGGGATTAAATTGAAATGTGCATAAATAGTTAAGGGCCGAAACAGCAAATATTTCCAAAATCCAACATAAAACATTTAAGTTGGACTAAATTAAAAGCGAGCTTGAATTATAGAAGCTAATTTAAAAAAAAAAAACAAATAAAAGTACATGGGATCTAATCAAATAGATGCGCAGGAAAGAGGGATTAAACGCGCAATTTATCCATCACCGCGGAAAAGCGCGGATCCTATGGATATCGGGTCGGGTCCAAGTCGGGTCGCGCAATACTGTCTCATTTTGAGGCTATGGAGATAAACCCCAAACGACGTCGTTTCTTTAATAAGGAATAATTTCCTTAAAACCGAATTAAAAAAAAACAAATCAGCCATTCCTTTTTTTACCAAACCCTAGCCCCCTTTATCAAATTCCTCTCAGCTGAAACCCCAAATGACCATCCGACTACCCCGTTCTTCAGAAGTCAGCGACGATGTCGGATGGAAACAAAGGATGGCCCCTTTTCTGTGTTAACACACGCGAAATCTCAGACCCAAAGCCCCACTTCGGCTTCGATTTCGATGAAGCGAGTAGGAATCCGGCGACAGTGGTGAACAGGTAAAATACTTTTCTCTTTATAGTTTTCGCATGCAATAGTTTAGAAAAAGAAAATGAAAAGAAAACAAATAGCAAGTTGAACTGAAGAAGCGAAAAATGAAATCGACCAAAGAAAACCTTTTTTTTATTAGTGTATTGCTGAATTTTCTGTATTCTGTATTCGAAAATCGTGAACCCCTTACATTTGTTTTTTTCCGTCCATTTAAAGGCCGAAATCGGAAATTAATAAAATAAAAAATACAATCCTTCCTCTGTTTTTCTTGTTGTCCATTGCTTTTGTTGCTGTTGTTTGTCCTTGTTTTCGCAGGTACAGTGGCCAGCTGTGGAGGTTGTACGAGCGGTGTGGGCACATGACGCGCGCGTGCGTGGGGTACGGAGCTGTTGCGGCGCTTGGAGGACGTGGAGGCTCCTAGAATTTTCTGAAACCCTAAATGTTTTGGGTCACCCAGGCCGAATGGGCCACTGTAATTGGGCTCGGGTTAAATATAATTTGGGCCAGTTTTTTGGGTTTATTAATCGGGCTAAAAAATGGGTTTTATGTAATGAACTGGACTGTCTAATTGGGTTATTATGGGTATTTTTTTGTAAAATAGACTTTTAAAATGGATTTTTTAATTGTTTTATGTTATTTTGGTTTTATTCTGCTATTGGACCCCGAGCAAATTGGGCCATTTACATCATATATCACCTTATCTTTTAAAATTATTAAAAATGCATCAAAAAAGGTATTTTTATAAAACAATGGTTTGAATATACAACCTACATATTTAATAGCAATTCTACATAATCATAAATTATACTAACAATACATAATAAAAGAATAATATAACATGAATATATAATGAACTATGCTAAACTATAATAAACGGTCTAAAGAATATAAATAAATAGACATGTAATATAAAGTAAATGGCAATAATTGAAATTTTCACAAAATAACAAAATTAAATGAAAAAAGGAATAACATATTCAAACATTGAATAAAAAAGAATGTGATGATTTTTATAATGGTTTAATATATGTTTATATATATATATAATAACAAAAATTAAAAGAAAAAAAACACTTATAATAAATATATAATTTAATAATTTAATACACGTATAAATAACTATATATAAAAAATAATTAATAAATAGTATAATAATTTTATATGAAAACATATATATAATATATTAATCATAAAATTACATATATAATAAATAAAACATAAATTAAATACGTTATATAATATAATATAATATTTTATATAAAAAAATAGAAGTAATATACATAATACAACATAATACTATATAACATAAAGACTTTTTTTAAAAAAAATATAATATAATAAATAATATACTAATCATAAAAATTATATGTAATAAATATAAATAAATAGATTGTATAATATAATAAAATTTATACAAAAAAATTTAAAAAATAATATATAATATAATATAATATACAAGTTAAAATATAATATAATAAATAATATATAATTATAAAATAATATATAATTATTAAACCAATTAAAATAATATATATATATAAATAATACATATAAAATATATATAGGTGAATTTCATAATATTAATAAATTAATAAATATAGGAAAATAATATAGAATATTTAGTATGATAAATAATTAAATACAACGTAAAATAATAAAATAAAATAAAATAAAAAACAGGGGTTAAATAGCAATTAAAACATATATAAAAGGACTAAATTAGAATGCGCATTAAATCACAGGGGTTAAAATGGCAATTAGGCTAAATTTAAAAACTACGACGTTTCGATCCTAGCCTTTAAAAAGCCCGAAAGACTAAATTGGAAAGTAATTAAACTTTTAGGGCTAAATTAAAAAATAAAAAATGAAATTAAACGGAATTAAAAAAATAAAATATGGGAGGACTAAAATGGCAATTAGGCCATTCATAAAAAAAGCGCGGATCCTCCCCGGGTTGGGTCAACGCGCGGATCCTGGCCCTCCAAACGGCGTCGTTTTAACGCTTATTTGCGTAAATGAAAATGGCGTCGTTTTTTAAGTACTATATATGTAAAAAAATTCAGTCAAAAATCATTTTAAAACTGTTTTCTTAAAAAAAAAAACTTCAAAAAAAAACCCTCAAGCCTGTTTCTCCTCTCGTCCAAGTCCCGATTGTCAGTCCTCTGTGCCACCGTCTCACGCGCATCACGCGCCACCACATTCGGTGGCCGGAGGATCAAATCACTCCGTTTCGAAGGTAGTATTTCTTTTCTTTTCTTATTTTTGTACTATTTCATATAAAGTATGCGTGAATCAAGTAAAAAAAAAAAAGAAAATAATCTCTGTAAAATAGTATACTGTATTCTCTTATTTCCTTGTGAATACGTGTATTTCTCTGTTTGTGTGTATTCTTCTGTGTTTTTTTTTTTTTTGATTTACAGGTTAGGACAGGCTTTTATAGCCTTCGAGAGGAAAAATAAAAAAGGAAATAATAATAATAATAATGTTGCCATATTGTTGTGTTCTGCTGCTGTTATTTCTTTCCTTTTTGCAGGTAGAGCGGAGATCTCGGCGGTTGGGGGGATTTGCGTGTTATTTTTGGCGCGACCGGAGATGGCGTGACCAAGGGCTTCGGTGCGAAGAAGGGTTGCTCGCTGAAGCGCTTGCGGCGCAATGGAAATCTAGGGTTTCCTGCGTCCGCAAGCTCTTTGGGCCATTTGGGCCATCCTAGTTTTGGGCTTGATTAGGTCTAGGTTAATGGGTCTGTAATTGGGTTAGTCGAGTAGTGGTGTGTTTTGGGTCTATTTTTGGGGTATTGGGTCACGGGTTTAAGAGTTGGGCTCGGGTGTTAATGGGTAAGGGGTAGTTGGTTTGCAATTGGATTTTTGGGTGTTAGTTTGTAAATTAAATTTGGGCTTTGTAAAGGACTGTAAAAGGACACTTGGTATATTTTTGGTTTTTTAATTCTATTCTATGAGCCCAGGTAAAAATGAGCCATTACAGAGGTATTTATCAAATCCACTTTACATGGAGTGTAGGAGGCCTGCTGTTGTATCTATCGCACCATGTATGATATCAAAAGGAAGACTCTTAGCCTTAACCTTAGACGGTTTAGGCATGTTGGGATTTACTGGTGCCATCATATGCTCACCACCAAATTGTCCTTTCTCTTTTTCAATGAGACCACCACTGTGGCACGAATCTGATAGGATTGTGAAGCTTGCTCCTTCTGGTAGCCGGTTAACAAAACGCATGAAGTCCACATATGCAAAACCATGTATATATTATGAACATGTATATTGCTAAAATAAATATATAAATTCAAACAAAAACCTACCAGTGATAAGATTTAAACACAGGCCACGATTGCTTCATCTTGCTTGAAAGGCTGGCCAGGTTGAAAGATTGGAATGCGTGTTCCATGTCCACTGAAGTAGAAAAATAGGACATCTCCTGCTTTAGCATTGCACGCCATTCAATTAAGTGCATCCCTAATGTTATTTTCACACACTAACTTATTTTTTATTTCATTTAAAGTAAATACAAGGTTGAAAGTCAAGTCAACTACATCTATGATTTTTTATTTAGTTTTTATGTCATCTAAAGTAAACCCAATCTAAAATAATGTTGAAGTTAAGTCAAATAGATCTATGATTTTTTATTCAATTAGTTAGATTTATTAATTTGATGAAAAAATAAAATAAAATTTTAATTTTAAATAAGTACTATTAAAAATATTAATAATTGTGAAGGTGGTCCCTAAAACCCTAAAATTTTTAAATAGTTTAGTGACCCACTTGTAACATATTTTTTAAAAAATTGAGTGTTCAAAGTGTAAACTTACTAATATTTGAGTGACTTTGGGTGTAATTTACCCTATGATGCATATGAGTTAACGACCACATTAGACATCCATTAGCAACTTAATGGTCAATGACTTAAATGATAACTTTCGAATAGTCCAATGATTAATTTGTAACTTTTTAAATTGAATGGCCAAAATATAAATTCAATAGTCGAGTGACCTTGAGTGTAGTTTAACCTCCCTTATTTGACTTAAAAAAATCAAATACAAGATGGACTTTTCCACGATAGGCCAACCTCAACAATGTGGAAATAGCACGGTCCATACCTATAATTATTGATACCGAAGGAAGAAGAAATCAATGACTAAATGAAAGGAATACAATACAAAAAAAGTTAATAAATATTGAACCCCATGTGATGGTCTTATGGTAAAGGGTGTTAATTGTCCCAGGTGTGGCATGTGTTCGAGTCGTGTTAATTGCGTTTGTTGTTCAAGTTTTGCCCTGTTATTGTAATTCACCAAAAAAGAAAAAGTTAATCACCATTATCAACTGTGTTTATTAATTTAGCGTAAATATTTTTCATATTTATCATTAAATATTATTATAATTGTTTCATGTTACTTAACTTATTTTTCATTTTTTTTCAACTTAATATTATAATTTACTATAGGTAACAATAATTAAAAATACATGATTTAAAATTAATTAAAAATTAAATACGTAAAATCACAGGCATGTGACATTAGAAACTAGTTTAGAAGAAATATACCAAACAAATTTTATAATTTAAATTAAATATTTAATTTTTTAACACTTACTTTTTATTTATTTATCAAACAACTTTTAAGTCTAACCTAATTCAAACCAAGGAAACTTATTTGGATTTTATGTTGGGAATTAAATAAAAAAGAGATAAATATTTTTCACTTCAAACTTATTTATATTTATTGTTTAATTACCAAAACTCCAAAATATTTTTTGAAGACATCTAAAAAAACCCCTCTATAAGAAATAAGGATAATTTGTGATATTTTTCCTGTTAAATGATGTTATTTATATTTTATTTTATTTATTATTGATTTAGAGAATAATTAGAGAAAAAAGAGCTTAAAGTTTATTTCTGACAAGTTTTGCGGGTTGAGCTTTCAACATTTACAGTACAGTTTCAGTATTTCGGCCATAACTTAAGCTACAGGTTTTGGTTTTGGGCTCATAATATATAGATTTGAAGAAAATTGACATAACTAACTAAAGTTCTTTCACGGATGAAGCCCAAAAACATCAGGAAGACATCCAAAAATGTCCTAGAAGTTTGACGGAAAAATTGCCAAAATATCTTGAAAATTCTGCTTTATATAATTAATGACACTTTTGTTTTTTCTCTATTATATTATTTTTTCCCTATAAATAGAAATTATTAGGTTAAGACGAGGGGAAATCGAGACCTAGCCGTTCTTAGTTTTATTTTGTGGCTTTTTAAACTCTCTATCTAGTCGAAGGTTTTATCAAAATTTGATTTAATAAATTTGTGAGACTTAATTTTTGCTTTAATTTTTCTTTGCTCTTTGGTATTCATGCATCTTTTGTTTTAATTACAACTTCTCAGGTTTATTGAATGTTCAATCGGTATTTGATAGCTTAAAATGATTGTTTTGTCAATTAGAATGGTTAAATCCATAATTGTTTAATTCATTCTAATACTAGTGACAAACTGCATAATTCGTTTATATCGTAGTTTATGTTTATGTGGTGTAAATGTGCGATATAGCTAAAATGAATCTCGCTAGGATGAGTTTGTTGGTTAGAAATTGGACTCTCTCGTTCTTAATACCGTCGGTAAGTTAAATCTAGGGCGTTGAGTTACAGGGTTATTTATCGATTAGGAAATAATTTCAAACGAGTTTTCTCTTGGCTATCGAACAACTAGAGATTGGTTGCCCGGCGCTGAATCAACAACTAGAACTAATTTATTAAAAGTATTGAAGTTATTTTTGCATTGATGATCGAATCTTTGAATCAAACGAAGATATTACTTCTAGCTAGAGTTTCTTCTCATTAATTTTCTTTTATAATTTATTTTTACTTTGTTTTAATTTTAAACTCTTTTTATATTTTTCATGTAAATTTTTGTTTTTATAAATCTCTACATCCTTGCATTACTTCAATACAACACCAAAAGAACCAAATGTCAAACACTGACGCTTATAAATAAAATTCTTGCAAAAGAGGCCGTTTTATTTTATCATAAAATTATACATGAAATAGCCATACATGGCGATTACATAAGCTTGAAGGCCTTAAAACACAGACATACGATAGTAATAAGCAAACACACACACATACGCAGTAATGAAGGCTAACTTCAACTTCGTAGTAGTGCACAACGATCGAGCACATTATTATTTAGTTTACAGTTTCGACCTCTAGTGATCGAAAACCCTGGTTCAAAGCCGGCAGCTTACGCACCAAGAAAAGCTGCATCAGCATTCTCATCACTGCAATAAAGACAAGGGTGCTGCTGTCCAATTCCTAGCTTTATTATATCATTCCTAGCCTTCACCACAAGCTGTCTATTGGTTAATGCATCATTGCTCTCCTTGATTACCTTCAGAACTGAATAGGTAAAGGCCCCAAACGCCTTTCCTCCGGTTTTGTCACTCGCTGGCATATCAATTGAAAGCTCATTGGCTTGGCACCCACTTAACAGAATTCCCTCCTCCTCCGTCAGTGACCTCAAATTCAAAATATCACGTTCATAATTGGGTAGGAATTTGAGACTCACATTGGTCCCAAAGATTGCGGTCAAAAGAGAGCCAATACCCCTCATATTATCTGTTCCAGTGTTGATGGCATTGTCAACTGCTCTTGGGGCCAATAAGCCTTGTGCCGCGATTATGACGTTGGCTGCTGTTACTAGGCAGTCGAATAAGGTTCCAAAGGAAATGCCCCTAGTCTTGTAATCAACAGGTGGTGCTGTACCCCTTAGAGTACTATGGGGTCCAATTTGTTCTTTACTTTTATCAATCAGACCACCACTGTGGCAGGAATCCGAAACGATTGTGAAGCTTGATCCACTTGGTAGTTGCTGAATCAATTGCCCCAAGTCCACGTCTGCACAACCATCGCAACCACAATATGATATAAATAATAGTTTGCTTAGATTGAGAGTATTTTAATAATTTAATTTACCGAGTTGATTACGTACCAAAAATGGGATTGAGATCACAAGGCACAATTGCTTCACCCTCGTTGGAAGGCTGTGGGGGTTCAGTGCGGCGCACAAGTCCATGTCCACTAAAGTGGAAAAGCAGGACATCTCCTTCTTTAGCCGCGACCACCATCTTCTTGAGTGCAGCCATAATGTTTGCACGTGTAGGCTTATACGTGGACTCTGGTTCATCAGTTAGGAGCTCAACATTTTCGGAATCAAAGCCAAACCTGCTCACGATCATTTCTCTCATGGCTTTCGCATCGTTTACGCATCCGCTCAACTTGTTGATGGTGCTGGGGTAGTTGCATCCGACCAGAACGGCTCTCTTCTTACATTCGGTGTTCATCTTGCTTCTATTTTGGGTCGCTTGTCTTGTCTTGTGCTTCGGACGTTGCACTAAACACCTATATATATACACACACATACACACTGTAGTTTACACTATGCTCACTGACCATACTCTAATAAATAAGACATCATGTTGGTAGGTACAACTGTTTTATTTTTTTTTTTTTGTATAGAAAAAAGCATGGCAAATCCATGTGTATATATATATACACACACATGCAGTTAGTTGTCTGTATAAAAGTAGGACTGTTAGAGTGTATTTGGTTTAAGAATTGAGGGTATTTCAACAATTTGATATATTTGGCCTCTAACATATGGAGTGGGTGATTAATCCATATTTCATACTTCATTTATATAAATCATGCATGTAAAATTTCACGTAAATTAAAAAAATTTAACTTTTATTTTTTATGTAAAAATACTTTTAATCTTTGAATGAATGTTAATACATACAATATTTTAGATCGATAGATAAAAATATCGAATCAATTTGAGAATTTACATGCATGAGAAGTACAATAATATCAATAAATTCAATGATTGGATTGTTAAATTAAGAATCATGCAAAAATATATGAAAGCGTGTAAAATTACTTTAGTTTCGCACTAGTATAAGCAAATCTTTTTTTTAATATATAAAATTAATTATATAATTTAAATTTATGTATTTAACATTATATTTCTTTATACACCTAACTAATGTAAAAAAAAATGTTAAATATTATTTGAAAGTAATAAAATAAAACAAATATTATAAATAAAATTATTAAAAATATTATTTATAATAATCAAACTCTTAAAAAATATTATCTATCACTTATAATCCATTTATTGAATTAAATTAACCATTCTAACAAAAAAGAGTGAAAATTACCAACAAAAAAAATTAAGATTTAGGTATAAAAGATAATCATAAAGTGCATAGGGTTTTATTTTTTATTTTTTAAATAATATTGTCTTTGGCTCACATGCGGCTAATTTAGTTAGGTTAAGTATACCTAACTCAAAATTTATAAAAATGATAAAAGGCATGTAATTTAGTAATACAAATATTTTATTCTTAATTTTAATTCAATTTTTTATGTAGATACCTTTATAAATGGGCACCTTTTATTTTATACTTTAGTCATTTCTTAATTTGATTGAGTTATTTATTGTGTAAAGTAACGGAGCCATGGTTCTCCTAAAATAGTAAATTTTTAATTTAGACTCTCTATAATTTATAAAATTTTAAATTAATAATGGTAAAATTGTACTTTAGCCCTCAAAGATGATAAAAATTTAATTTAACCCTTTAAAAATTACAAAAATACAGGATATTAAAATGATGAAATTGTATTTTTACTATCGTAAAAATATACAATTTAATTCCGACCCCCCAAAAAATTTCAAACTCTGCCAGTTAATTAATTATATCAAATTCAATAAATAATTTAAACTTGAAAAAATATGTGTTTTATTTAATAATAATACTTTTGAATGGGTTGAATTTAGTAGAATTAGCAAGAGGTAAGGGATCAATAAAATAATAAATTTAGCAGATTATATGCAGAACTCGGTCATATCAGACTCAGTGCCATGAACTTCACTAGCAAGCTTGCTAACATAGCTGCAGCATAAGCTATTAACTGCTTAATCACCATTTTTCTTACAACACTCAAAGATGAAGAAGAAGATTCTATATTTAATTTCTTAATGTTAACCTTACATTCGCATTTCCTTGATGGGGTTTTATACCAACTTTCAAGGAGAATAAAACAAAATAAAAATAACTTTTTAGTTTATTTAATGGCATAATTGGATAAGGGTTTTTTTTTGGGGGGGGTCGATTTTGCAAGGATATATACAGGTAGGTAGGCACATTTTTGTTATGTTGAATAACTAATTATATGGTGTAAAATATTTGGCTCGTGGTACATTTTTAATTTATTTAAAATATATCGTACATGATTTGTAAGAATGGAATATGAAATATGCTGATAGGATTATTAAAATATTAATTATATAAAGAATTACAAAAGTATATAAACTTTAATTTTGTAAGTATTTTGGTAAGTCAACAGTGGAAAGGGCTCTGGCGATGAAAGAAGTGATTAAGGGCTACGAAAGCATGTCTGGACAGGTGGTGATTTTCAACGAATCCCTGATTTATTTTAGCAAAAATACAAGTGAGGAAGACAATGCGCGAATGTCTAATAATCCAGAGAAGTATCTTAGGTTACTAACGATGGTCGGAAGAAGAAAGAAGAATGCGTTTGTAAATTTAAAGGAAAGGTTCATTAATAGAAAAGAAGCATGGACTGTACACAATTTATCAATAGGGGAAAGGAGGTTGTCGAAACCACTTTAGTGTTTAGGGGAGTTTCTGGCGTAGCTCCTAACCCAGCTGAGTATTGGATGGAAGCGACTGAGCGCATAATGGATGACTTAGATTTCACGGTGGAGGAGAAGTTGAAAGGGGTCGTGTCTCTTCTTCGAGACGAGGCTTATTAGTGGTGGCTCACGATGAAGGAGGGTACTACCGCTAGAGCGGATTGACTGGGACTTCTTTAAAGAGTCATTCCAGGGAAAGTATGTTGGGGCCAGCTTTGTGGATGCACAGAGGAAGGCATTCCTGAATCTAGTGCAGGGAAGTAAATCTATGGCTGAATATGAGGCAGAGTTTCCGCGCTTGAGCCACTACGCTCGAGAAATGGTAGCAACCGAATATGAACGTTGTGTTCGGTTCAAGGATGGATTGCGGAATGAGTTAAGGGTTTTGATAGCACCGCAGAGAGAGAGAGACTTCGCTGTCCTGGTTGAGAAAGTTAAGATAGCTGAGGAGAAAGACAGGAAAGAGATAAAGATAGGAATAGGAATAAGAGGAATTTTGAGCAGTCGGGATCATCTGGAAATTTCCAAAAAAAGCCTAGGTCCGATGGGCCAGCTCGTGCTCTGACGGGCCAGAATCGATCATGTCCTTCTTGTGGGAAAGCACATTCCGGGGAGTGTAGAAGTAAAATCGGTGGATGCTTCAGGTGTGTGTCCACGGAACATATGATTAAAGACTGTCCACAGGTGAATTAGGCTCAGCCAGTCGGACGAGGTTCTGATCAGGCTGGGAGAGGTGATCAACAACCACCAAGGGGCCGCGGACAAGCCAGGGGCGATAATGGTAATGAACGCAGTCGTGGAGCACCAGGTAGAGGTGCAGGCTATGCTGAGGCGAGGCAGCCAGCTTTGGTCTATGCAGCACATCGCCAAGGGGAAGGAGACGCTCTAGATGTGAATACCGGTGCGTACTCTACCATAGTGTACTAAGTGTTTATTTTGGGTTTAGAATTTGAGTGCGCAGTGAAAGCATGGTAGTGAGACTTAGGTAGTACGATTAATAGTTAGTTGGAAATTTCGAGGACGAAATTTCTTTAAGGGGGTAGAACTGTAACATCCTAAATTTTTGGGCCTATGCATTTAATGGGTGAATATGTTTAATATGTTAATTTAAGAAATAGGGGTCCAAATTGGGCTCGGAATTAGGCAAAGGCCTTAGTTAAATTATTAGATTGGGCATTATAGAGTTAAAAGAGTGGTAATTATGTTTAAAATACCAACGTGGGCTTGTGGCCCAACAAAATGTGGCACTGTAAGGGAATTAGAAGGTGACGCCATACACAAGGAGTTAGGGGCCCAAAATTTAGGTTTAATGAAGCCCAGATCTTTTAATTTAAGTGAGTTAAATTTCGGCATTAAGACTTGATGAGGTGGACGGCTACAAGGCTTAAAAATAGGAAGATATATTTGGATTTTATAATTGATAATATAGAAGATAAAAAGGAGAAAAGATAGGAGCCTATCTACAAGGAGATTGATGGCCGAATATCCACCACTGAGAGGAGTAAAGAAATCGGCTACTGCATGGCAAAGGGGTGCCGAATTTTCCCTTTTATTTAGCTTGAATTTTAATTAATTAGGAAGGGTGTTTTCGATTTTATACAGGAGGTGCTGAAAATCCTATAAATAGGGGGGGATAGCTCCTTGATTCTGACACTTAAAACCCTAATTCTCTCCTCATTCCTTGTGCCGAAAATCCCTAGCCTCTTCCTCTCCAATTTCTCTTCTTCAATTTCTTCAAAAGCCGAAACCTTTTCTCCATTCTTCTTTCCCTTGTGTCGATTTCTCTAAAAAGCCGAAATCTCTATAGTTTTTATTTATTCATCCTATTTGTGAGTTAAATCTATTATTTCGGCATTTAAAATCTATTACTTTGGCATTGCCGAATCCTCTTTCTAGTGCTAGTCAAAATCCCTGTGTTAAGGTAAGTGTCGACTTCTGCTAGTTTCTCATATTCTATTCCAATTTTTGAAAGGCAAAAGCCGAAAAAGCTAATAGTTTAATCGTTCTATGTTGGGCGGCATTTCGGGATTTGAAGGAAACTTGGTTGACTAGATCTAAAAGCCGAAAATCATTAGTCTCCAATTTCGGGATTTTAAGGTAAGAAGATTTCCCTAGATTTCTATTAGATTTGTTCATTGGATACAAGATCTTAACTGTATAATGAGGATTAACGATTAAATATTGTGATAGTAGCTCTGATAAGGATTTGTGATGGAATTAAATGTGGATCAGGCAAAGGAGAGAATCCCTAAGTTTAAAAAAAAACGAGCGGTGTCAGCAGTTCAGGATTGGCCAGTAGGTTGTGGACCGGCATCCGAACAAAATCTTAGACAGATAGCATGTAAATACCTAATTTTGCCCGGGCCCTTGAAAACCAATATAAAAAAATAAATAAAATAATAAAAATGTCCAGTTTTCATTTTACAGTCCAATAGCCCAATTACAATTAGCCTTAGACCCAACAGATCCTAAACTACCCGAAACCAGAACCAATAAACCCGAGCCCAATTACAAACCCAGACCACCAGCACTACCTAAACAGATTCCCCTAGCCCAACTAACCCATGAGGCCCAAAAGGCCCAATAACCAAACAGAACTAGCAGAAACATAGGGTTTCTTGAAACCCTAAGCTACCTTCACGCCGCCGCAGCAAGCCCTCAGTCTTCACGCCGCAATCGACTCCGCGCAGTCACCAACTCTCGTATGACCGCGATTCGCGCGAGTAAAGCCCCTCCTCGCGCCTAAGACTGCGCCGCAATCTGCTACATCTCAAATTGGTCCCTCATCCAGCCTCAATCCATGCCCGAATGGCATCCCACACCAAAATCTCCGTTCGACCTGCACAAAAGAAGAAAGAATCGCAGCAGAAATGGCAACCAATCTTTATTTCATTTTTTTACCTTTTACTTTTTGGGTTATAAAAACCCTAGATTGAATCTGTAAAAGGGGGGGACATTGACGAATACAGTTACATTGTTGTACTGTTACACACAATACAGATAAATACACAAGAACAGGATTTTTACAGAGAGTATCAAATCGAACAGAGGTTTTGTTTTATTTTTTTTATTTTTCGAAGTACTGTTATTTTTACTTTCATTTTTATTTTTTGAAACAATATATATAAAATATTTGTAAAATATATTTATAAAAAATAAAAAAATAAAAACTTACTTTTTTTTATTCCAGCCACCGTACACGGTGGCCGGCGACGGTGGCTGACTCGACGGTCCGGCGCCGGAGTTGGGACCGGATATCGCCCAGGAGAGGAAGTTTTGAGAGAGAAATATTTTTTAAAAAAAAAAAACTGAAAGAATGAATGCTTTTTAGAAAATTTAGGCTTTTATAGAGTTGATGAAACGACGTCGTTTCATCCCTGGCATTTTAGGACCAAAACGACGCCGTTTCATATATGACCCGAAACCGACCCGACCCTTACTCTGGGATCCGCGTGTTTTCAAAAAATGGGAAATTTATTTCTTCAGTCCCTCTGCATTATTCAATATTTGTAATTAAGTCTTTTTTTATAATTTGACCACTTTATATTTATTTTATTACTAATTGATCCTATTTCTTCATTATTTTTTTATATATTTTAAATATTATTATTTACTATTTTAATTATTTATATAGTACTTATTATTTTATAATTTACATATATTAGATTTTATATAACATATTTTTAAACATTTCTATATTATATTATATATATATTATAACTTTTAAAATTTTGTTTTGTATAAAGTTTATTATAATATATAACCTATTTTATTTATATTATTTGTTACATATATAATTTTTATGATTAATACATTTAGTACTTAAATGTTTTTATTTAAATTTATTATATATTATTTACGAATTATTTTTATGTATAACCTTTGTATATTTTTATTATATCTTATGATTTTTATTAATTATTATATGCATTTATTCGTATCTTTATATTCATTTATTACTGCTTTAGCATTTTTTTATCCATGTTGTATTATTTATTGATTATTATTAGAATCAATATGTATATTATAATGTTTTACTCATACTATTTTACCTTTTTTAAATTAAAGATTTTTTTATGTAAAATGATTTTCGAAGTATGGTGAAATGCGATATTTAGGGAATTTCGAGAAGAATTTTGCCCTAACTTATTGGGTTCGATTTTTCTCGTGAAACTTTAGGTATTACGTATCTCTTTTTTTAAGAAATTTGAGATTTATCAATTTCAAAAATAAAAAAAAAACATATTCTTGGGAATTCAAAGTGTTTTACCTTAACTTATTAGGTTCGACATTTTGCGTCTCGAGGTAGGAATTTCTTCAAATAAAGACGAGCTTAATTTTAAAGTAATGATGTGCTATACCTTAACTTATTGGATAAAGTACTTTATTTCTTTGGGATAGGTAAGTCTTGATTTTCTTTCAAATAAAAGGATCATATTTTATAATTTTCTTATTTTCAATATTTGGACATGATTTTATCGATTTGGTACCAATTTTTGGGCGTTATGAGGGTGCTAACCCTTCCTCATACGTAACCGACTCCCGAACTTGCTTTCTTGTTTTTGTAGACCAAAAATGTTTTTAAAATAAAACTTTTTACAAGGTGATCCAATCACACCTAAGTAAAAAAGATTGGTGGCGACTCCCATTTTTGTTTTTAAAGTCGATCTCCATTTTTCAAAACCCGATTCTAAAATGGTTTCGACAGCTTGGTGACTCCGCTGGGGACATAAGAGAGTTAGGCCGTAAAATTGATAACTTCATGTCTTTTTGTTTGAATTTAAAATTCTGATTTTAAAAATATGATCCTTTTATTGCACGTGGTCTTAAATATATTGCTCTGCATTGCACTGCATGACCGTCGTGGTCACACCCTTAAGTGAGAGCGAGAAGCTACTCCTTCGTGAGGTTTTCACCTCCGTGCAGGATAGTGAATCGCTTTCGGGATACATCCGTACCTATGTCTTCGTGAGATTTTCATCTCCGTGCAGCCATAGGGAAATGTATTCCCCTGAACTGAACTCAGTCCGTATGAGCCAATAATGGGTGAGGATCGAGGAATCTACTGGTTCGGGTACCTTAACTTTAGAGCTAAACCACATATAAGTGAACCTTAAGAGCCCACCTTTGGAAGAACTACGTCAAACCTTAGTGGTTATCTAGATAGGTGTTTGTTTATTTTACTTGATACTAACTTGTTGTGTTTTATTCTTTTGTGCATATCATTTCATACATTAAGAGGTGTCGATTCACGATCAGTTTCTAAGTTAGAAAGCTGGTTATAGAGAACGGATTCATTGATAAAGTGGAATACAATGCAATCGTTAGTATATGGTCAAAGGTAGTTAGAAAAGGGGCAACGTTAGAATCCCTGCCACTTGTGACCCCTGATGTTGTTCCGATCAAAGCAGAATTGGATGCGAAAAAGATTGTATGACACCCTATGGCAAGGTATGGTGTTGGAACTAAAGGGCAAAAGGGTAACTATACTTACCAATCACTTCAAAAAGAGTATGGAGAATGCAGATGGGCACCTCTACCATTACAACATTTCTCTTTCATATGAAGATGGCTGCTCAGTTGATGGCAAGTGTGTTGGATGAAAAGGATTAAAAGATGGGCTGATGTGAACTTCTTGGCTCCTCGTTATGGTCCAAACAACATTGCAAGGGATTTGATTCATTCTAGAAAAATGAAAGGAATTCGTATTGACCTCCATTTGATAGGTTCAAAGAGACGAACCAGAATAGACGCTTTTCACCTGTGGTTAGAGATGAAAAATGTTTGAACAGATACAATCTAAATTTCTTGGAGCTCCGCAATTCGTTCTTTGTTTGCTCCTAGATAGGAAAAATTCTGATCTTTATGAGACATGGAAGTGGAAGAATCTTTCTGAGTATGGAATTGTGACTCAGTGTATGGCACTAGTTAGGGTGAATGATTAAATCTTCTTCTAAAGATCAAAGGCTAAGCTTGGACGATCTTTTCATCGCCATCGAAGTAATAGCCTGAACAAGATCAAGGAAATGAAGGGTAAAATTGAAGAGTTAGAAGCAACATGGTACAATTGTGAACTTCAGATCGAGCTTCTTGAAACAAGAGAATAGTGTTGGAAGGAAAAGTTTCACTATTCCCATGACTAACTAAGAAGTCAGGATTACCTCACGGGTGAAGCAATAGTTCAGATTCGTGAGGTAACTGATCATCTACAGATTTTCAGATCACAGGTTGATACGTTGAGCATGAAGTATGAGCTACTGTTCGATCGTATTTGAGAGCTAGCTCCATTGCTTTGGAAAATCAAAACTTTAGGATTTAGGGCGAAAGCATATAGTAGTCCGTTTTATGTAAAAGAATTTGTTTTCTAATAAAGCTTTCTAAAATGAAGTTGATCAGAATCGACACCTCTTTGCATTCATGCATTTGCATTACATCACATCATATGCATTTAAGTCTATAAGAAGAGTCTAATTAGTTGAAATTATAACAGAGTCGGGGAAATAGAAGGGAAATCTGGAAACTGAACACCCTTACAGTACACGAGCTAAAGCAAGGAAAATGGACCAGAGAATGGAGCAATTCCAAAGAGATATGCAAGACCAGATGCAGAAACAGATGGCAAAACTCCAACAAGAGATGAGGGAACAGATGTTGGAAGCCCAAAAGAACATGATGGCCCAAATGACCCAGATGATGAATGGGATGATAGATAAGGTAAAGGATCCTATAATCAATGTTGAGGACAATGAGGATTTACCTAGAGAGTTCACTCCAACACATGTGCAAACTCAACATGAAGAATATCCCAGAAGGCCACCTGTCATAATAAGACCTCAGCAAGGGCAAGCTGACATCGGATTGCCTGCAAATTTTCAAGTTGGTGTGGGATCCAACCCAGGAGATCACCCTGCTAATCCCGTTACCCCTGATTTAAACGTAGTAGAGGGAGAGGGGGTCAAAACTGAATTTGCGAAACTGTTAGAAGATCGTTGCAAGTGGTTGGAGGAAAAATTCAAGGCTTTGGAAAACACCGACCATTATCACGGTATTGATGCCAAGGATTTGAGTCTGGTCCTAGATCTGGTACTTCCTCATAAATTCAAGATGCCAGAATTTGAGAAGTATAATGGAACTACTTGCCCTGAAGCCCACATCACGATGTTCTGTAGACGCATGACTGGTTATGTGAATAATGATCAACTTTTGATTCATTGTTTCCAAGATAGTTTGACGGGAGTAGCTTCTAGATGGTATAATCAACTGAGTCGCGCAAATATTAGTTCATGGAGAGACTTAGCTCAGACTTTCATGAGGCAGTATAATCATGTTACAGACATGACGCCTGACAGAATTACTTTGCAAAACATGGAGAAGAAACCAAATGAAAGCTTCAGGCAGTATGCGCAAAGATGGAGAGAGGTCGTCATACAAGTTCAACCACCACTCCTTGAAAAGGAGACTACAATGCTCTTCATCAATACCTTGAAGGCTCTATTCATCACTCATATGATAGGAAGTACTACTAAGAGCTTTACAGATATAGTGATGGCAGGAGAGATGATTGAAAATGCCATAAGAGGTGGCAAGATTGATGTAGGGGAAACCACTAGAAAGTCTACTCCTAGGAAAAAGGATGACGAGGTCAATAATATGAGTACATACAACAAAGGGTACTCAAAAGCAATTACTGTTAACCAACCCAAGGTGATCACTGCTGGGCAACAAGGGTTAGTGAGGCAAGAGTCAAGGTTAGTGAGGCAAGAGTCGAGCACAAGGCAAAACTCTGAAAAGCTCCAATTTACGCCAATCCCAATGACGTATAAGGAGCTATATCAAAGTTTGTTTGATGCACACATGGTGTCCCCATTTTATTCGAAACCATTGCAACCTTCGTTCCCAAAATGGTATAACGAGAATGCCCAATGCGAATACCACGCGGGAATAAAGGGTCATTCAATTGAAGACTGCACTACGTTTAAAAAGCTGGTTGAAAAACTCATCAAAATGGGAGTGGTGGAAGTCGACGATTCATCAAAATTTGATCACTTCGACGAGGCAGTAAATGTGATTATTGAAGGAGGAGACAAGAAAGTTGCGACTCCTTGAAGAAATCAAAAGCGAAGAGGGAATCAGAGGACGAAGTTTCCAAACCCTTGTGTACTTGGGAGTGTTTTGAATAATAAGACTGTGGAAGAAATCTTTGTACTTTTAGGGCTAATCTAGAGTAATGTTCGAAACAGGCTTGTTGTCTTGTGCCTAGAGGCAACAAGAATTCTTTTGTGAAATAGGCTTATGTTCAAAATTTTATTTTAATAAAATGCATCTATTTGAGCACATATTCTTTTATTCTTTCTATTTTAAACTGTACATTCTTTGGTTTTTATTCTTTCATTCTTTATTCATGACCATATCAATAATCATCCTTAGAATCATTTATTCTTTGGATTTGTTCGTCTTCGTGCCTAGATATCCAGATATCAATGTCATGAGCAACGTTGTTACTAACTCCCTTTTTGAACAAGATATGAGTCTAGGGGATCTCAGGATTTTGAAGATGACAGAGATAGCGACGTCTCTTCTGACTTGTTAAGAATGGTTTGGCAAGATGAAAAATAGACCTTACTCTACAAAGGGTCATTGGATATTGTGGGCTTAGAAAAGGGGTGAAGATCGAAGCTCATCTTACCATAGAAATAATGCGGACATTATTAAGTTATTTTCAAAAAGACTCAAAGACGTTTTGCATGATCATATCAGGACATGCTTGGGCTAATAAGACGCGCCCTGAATATGAGGATTGGGCACTACCAATTAGCAGAGAAAGAGATGGTATGAACTATACCATATCTAAGGAGACAATATTCAAGGGCTTACTCCAGTTCTTCACAAATTTTTCATATGTGGGGCATGGATATTATGAGGCCAATCATGTAAAATGCTTCAAGTTGACATCGATTCACTGTCATGGTCATTGTCTATTTCACTAAGAGGGTGAATGTTGCTTCATATGCCAATATTGCAAAGTCGACAGCCAAAAAAAAAACAAAAAAAAAACAAAAAATGATGATCAAAGGAAAGGATCAGACACCAGCACAGAATGTATAACTGTATAAAGTTAAAGTTTACAGTTTGTCCAGAGATCCTGTAGCATATCACTGTACAGAAAAAGCTGCCAAAAGAAAATAAAAAAAGAGAAAAACAAAAATAATGAAAGGTGATTTAGACTTGTAAGGATTGGCATAAGAAGCTACCGTTACCTTTTGTCTTATTGAACATCGGCCAGAACCTTCGCTGGGGCAACATGTTACCCATTGGTTTATGGATTTGAAGCATTTTGTCATTCGAACCTAATCGAAGAAAAGGTTAAAAGTTATCCACCACGGTCATATGATGCGAGCTTACATTAAAGAAGTTCATTTTAGGGAATTCGAAACCTGATGTTGAAAAAGATTTTTCCTCTACAAAATGATTTTAGAGGAAAGCATATTTTGAATTGGGAAATACCTTATGAGATGAATGGCGAATACATGCCTAATCTGGTGGATTCAGGTTTAGTCAAAAAGGATTTTACCTGAAAGGGAAAAGGGTCAAGGTGAAAACCCGCAAAGGGTGCCTTGAGTCAAAAAAAAAAAGGAGAGGCCAAGGCGAAAACCCGCAAAGGGCGCTTTGAGACCAAAGGGGCTTTGAGTTGAAAAACTGAAAAGGGCGGCTCAAATTTTGAATAAAAGTGGGGCATACAGTAGTCTTGTTACGTCTGAATTAGCAATGAGGAAGTATGTTACGCCTTGGGGCATCGGTAAAGTACTCAGGATCCCCTGAACACATATTGAGTTTAAAATGGTCCTCAAGAAGTTGGAACAAAAAAGCTCAGGCTGCGATATCTGGGTTACCTAGCTTCTATCCTACCCATATTTGACTTCCTTATCTTTGATTGCTTTATTCTTTTAAGATATACCAACCAATTTTCATTTATTGCCTTGGTTATCTTTGATTAGCTTATTTGCTTCGAGCTATACTCCTGATTAATTTCTTTCATGTTCATTGTTATGATCTTTTTCAAGAATTTTATTGAAATAACGATTAATGGACTAATAACACTTCATAAAAGGAGTTTCGTATATTACTCTGGAAGTTTCTAAATAACACAAGGAATTTGAAATACGACTATTGCTCAGAACTCACCAAGCTTAAGGGCTGGAAACATTGAAAATGATTATCTCTTCAAATTCTTTTTGGATAAAGACAATTTTGTTGGTGACACCATATTGGCAAATAACGAATAAGGTCAATCCAAAAGGGGATCATTGTCGGGATACCTTGCATCCGTTCAGACACATACATCTGGTCATTACATCCTGGGAATGGTGTAACAGATTGAAAGTGATACAAGTTCTGTACTTCTGAATGGTAACAAAAAAAGAAACCAAATGTCATGCCCCTGAAGTTGCAGTGGGAGATATCAACTTCATGTCCCAAGGTTCAAGCGGGGCTAACTCAGAAATTATATTGGGGCAAGCTGGTTGAGAAGAACATAATTGATGAACAAAGATAAAAATAAATAAATGAGTAATAACACCTTAAGCGAGAACCATACTCATATCATAGCATGTCTAATTAGGAGCATTTGATGCATTTCAATAAAGGAATCCTAATTATTAGGCACAAGCATATACCCATTCTACAGGTTATGCCCTCTAAAGGACCATGTAGTAAAATTGAAGACATCAGCAGATTTGACATTCCTGAAATTGCAGGAAGCAGATCGAAGACATCAGTCTGGTGATCCCTGAGCTTGCAGGGATCAGATTGAAGATAGCAGATCGAAGATTTCAGTCTGGTGATCCCTGAGTTTGCAGGGATCAGATTGAAGACATCTGATCGAATACATCAGTCTGGTGATCCCTGAGTTTGTAGGGATCAGATTGAAGATAGTAGATCGAAGACATCAATCTGGTGATCTCTGAGCTTGCAGGGATCAGATTGAAGATAGCAGATTTGACATTCCTGAAGTTGCAGGAAGCAGATCGAAGACATCAATCTGGTGATCCCTGAGCTTGCAGGGATCAGATTGAAAATAGCAGATTTGACGTTCCTGAAGTTGCAAGAAACAGATCGAAGACATCAGTCTGGTGATCCCTGAGCTTGCAGGGATCAGATTGAAAGTAGCAGATTTGACGACATCAGTCTGGTGATCCCTGAGTTTGCAGGGATCAGATTGAAAATAGCAGATCGAAAGTATTAGATCTTATTTCCCTGAGTTTGCAGTGGAACAGATCAAAAGATAGTGGATCCAATGCCGTTGAAGTTGCAGTAGAGTTGGAGTCATTAAGAGGTCGAGGCTTGGCCAAGACCGGTCAAATTTGGTGCTCTTATAGTCTTTGCTCTATTTTCGTTACACGACAATGAGCAAAGAGGGGCAGCTGTAAATACCTAATTTTGCCCGGGCCCTTGAAAACCAATATAAAAAAATAAATAAAAAAATAAAAATGTCCAGTTTTCATTTTACAGTCCAATAGCCCAATTACAATTAGCCTTAGACCCAACAGATCCTAAACTACCCGAAACCAGAACCAATAAACCCGAGCCCAATTACAAACCCAGACCACCAGCACTACCTAAACAGATTCCCCTAACCCAACTAACCCATGAGGCCCAAAAGGCCCAATAACCAAACAAAACTAGCAGAAACCTAGGGTTTCTTGAAACCCTAAGCTACCTTCACGCCGCCGCAGCAAGCCCTCAGTCTTCACGCCGCAACCGACTCCGCGCAGTCACCAACTCTCGTCTGACCGCGATTCTCGCGAGTAAAGCCCCTCCTCGCGCCTAAGACTGCGCCGCAATCTGCTACATCTCAAATTGGTCCCTCGTCCAGCCTCAATCCATGCCCGAATGGCGTCCCACACCGAAATCTCCGTTTGACCTGTACAAAAGAAGAAAGAATCGCAGCAGAAATGGCAACCAATCTTTATTTCATTTTTTTACCTTTTACTTTTTGGGTTATAAAAACCCTAGATTGAATCTGTAAAAGGGGGGGACATTGACAAATACAGTTACATTGATGTACTGTTACACACAATACAGATAAATACACAAGAACAGGATTTTTACAAAGAGTATCAAATCGAACAGAGGTTTTGTTTTATTTTTTTTTATTTTTCGAAGTACTGTTATTTTTACTTTCATTTTTATTTTTTGAAACAAATATATAAAATATTTGTAAAATATATTTATAAAAAATAAAAAATAAAAACTTACATTTTTTTTATTCCGGCCACCGTACACGGTGGCCGGCGACGGTGGCTGACTCGACGGTCCGGCGCCGGAGTTGGGACCAGATATCGCCCAGGAGAGGAAGTTTTGAGAGAGAAATATTTTTTTTAAAATAAAAACTGAAAGAATGAATGTTTTTTTAGAAAATTTAGGCTTTTATAGAGTTGATGAAACGACGTCGTTTCATCCCTGGCATTTTAGGACCAAAACGACGCCGTTTCATATATGCCCAAAACCGACCCGACCCTTACTCTGGGATCCGCGTGTTTTCAAAAAATGGGAAATTTATTTCTTCAGTCCCTCCGCATTATTCAATATTTGTAATTAAGTCTTTTTTTTTTATAATTTGACCACTTTATATTTATTTTTATTACTAATTGATCCTGTTTCTTCATTATTTTTTTATATATTTTAAATATTATTATTTACTATTTTAATTATTTATATAGTACTTATTATTTTATAATTTACATATATTAGATTTTATATAACATATTTTAAACATTTCTATATTATATTATATTATATTATATATATTAACTTTTAAAATTTTGTTTTGTATAAAGTTTATTATAATATATAACCTATTTTATTTATATTATTTGTTACATATATAATTTTTATGATTAATACATTTAGTACATAAATGTTTTTATTTAAATTTATTATATATTATTTACTAATTATTTTTATGTATACCTTTATATATTTTTATTATATCTTATGATTTTTATTAATTATTATATGCATTTATTCGTATCTTTATATTCATTTATTACTGCTTTAGCATTTTTTTATCCATGTTGTATTATTTATTGATTTATTAGAATCAATATGTATATTATAATGTTTTACTCATACTATTTTACCTTTTTAAATTAAAGATTTTTTTTATGTAAAATGATTTTCGAAGTATGGTGAAATGCAATATTTAGGGAATTTCGAGAAAATTTGCCCTAACTATTGGGTTCGATTTTCTCGTGAAACTTTAGGTATTACGTATCTCCTTTTTTAAGAAATTTGAGATTTATCAATTTCAAAATAAAAAAACATATTCTTGGGAATTCAAAGTGTTTTACCTTAACTTATTAGGTTCGACATTTTGCGTCTCGAGGTAGGAATTTCCTCAAATAAAGACGAGCTTAATTTTAAGGTAATGATGTGCTATACCTGGACTTATTGGGTAAAGAACTTTATTTCTTTGGGATAGGTAAGTCTTGATTTTCTTTCAAATAAAAGGATCATGTTTTATAATTTTCTTATTTTCAATATTTGGACATGATTTTATCGATTTGGTACCAATTTTTGGGCGTTATGAGGGTGCTAACCCTTCCTCATACAACCGACTCCCGAACTTGCTTTCTTGTTTTTGTAGACCAAAAATGTTTTTAAAATAAAACGTTTTACAAGGTGATCCAATCACACCTAAGTAAAAAAGATTGGTGGCGACTCCCATTTTTGTTTTTAAAGTCGATCTCCATTTTTCAAAACCCAATTCTAAAATGGTTTCGACATAGCAGTTTTAGCAGCTTCTGATAGTGTCGACATAGAGAGTGTCATCCTAATGGTAACCAGGTGTGTAACACTTTCACACCATTTAGATTTCCTGTTAAAATATGTTTATTAATCTGTTCTATTCTGATAAATGTCGAAATCCCGGCATAATGATTGAAACCCAATGAGTGTAAAAGCGAATCACCAGGTTAGTGATCTCTGTCATTCCTAAGTGAATGTTCCTGTTAAGATGACATATGTGATAAGTATGTTGTTTTCTAATTGCATGGGGCTGGGTTTATTGAAAGGGGAAGTGTTCTATTGTAGCTAGCGGCTTCTGCCGTGACCTGTTCTGGTGTCTAATGCCATTTCAGCCTGGTGACTCTGTCACAACTCTGTTTCTGGTGGCTTTGCCATTTCATCAGCCTGGTGACTCTGTCACAACTCTGACGATGAGCAGCATGACTGCCATCAATGGTGTGTAGCGGCGTGGGTTGATTGTAAAAAATCCCCAATGGTGTGACTGGCAGGTAAGGATGGTGTGTAGCGGATGGAACCCTAGGACTTGGGTTGGGCTTTGCATAATTTCTGTTATATTATATTCTGATATATATTTTGTGGGGCTAAGGCCCAAATCTAATGGTGCACGAGGGTTGCACACTGAGTCTCGCGACTCACCCTATTATTTAACAATTTCAGGTAGCACTTAGTGCATCGGACCGGGCTGGAGAGGAGCGCGAGGTGGCCATGCGAGAGAGTAAGTTAAATCCAGCAGAAGACTTTACTTAGAAGTTTTATTTTAATATCTTTAATTAATGGGTTTTAAATTCCATTGTAATAAGGCCATGGGCCACTAGCTTTATTTTTATTCCGGATTTATTTTGGGCTTTTATTATTGTTAGATGTTTAAATTTTTCCTTTAATTAAGTTAAGGCAGGTAATAAATCAGTTTTTTTTAACTCACCAAGGCATTTTGAAATTTACATCTTATATGAATTAATAAATATTAAGTTTTTTCGGTATTAATATTTAAACCTAAAAATATTTCCCGAAATTGCGACATCTTTTATAAAATCTTTTTAGTTACATGCCAGATCCGGCTGTAGTGCTTGGGCCGGGTTGGGGTGTTACATTTGTTTAGGTGATTGGGTCACCTATAAAATAAATTTTGGTCTACGAATTTTAAGAAGAAAACAGGTTCGAGAGTCGGTTACGTGCGAGGAAGGATTAGCACCCTCGCAACGCCCAAAATTGGTACAA